>OY390724.1:3914881-4514881 GCA_959613375.1 Heteropelma amictum
AAAATAGCAAAATCAATAATCAAAACAGATTTTCAAGCATCCATGCACGACACCGCTTTCTAACCTAAAACTGGTGGTGTAGCAACGATGGACATGATTGTCTTCACGAGAAGTAAGTAAACAAATAAACAAGTTTAATTAAATAATTCCATTTATATATATTATATTTCAGACGATTATTTACGACTGTAGTGTCGTTAATAATGTAAACTTTTTTTTATTTGTAGTTAAACATGGCCAAATTCGTTATCAAAACTGGTTTTCGAGCAGTTACACACGATATCACTTTCCAACCACAAACTACAATAAAAGGAAAAAAATTAGTTTTTGCTCAACATGTCCAAGACGTGAAAGAAATACGACAAGATCATATGAACCACACCATCGAAGCTCGTATAATTCGTCAAACCTCAGTGACATCGACACCGTACATAACATCCTTGAAGGTAAGCTGTTTTTGTTCTTTTTCTATTTTCTCAATGTAATAGAGTGTAAAGAAGTAATTACATTTTTTTATAGATTGATTCTAGTCGTTATGTTACGAGTGGAAAATGTGATTGCGTGTACAATCAGAGTGGCAGATGTAA
Source organism: Heteropelma amictum (assembly GCA_959613375.1). Taxonomy (NCBI): domain Eukaryota; kingdom Metazoa; phylum Arthropoda; class Insecta; order Hymenoptera; family Ichneumonidae; genus Heteropelma; species Heteropelma amictum. Next base: position 3,915,469 of record OY390724.1, read on the forward strand.
ACATATTACGGCTCTGATTTACTACATCAACCACGAAGAAAGCTTCTCCAAAACCAGTGAAGAGCAGCAATGGGGTAGACCTAGTGCCAGACAGTTCGCCAAAGAAAAGTACTCAAAAGGAAAATACTTTGAAGAAATGTATCCGATGCCAAATAAAATCAAGTGTGATCCTCTGCCATTAGATGTTTCGGAATTGAAGGGAGCGTCAGCATTAAAGCTAATAATGGAAGCTGTTCCATTGAGTTTAAATGCAGAAGAAAATGAAGAATGCGTTTCTGAAGTTGTTAAAAGTTTAGTTAACCAGGTTGAGGTTAATTTACAAATAGAAGATTGTGTTGAATGTCTCAAAAACTTTAATATTTTTAAAGAAGGGCTTGAAGTTTATAAAACTGATAAGATGAAAATTAACCAAAATCTAAAAGAGTTTTATGAAGAAAATATTGTGATGGAAGATGGAAGCATTTTTGATTTATGTTGTAAAACTATCGAACAGTCAAACTGCAAAGAATGGTACACTGCCAGGAGATTAAAAATCTCGTCCAGTATTATATGTACATAATATAAAAGTGCGTAAAACGAAATCTATAGATAGTGTGGTGCATAATATGCTGTTGCCAAAATCTATTGATTGTGAGGCCACTTATTATGGCAAAAATAATGAAAGCTATGCTCTAGAACAATACCAAATAGTTTATAACTGTCGTGTGATAAAAGTTGGAGTAATTGTAAGCAAAATTCAGCCTTGGCTATGCACAAGCATAGACGGAGTTGTCATACACGATGGATGTATTACAAAGCTGGTAGAATTTAAATGCCCGATATCTTGCGAGAAAAAAGCTATTGTGGATTTTGCTAGGAAACTTTGTAATGTACAGTATCTGAAGTTTGTAAATGGTAATGTACAATTGAAAAAAAAAACACTCATATTACACTCAAATCCAAGAACAAATGTACGTTACCCGTATGACAATGTGTGATATCTTTATTTATTCTCCAGTGAAAAACGGTAGTTGGTCAGTAACAGTAGATAGAGATGAAGATTTTATTGTTACGTCCACAAAATTCCTTATATTTAAAATCGAATAGTATCTTCTCCATCGAGTCGACTGCACGTGCCGCAGAGTCAGCACGATGGCAGAAATTTCGCGCTATATGCAGTCGCCTCGACGCATTCTTTCGTGGCCTGACCGGATACTTAAATTTCCGCGATTCTCTCCACGCTTCGATATGGAAAGAATCGCGAATAATAATAATAATTATTAAATAAAATAGAATTCAGGATAAGTATGGAAGGGGAAATTTCCACTGACATGGGGAGGACGAGAACTGAGGTTCTCGCCAAACCATGTCAGTACCGAGCTAAATACGAAGTGATTCGTTCTCGGGGAAATACTCCGCATAAAGCCAGTCGCGGTGGCCATAATCCCGATAAAGACAATCGGTGGCTCACATAGGCACATAAGTCTTTACGCGCAATTCGTAAATTATCAATAACCATTTTCTTTTATTATATCGATTCATTTCCGTTTCTCATCAATCCTTAATTCCGCCCTCGCGTTACCGCGTTGTACGATTCCGATCTATTTCTAAATATTACGAAAACAATAACAACTCGCCTTTATCCGGCATCGAATTATAAGTGTGCACGAGTGCAAGCGTACCTTCGGAGGATTGGCAGAGTGAGAGTGAGCTCCGACTCGGTGAGTCTTCGTATAAATTGTACACGGTATTCTTTCTCTATCATACCATCAGTTTCTATAATTAAATTCAGATTGTTCAATATACATTCCTATTCTTTTATTTATTTAAACCCAAAAATATCCTTGAGAAAACCGGGCCCGTACGGGACGAGAAAGCAGCCACGCACAGAAACAATAACCCGATATACTGGATTTGCTCAACGCTGCACGTCTAAGACAAATCCTGGTGGCAGCGACTCGATAAATACCTCGCTCACCCAATTTTCAGCGTGCCGTCGGCACGTAACAAACTTGGTGGCAGCGGTGGGATACACTGCTTTCGTGATTTTCTCAAGCAGGATTAGCTGTTCCACGAACAACGGACGAAATTTTGAGTGAGATATCTCACCTGCGAATGAATAGGCATGAGACCCATCGCGCATTTTACAACCGAACGCGCGCGTTAGTAAGTCGAGCCGTGAACGCTTGGAAATGCACGCATAGATCAGAACCTGCAAGAGAATTACGGGCCTTGTTCGACGAGCTCGCGCTAAAAGCGTTTTTGCGAGCTTTACCCGAAAATATCGGAAACGCTTTAATTTTATTGACACCCGCTACATTAAATGACGCGATGACGATGGTCGAGAAAATAAACACGCTCCGCGGATTTCCGGATACGGAAGTAGCGCGTGAAAAAGAACGAGGAAAACCTGAAACGCTCGGGCTCATAACTCAGGAATATCCGCGTAGCCCGCGATCGTCATCGCCGTCGCATTTCCAGGGGAATGCGTCGCGATCAAGATCGCCTAGTCCAATGCCTCCCGGAATTTTCAAACATCGAGAATACGAGAATACCTCGCAAAAATACGACGTTTGCGGAAGAAGATTTTGTTGTAATCTTGGCGTAGGATGCGGTTGCTGCCCTCGCAATCGGTGGTTGAAAAATTCGATCCCAAAAACCGGGTGTGAGCAGCGATATTGTTGTTTGCAATCGCAAGGATGCAATTGCTGTCCGCTGCGAAAAGAGAGAACAAGATCTCCTTCTCCGGCTCAACGTCCGAGTTCGCCAGCTCCGTCTTTGAGCCAGTCTTTAAACCCCGAAGGGGCTCGTCTCCGTCGGATGGCGAGCCCTTCGACTCGGACACCCGGTACCGAAGCTCGAAAGAACGCCGTGAGCTTCCAAACGCCCGCGAAAAATCACGAATAATTTCGCAGGCCACGTCGCGAGGCGCGAACGCTTCGTCCGAATCCGAAGATGATGTAGAATCGCCGGTAATCAAACTTTCGGCGCCCGAATTAGCATTCGGAACAGACGCGTTTTTCTGCGATTCAGGGTCCGGATTAAATTTTATAAAACTGCGCGCGCTTCGAAAGGATATTGAATATGATCCCGCAAAACGCAGGGAATATACGGGGCCGAGCGGTGAAAAGGCGTGGTCTCTTGGTACGGTAAAATTAACGATAAATGGGCAACGACACACTTTTCACGTCGGCGATAAATTCGCAACCGAAAGTCACGGGTTAATCGGAAAACCTTTTTTGCAAAAAGAAAAGGCGGAGCTCTCTTACCACCATGGAGCTCTCTTGCTATCGAGCGAGCCCATACGTCCTCACATGTTTTTAACAGCAGAGGACCTGCGCGATATTCGTTCACGAAAACGCGTATTTACTGTCAAAGCTCGATCGCGAGTAAAAATGCCTATCGAAGTTGCAAACCCGGAACTAGAAGAAGGTTATTTGCCCCGAATAAAAACCGTAAACGGTTTATTCGTCGGAGACGCGCTCGTTTCGCAAGAACGCGGCGTTTCCCATGTATTCGCGATTAATACATTAGATCGGGACGTTAATATCGAGATGACGCCGCAAGAAATTCTCCCGTATGAGTTTTTAGACGAAGACGACGCGCCGAATGTCGCGAGCGAACGAAATTTCGCAACAAAATGGGATAATGTCTCGTTTGACAGAGTACAAGCTGTCATGGACGCTTTGCGACTCCAAAATTTGAACGAGATAGAAACGGAGCATGTACGACGGATCGTGGAGGAAAATTTGGATCGATTCAAATTAGCCGAAGATCCTCTCCCGTGTACGAATCGCGCTGCTCATAAAATTCCTACGGCCGACGACTTACCAATTAATACACGCTTCCGTGTCCGGAAGCGTGTCCGCTTCCCAATATTCTTGATATATTGGATCAGCTGGGACAGGCGCAATATTTTTCTACTTTCGACTTAGCGAATGGATTCCAGCAAATTCCAATGGATCCACAAGATCGCGAGAAAACAGCTTTCTCGACTATCAATGGGCATTACGAATATGTCCGTATGCCCGAGGGTTTGAAAAATGCTCCCGCTACATTTCAGAAACTAATGGACAACGTGCTCAAAGGCCTCCAAGGAGCAGAGCTTTTCGTTTATCTCGATGACATCGTCGTTTTCGCGAAAACTCTCGAAGAACACGAAGTCAAAATCCGTCGTCTCATGAACCGACTTCGAGAAGCCAATCTCGTCCTTGGACCGGATAAATGTGAATTTCTTAAAAAGGAAGTTCTTTATCTCGGCCACATTATCGGACGAGACGGTGTGCGACCGGACCCGAAAAAGTTAGAGGCAGTAAGATTTCCTACGCCCAAAAATCAGAAGAATATCCAACAATTCCTCGGGCTGGCCGGATATCATCGTCGATTTATTCCCAATTTTTCGGGACGAGCAAAACCTTTATCCGATTTGTTAAAAAAAGGAGGACCGTTCATCTGGGGACCGACTCAGAGAAATAGCTTTCGAGATTTACGCAAAGCTCTCTGTCGAGAACCCGTTCTCCAATATCCAGAGTTTGATAAACCTTTCACCTTGACGACTGACGCCTCGGACTTTGCCGTCGGCGCAGTGTTGGGTCAAGAAAAAGACGGTTTTGATTTTCCGATCGCTTATTTCTCTCGTGTGCTTTCACCCGCAGAGATGAATTACGGAGCGACGGAGAAAGAGTGCCTCGCAGTCATCAAGGCACTGGATAATTTTCAACCATATTTATATGGACGAAAATTTAAATTAATTTCCGATCACGAGCCTCTCAAATGGATCGGCTCCGCAAAGGACCCCGGAAAAAGATTAATTCGATGGAGAATGTATTTGCAGGGCTACGATTATGAGTTTACTTATAAACCTGGTCGTTTAAACATCAACGCAGATGCACTCTCTCGGAATCCAGTGAACCCGCTCAGTTCAGATTCGAGCGATCTGGATTCCGACGATAGAAAAATCAGAGTTCTTCCGATTCAAGGGGAGAAAAGAGGACGAGGGCGACCAAGAATAAGATCGGACTCAACAGCTCCGTCATCTTCCCGATCCCGACCTGTGCCAAAAATAACGCATAATCAAAGCGCAATTGCAACTCGCACGCGCGCTAGATTAATTCCTGCACCCGTGCGGCCGCCTATCGTTGACAGCTCGGAGTCGAGCTCGGCTAAGTCGGACCGCCCCATACAACGCTTACAGCATAGTATGTTGCCACTCCGCTTCTCCCGCCGAAGCGGCTGCTCACACGGCCGAAGCAGCCTTCCCTCCCCAGCTCCGAGGCTACAGCGAAGCTTCCAGAGCCCGCTTCGTCGAGCTCAGCTGGCCCCAGTGGTGTCATCCATCTGAGTCCACTAGCGAGCAATAGCGACGAGACTCCACAGGAGGAAATATTATCGGAAGCAGAAGAAACTGTCATCGCTGACAACACCATGTCTGTACCATCTCCCTTAGAGTCTTCCTTCCGTAAATTTGATGAGTCGCTAAAGCGTCTCGAAGAAAAATTTCAATCGACGCAGGTTGATCAGCATGATCAAACTATTCTCCCTGACCACCTTTCCGAAGGAGACGAAATAGATGACGAGACTCGAGCTATTTTGATAGAATTAGATCCATACGAAGAAGGGGATGCGACGCTAAGTAGAAGAATACAAAAATTAGCGGAAAGAACTGAAGCCGTGGCCGAAGGCGCGCTTGAAAAGTCCGATCCGCCGGGGCCCGGTGCGCAAGAGAGAGACGAAACGAGGTTCTCGGAAGGCGTTATCGGTCTTCCCGCCGCCGCGTCTACGTTACTCCATCCGGGAGAACAATCCGCTCCTACCCTACCCGGAAATCCACGACCTACGACTCCACGCGTCGCTCCCGATCCAAGACCAAACACCGAGCTTGGGTTACCGAAGCCACGTGTTCTCCTTCCAAGACATCCAACGTTTGTACCCCAGGTCAAAAAGCCGGAAATTAAAATTCAGGCAGAGGACTGCTATCGAGACGTGACGTCATGTAAACGAGACGTCGTAGCTCCCGATATCGAGGTTAAATCGCCGTCGAACGTAAAATCAGCTGAGTCCCCGGGAAAAATTACGGGAAGTCGAGAATGCTTGACGTATCTTCGGGATAATTGCGCCCATTTTATCTCAGCCGACGGCGAGCTCGCAACTCCGGTTTCGAGATTATTATCGGATTTGAGCTTAATTGATCCCGAAGGTGTGAAGAGCACAAACGCGACGATCGGTCAAATTCTCGCGACGCCCGTTGGAAAATATCGAATTTTTATTATCGTGATAAAATCACGATATTTGGATTCAACGACAATATTCAGACTGCGCAACGGCCTCGTAAATTTGCGAGACGAATTAATAAAATCTGGAAGAAATTCGATACGAATCGCGCGGCACGGAGACTTTTCGGATGACCTAGGCCCTGACGTTTTCTTTCCCCTATTGCATGAAATTTTCCGGGATACAGGAATAGCTGTTACCGTGTGTTACGGCAAATCTAAAATACCTCCGCCCATGGAACAAGAGGCTATAATAAAGGAATGTCATTCGAGCCTCCTGGGAGGGCACAAGGGGGTCACAAAAACGTACCACCGGGTAAGGGAGAAATATTATTGGCCCACACTCCGTAATGACGTTCAAAATTTTGTACGTCGTTGCAAGGGGTGTCAAGAGCAGAAACTCGTGCGTGTAAAAACGCGCGAGCCGATGCTTATCACCGATACGCCCGCGGACACGTTCGATAAGGTTTCAATCGACACGGTGGGCCCGCTCCCTACCACGCCAAATAGGAACAAACATATTTTAACAGTGCAAGACAATTTATCAAAATATTGTCTTGCCGAGCCGATACCCGATCTCAAGGCGACGACGATAGCCGAGGCTCTCGTACGTCGACTTTTTAGCCAATTCGGTGCTCCTAGGGCGATACTTTCGGACAGGGGTACCTCGTTTACGAGCCAATTGCTTCATAAAATATCAAAACTTTTCAAAATTCAGCAACTGACTACCTCGGGCTATCGCCCGCAAACGAACGGAGCGTTGGAACGAAGCCACATCGTTTTGACAGAATATATAAGACATTACGCCGATAAATACGACGATTGGGATCGATTATTGCCTTTCGCCGAATTTTCGTACAATACGAGCGTTCACGAGGCGACGAATTTTACGCCGCATGAACTCGTGTATGGAAAAATCGCTCGGCAACCCAGTCGCTACCCGACGGATGAAAATCTCCCCACGACGAATTCCTTTCTTTCAGAGCTCATAAAGCGACTCTCAGAAATTCGAGAAATAGCCGGAGAAAATATAATTCAGGCTAAAAAATCAATCAAAAATTCAATACGACAGAAAATGTAAGCCTTTCGAAGGAAAAATTGGAGACTGTTTATGTTTTAAAGGAACCACGGAAGGGAAAGATTGACTGCCAATATCACGGCCTCTACAAAATAATTCAAATTTCTGACAAGCATAATGTTATTATGGAAACTGAAAAGGGAGAAAGATTCCGTAAGCACGTCGACAAAGTAAAAATCGCGTATATGTAAAAGAAATAGAATATATACTTTTGTTTGTATATAAATAGTTAAATCATCTTTATAGCTAAGAGCGTCGACCGAGGTCGTTAAAATGCGGCGAGCACTAGGAAATATGATAGCGTTCTCCGTCGCCGTCTTCGTCGTCGTCGCGCTTGCGTCCGACAACAAGGAAGATTTATACCGGGTGACCAACTTTGAAGATCGACCAGGGCTATACTACGAGAGGATCGGCGTCGCACAGCTTCAACAAGCAGACTGGAGAGTGACCTTGTACATTGATGTAATAGAATTTGGCAAGATTTTTCCGGTAGAAAACAGCTACCTTCACGACACTTTTGTGGTATGTCGCCAATATTATTCGCCCCTTGGCTGCCAGAGAATGACGCGCATTGACACTATAAATGAAAAATTCGCATACGCGCACTCCCTCGTAAATGGGCTAATGGTGTTGTCTGATATATTGATCGGGAAGCGGCCGTTTGGATTTGTTGGCAGCCTGAGTCGATCCCTTTTCGGCACATTAAATGAAGAGGATGCTACTTATATACATAAACAGATTGACCAATTATACACAGACAATTTTCAGATTACGAACATAATGGAAAAAAATATGCACGTCGTTACCGCGGATCTCCAGTCGGTAATACGAGCGCAGATCAAGGACGCTGAATGCATTCACGCGATCTACGACTATGCAATTAAAATTCAACGAGATCTGGACAAGGTAGCTAACGAATCCCTACTCGCCCAATATAATCTTACATTAATTAATTATTCAAACCAAGTTGAAAAAAGAATCGACAATTACATCACAGAAGGAAAAAAATATTTGCGAATAGTTTTCACCGCGCTCGAAGGACGACTCGACCCAGAGGCCATCTCTTCGGATAATCTGCAAAACATCTGTAAGGAAATTCGGGCACATATTGGAAAATTCGAACTCCCTATTTCACAAGATCATTTATACCCGCAAGCCCTAGCACCTTTCATAAAAACGGGCGTTGTTTCTAACGGCAACAGGATATTAATCATTGCTCACATGCCGCTTCTCGACCGCGATCCGTTTGAATTTTTCCGGCTTCATTCGTGGCCGGTGCCGCAGCATTTGTTTAATGAAACGCTATCCGCCTACGTTTCTCCCTCGACTCCTTATCTAGCCGTGGCTATGGAGAGTCGAAGATATTTCTACGCCGAAGAAAACTTTCAATCGGGCTGCAAAAATTATTTCGGACGATTAATTTGCCCGGGGGAAACGCCGATACACGACTTGTTAAACGCAGAATCGTGCGAGGTGCTAATGCTTCTTCGTCCATCGGCTGAAAATTAAAAAAAATGTAACATTCATCTGATTGCGAAGCACACGAATTTTTGGAAATTCATTGCATCGCAAGGAGGATGGCTCTACTCATTGCAAACGCCCGAGAGCGTGAGAATTTCATGCAATAACGCCTATGTACGAGAAATCAAACTCGAAAAGGCCGGCATCATGCATCTCAAGCCGCATTGCGTAGCCCTCACGCATACTACCACGCTCACAAGTCAACGCGTATACAACGGTAAAGAATATTATATATATCAGCCAGGCGCTAGTCTCAACGTCTCGATGATCGCCCCGACTCTTCGACAAAGAATATGGAGTTCGACCGCGAAACCAATGTTTGATAAAGGAAGCGATAAGAATTTCCTGGGCAAATACTTCGACATCGATGGAAATGAAGCCGTCTCTTTCCGCGAGCTCGAACATAAACTTCAAGAAATCGGAACCCACCACAGGGAGAAGGAACGCTTGAAGTTCATGAGCATTGTCGGCTTCGCGTCTCAAGCGTGCCTCGCACTTGGTAATATTCTTTATTTCTCCCATTCAAAAATTATTTCTTTCTTTGGCCGTCTACTAGCATGCAGGAAGAAAAAGAGAAATACAGAAGCAACTCCCGCACCAAGACGAGCACAAAGGCACGCACGCGATAACCGCTCAACGCGCTCCAGAGCTGGTGACGATAATCCGACTCCCGACGGACCACACGTCGCTTCAACCTCAGCCGCGCCGCGTTCCGTGCCTCGCCAGGAGTCGCAGATCCCGTAAAAACAAATTCGGCAGTGGGTCTGACTAGGAAAGGACAAATCGTTCGCGAGTAAAAGAAAGATCAATAAATAAAAATAAAAATAAAAAAGGGGACCTATTTATGGGTTATTTTTAAAATAGTAAATAGTGATAGTTGAAATAGTGTCATGGGATAAATAATAACGACATCCGCCAGGCCAGACCATCGCACAAAAAGAAATAAAGAGGTAAAATAAAACTTGAGGAAAAGAATGTTGTAAGTCGAACGGGGACGCCGACTCCCCTTTTAAGGGGGGGGGGGGGGTGGTGTTACGTCCACAAAATTCCTTATATCTAAAATCGAATAGTATCTTCTCCATCGAGTCGACTGCACGTGCCGCAGAGTCAGCACGATGGCAGAAATTTCGCGCTATATGCAGTCGCCTCGACGCATTCTTTCGTGGCCTGACCGGATACTTAAGGCATCTTCTCACTTTAAGCGCCTCAAAAATAGGCTGTTTTTGCGATTTTTTTTCGAGGATTTTTGCTTAAAATTATGGGATAAAACGGATCCTATGTAATAAACACATCTTTCAAGTACATGAAAAAATTTTTTTTTAATTTTTTTAAACAATTATTATAATACATCAGTAGCATCGAAAAACCCGTGTAAAAATGTTATGGTCGTGGCTTGTTGATGGTATCTCCGAGACGGGTCGTCTGAAACAAAAAAATAAAACTGTTTTAGATTCAGTATGTCAGTGGCTACAGCGCATATCATCAGATTTTTTATATTCGCGAAAATAACAAAATGGCGCACGTTTTTCGAAAAAGTAAAAAAAAACCACGATTTTTTTGCAGTTTTTTGTAAAAAAAAAATTCTTAAAATCAAAATTTCAAAAATCTGATGATATGCGCTATAGCCATAACTATGAAGCATATGTCATTCAAATTTCATGACAATCGGCCGGATAGTTTCCGAAATTTCATCAACAAAGCACCGAAAAACCTTGTTTTGAGATAACTGCGTTTAAAGTTTTGGTTGCAGAAAAATCATGAAAAAACCTTACCTCGGGTTAATCAGCGATGCCTGCTCCATACAATGGACCTTCCGATTCTTCGTAGAAGGTGTGTTCGTCCAAAATAGCTTCCCTTCGTCTCGACCTAGTCTCTTTTGAAGCGTTAGAGCTGCGGCGGTTCCCTACGCGTACGCGATCACTGTCGCGTTTCTCGGCGTATTGAACGGCGATAGGGCCTAGTTTGACACCCATCACCTCCAAAATTTTTAAAACAGGTTGTAGCCCTTCGTTATAAATGCATGCCGCTGTTTGGCAAGCAATTTCCACGGTTTTTCTTCCCGTAAAAACGTGTTTCGGCGCCATTGCCCAGACACAGCTGTTGAAACACTCGTTGTTATTTTGGGTATTTCCTCCGAGGCATCGTTCCAGTAACTCGTCCTTCGTCAGTTCTTCATAGATCGGTTTCAAAACCTCTTGAACATCATCAGCTAGAGCAGGAGGATGTTTAAAAGTTTCTATCTGATTGTTTTTCACTGCTTTCTTGTACTTGCACCATGAGTCTGAACAATACGTATGCTGTGGGTTGCTGTCGGTTGAAATTTTATGATAGTATCCTGCCCAGATCTCCCTGCGCATATCTTCGACAGAATTCAGGTTTCTTCGAATTGCCAATGAGTAATTTGTTGATAATTCTGTCATCAATTTTATTGTTAAATCTTGGGTTTTTACGACAGGAACTTTTTTTATAACAACTTTTTTTTTTTTTACTACAACTTTCTTGGCTGCTTTTTTCTTTGGTGAAGGTTTTTCAGCGTCTTTCTTTGCAGCTTTTCTCTTTTGTGTAAGAATTTTCTTAGCGTCCTTAGCACGCTTGAAAATTCTTTTCGCAACGTGTAATACGCACTCCAACTTCTTAACCACAAAGTCTTCACCATACGGTGCTGTATCGAACAATATTTTAAAAGTTTTAGTGTCGCCATCACCGATGTAAAAACCGTAGTGCACAGCAAATTTTTCGAGTGATCGCAAAAACATCTCACATATACCGTCAACCTCCATTTTTCCAGAACTACCTGAATGATTAGCACTACAAACTAGTTTGTGCTTTTCATACCACTGTGCATATTCGATCGTGTCTTTCATACCTTTTTTCGATTCACAGCTTTTGCAGTGACTCGACTTCACAACGACGTCTGCAATTTTTTTACTGTGTTTATATATTAATGACACGATTCCAATAAGAGAAGAAAATCCTCTTTTCTGCCAGGAACCGTCACCTGAAACGGTTAAAACGTCTTCGGGTTCTCCGTGTTGAGCGTTCAACAGTTTTTCTTCTTTGACAGACTTGCTCGTCACTATATTGAACACACTTTGCACTGCGATGGCGATCGAATTGAGTATTTGATAATAAACGGTGGAATTGATTCCATGTCCCAGTTCCATGAGCCCACAAAACGTATTGATACCACTCAATCCAACACCAATCAAACGCATAACGTACACTAAACGACGATTGATTTTGTACCCAGTTGAGATTAATGGGCATGAGTTAATATATTTTTCTCCGCAATCACAAGTCACACAAATTTTGAAACCGAGTCCTCGCTGACCGTACTTTGTAAAAGAAACATCTTTGTTACAAACTTTACACTTCACATATTGTTGTAATGTAGAAAAAACAAGAAAAAACTGAATAATACTATATCCAGCCGTTGGATCGATGTGTACATCGAAACTTGTATCGTCCGATTTTTTTAATTTTGCTGCACTCGCACTAGCATGACTCGTATCTGCTTCAGACTGGTGTGGAAGCACTCCACGAAATTTTCTTTTTTTAGATTTCGAACTTGGACGTCGCCACGTGGCACTTTGTTGCGAAGTCTTTTTATCCATTATAACAATCCTGAGCGCAGAGATGTTGCCGTTACGAAGTTTCAAATTAGACTGATGAAATAACAGTTTAGCATCGTTGCCGAGTGATTTTCTTTTGAAAAATGCACGTGTTAAGGTCTTATTACATGAGTATAGACCCGAAAACAGAATATACCTAAGCAAGGGGTACTACATTAACAAAAGAACACGGCTATTCAATTGTATAGAGTCAGATATACAGGGACCGTCCGAGCGGCGTGAAAGGGATCGCCGGGTACTCTCAGGTAGTCACCTAACGGTCGCCAAAAAATGTAGTTAGACTCGTCCGATCTTTATGAAATTTCGAGATGACATTTTTGAAGATATGTACTTTCAAAATTAAAAAAAAAAAAAAAATCGATTTTTTTAAATTTCCAAAGTGAGAAGACGCCTTAAATTTCCGCGATTCTCTCCAGGCTTCGATATGGAAAGAATCGCGAATGATAATTATAATTATTAAATAAAATAGAATTCAGGATAAGTATGGAAGGGGACATTTCCACTGACATGGGGAGGACGAGGACTGAGGTTCTCGCCGAACCATGTCAGTACCGAGCTAAATACGAAGTGATTCGTTCTCGGGGAAATACTCCGCATAAAGCCAGTCGCGGTGGCCATAATCCCGATAAAGACAATCGGTGGCTCACATAGGCACTTTAGGTCTAGGTCTTTAGGTCTTTACGCGCAATTCGTAAATTATCAATAACCATTTTCTTTTATTATATCGATTCAATTCCGTTTCTCATCAATCCTTAATTCCGCCCTCGCGTTACCGCGTTGTACGATTCCGACCTATTTCTAAATATTACGAAAACAATAACAACTCGCCTTTATCCGGCATCGAATTATAAGTGTGCACGAGTGCAAGCGTACCTCCGGAGGATTGGCAGAGTGAGAGTGAGCTCCGACTCGGTGAGTCTTCGTATAAATTGTACACGATATTCTTTCTCTATTATACCATCAGTTTCTATAATTAAATTCAGATTGTTCAATATACATTCCTATTCTTTTATTTATTTAAACCCAAAAATATCCTTGAGAAAACCGGGCCCGTACGGGACGAGAAAGCAGCCACGCACAGAAACAATAACCCGATATACTGGATTTGCTCAACGCTGCACGTCGAAGACAAATCCTGGTGGCAGCGACTCGATATATACCTCGCTCGCCCAATTTTCAGCGTGCCGTCGGCACGTAACATTATAAAAGATGTCATTTTGAAAAGTGAAGAGTTTTATTTTAAACATTATTTACCACGTTTGTGTGTGACTACTGGTAGTGAGGGACTGAATTATAAGAATAATAATAAACAGAGTCAGCTAAAGCGTAGTTTAACTGGTAAGAACTGTTTGTTACATGTAATAAATAAAAGTAATTAAAAACGATGTTCACATAATTTATAAAACATTTTATATACAAATTATGCTGTCGTTGTGTTATTACAATGAACACATCATTATGGAATTTTTGATTAACTAGTAATTTAAATTCCAATCTCGGAATCTTGATGGAAATGTAGGAAAAAATTCAAAAAATCATACGCTGGTTTATTTATTTACAAATATTGGGGACTGCAAATTTACTAATACACAGCAAATATGCACAATATCATCAATGTGACAAAATAAGTTTTGAGGAATTTTATTTAATATTTGATAGAGTCTCAGTCTTTGCATAATCCTCTCAACATAAATCCTGACCCTAGCTACATTGTAAGTAGCATCTGTCTCATCTCTTGAAAATTCCGTATTATCCTTCAGAAAAGGTGGCATAACAATTCCTATTTCTTTTCCACTTTCATCTAAAATTTGTTTTACTAGTGGAAATCCCTTGTCAGCCAAAACAATGTCCCCATTTTTTAGATAATCAACCAATCCTGATTCAACTGTTATTTGCGAATCGCTTTTCCTTCCACCGGCTACTTCAGATTTGAATGAAATAAAGCCTCCTGGTGTAATACCTATGAGCACCTTTGCGGTAAAACTCTTGTTATAATGCGAATAGCACCACACACGATTATCAACTGTAGATGGCACTTCTATTTGAAACTCCGTACAATCAATAATTACCCGAGTGTTGGTGTAGTTTGGATGAAAACAGTCCGGCATTGTTCTTTGTACAACACTTTTACTGGGCCAAAAAACTAAATTAGATGTTGCAGATGCTAATTCTTCAATATACGAATAGAATATTCTAGATACTGTTGTTCTATGTACACCAAACAAAACACTCAGAGCTGAAAATGAAACACCAAGTTTCATTTTCATCAAAAAAATAAGAAGTCTATCTTGTTTGGGAACCATATACTTATGATTATCCAAAGTTCGTTTTAATAGAAAACTAAAGTTTTCAAGGGTAACACCAGCAAAATCTATCAGTTCCTCGTATTTTCTGATTGATCGGAACCCAGTAAAATATTTACTCTCTGCTGTGGTTGCTTGATCAACGTCAATATTTTCAACAGTATTACATCCTTGGTGTTTCGTCTTCTTGTCATACTTAACAATCTTCGAATTGCTGGATATTTCAGTTTGAACTTCAACGGCACATATTCCTTTGCCGCAAAATATATATCTATTACAAATGAACGTTTTTTCTTCATTTGCAACATTCGAAAATATTTCAATTTGACATTCTTTGTCAATTTTTGAACTTTCAGTATTTTCCATGATTTCAAATTCACTTGTTTTGTCATAAGTATTGAGTACAATTGCTGCATTAATTTCTTTCTTGTTTCTGCGTGCCATGTATCGTTTATATCTTGCCGTGGCCAAATTTGCATGAACCCTCGCAGCTGTGTATACAGCCTGTCCCATAATGGTCAACCGACCTCTGAGGGGTGGGTAGATGGTGATTTTGGACCGAAAAGTCCTTTTCCATTTTTTTCTCCGACGCCCCCCTGATTAGATATTAATTAATTAAGTTCAGCCAATAGCGCGCGTCGAATAAGCGGACCACACGGCGAGTAGTGGTGTGCGTGCAAGCGTAACAGCCTTGGGAGCGTGCGTGTAAAGCGCGAAGGAGGTCGATAGTGTGCGTGCGTTGGTGTGAGAGAGTGTGGAACGTCGAACGTTTGCGAAAACATGAATAGAGCGAGGTAGTGTTGGTGAGGGCACACAATGTAAGAAGGAACGATAAAAATTGCGTTTGCAATCAGTTTTCGAATTAATCGTTAAATGCAATTAAAAAAAAGTCGATGATTTTGAATTGCGACTGGACGAAGATACAATTTTCCATTCATTTTTTGCAATTACGATTTACGAAGCTTCTAAAATCATTTATTGCTGTTTTTGAAAAAAACATTTTGGGAAAAAATCTTCATTGCAATTTAGAGAAAAATGTTCATTCTTCAATTTGTATGAAAATCAAATGCTATTTCCGATTGGATATTTTCGCAATACAGTGAAATTGAACTTTTCGAATTGCTCATTGCAATTAGAACAAAAATATTGCGATTCCATTCAATAAAAAAGTTCAATATTTCAAATCGTTTAGATTTTAAGAAAAGAAGCATTATTAACACTGTTTAATAACAGCGGCATGAAGTTAAAAAAAAAGTTGATGATTCGAGCGTCGCGCGAGTATTGCATGCGGACACTACTCAGATGGGTGACGGCTCGATTCGAGGGGGGGGGGGGATTAATAAAGAAAGTCAATATTTTAAATCGTTTATATTATTTTAAGAAAAAATGCATTATTTTAACTGTTTAATAACAATGGCATTAAGGTATTAAAAAAAGTTGATAATGACTCTGGTATCGCGCGAGTTTATCGTGTTGCACGCTCACACTATTCGGATGGATGACCGCTCGATTCCATGGGGGGGATTAATAAAAAAAGTCGATATTTCAAATCATTTATGTTAATTTATGAAAAAAAACACTATTTGCACTGTTTAATAACAGTGACATGAAGTTAAAAAAAGTTGAGGATGACTCGAGCGTTGCGCGAGTATTGCTTGCGAACACTACTCGGATGGTTGACCGCTCGAAAATTTGAAAAAAAATTATGAATTAAAAAATACAATTCTTCATGTTGTTTACGAGAAGTTATTGAAAAAAGTACTGATAAGTACTGTTTAAATTACAGTTATATGCTATGAAAAAAATAAAATAAGAAAATTGCGATTTTCAGAAAGTACAGTAAGCATTTTCAAATATTATTTGAATGCAATTGCAAAAAAATTGCGTCGAACGAATTTTATTTTGTATTATTACAATTAATATTCGTTTAGAGTTGAGATTACAACCCGGCATTAGTCGAATTGGTAGCGTCTCAAGTTGTCACCTGGGCGATCGAGACCTAATAACTTTTTTATTTTTTTGTTGTTTCACAGCATATAACTGTCATTTAAAGAGTACTTATCAGTGCTCTTTTCAATAACTTCACGTGAACAACATGAAGAATTGTATTTTTAAATTCACAATTTTTTTTTTAATTTTCGAGCGGTTACCCATCCGAGTAGTGTCCGCATGCAATACGATGAGCTCGCGCGACGCTCGAGTCACCATTAACGTTTTTTTTAACTTTATGCCACTGTTATTAAACAGTGCAAATAGTGTTTTTTTCCATAAATAAATATAAACGATTTGAAATATCGACTTTTTTTATTAATCCCCCCCATGGAATCGAGCGGTCATCCATCCGAATAGTGTCCGCGTGCAACACGATAAACTCGCGCGATACCAGAGTCATTATCAACTTTTTTTAATACCTTGATGCCATTGTTATTAAACAGTTAAAATAATGCATTTTTTCTTAAAATAATATAAACGATTTAAAATATTGACTTTCTTTATTAATCCCCCCCCCCCCCCCCCTCGAATCGAGCCGTCACCCATCCGAGTAGTGTCCGCATGCAATACTCGCGCGACGCTCGAATCATCAACTTTTTTTTTAACTTCATGCCGCTGTTATTAAACAGTGTTAATAATGCTTTTTTTCTTAAAATCTAAACGATTTGAAATATTGAACTTTTTTATTGAATGGAATCGCAATATTTTTGTTCTAATTGCAATGAGCGATTCGAAAAGTTCAATTTCACTGTATTGCGAAAATATCCAATCTCAAATAGCATTTGATTTTCATACAAATTGAAGAATGAACATTTTTCTCTAAATTGCAATGAAGATTTTTTCCCAAAATGTTTTTTTCAAAAACAGCAATAAATGATTTTAGAAGCTCCGTAAATTGTCATTTCAAATAATAAATCAAAAATTGTATTTTCGTCCAGTCGCAATTCAAAATCATCGAAATTTTTTTTTTATTGCCTTTAACAATTAATTCGAAAACTGATAGCTAACGCAATCAGTTTTTATCGTTCCTTCTTACATTGTTGCGTCCTCACTAACACTACCTCGCTCTATTCATGTTTTCGGGAACGTTCGACGTTCCACACTCTCTCACACCAACGCACGCACACTATCGACCTCTTTCACACCACTACTCGCCGTGTAGCCTGCTTATTCGACGCGTCCTATTGGCTGAACTTAATTAATTAATATCTAATCAGGGGGGCGTCGGAGTAAAAAATGGAAGAGGACTTTTCGGTCCAGAATCACCCCATCTACCCACCCCTCAAATGTCGGTTGACCATTATGGGACAGGCTGTACAGGAGGAAATATTGTTGGTGCGTAACTAGGACTGTCCTGTTCATCAGCTTTTTTGTCTCCAATGAAGTGCGCACTGCAAATCCTGTCATGTGGCTTTGGGTACCATGGCGATCCATCAGCACTGAAGTAAAACAACAAATAAATTGAAGTACGTTAACCATGCTACTTCCTACAACGTATAAAATATAATATGTAAAATGTTGCTTTATAGGTTAGCTTACTTACTTTTTCCTCTTGACAGCAGTTATCCATTTCATTCGTTGTTCTCGTTTCCAACTTGCTTGTGGAAATTTATAGAACTTGTGGTTGCCATTTTTGCCATTATTCTTGCAGTTCACTACACAGCAGGTTTCGTGACGCATCTTTATTTTTGCCTAATAATGCAAGGATACACAAATTTCACAGGTAAATGGCGAGAGTTCGTCCGCCAAAAGTGTCTTTCTTTGCCACGGTGCGCGCTGCGATCGATTCCAGTTCCCCCACCACCTACTTCGCACTCAGCGAATATTCTGAAATGCGTGATAATAGCTCCCTGTAGGTTCCTCCTCGATTTATTTGGTGAGCCCAACGTCGCAACTGGCACACTGATGTTACTTTTTTTAACTTATTTTGGACCGTGTCTATTTTTAATCTTTTGTCGTCTCAGCACTTCTCCAATATTCAACGGCTCTGCGTTTGTAGTCATAGCTCAAATTTTCTTCATCGTCGGAACACGATGTCATAGAATCAAGTCGAGCTACTCCAGAGCTCCATTCATCATTGTCCTCTACAACTTCCACTACTAAATCTTTGAATGGTTTTTGAAAGTCTAATGTAGTATCTTCAATAATTTCCAGATGATTAAACTCGTTCATGGCGACTTTTAACAGTTGTTCTATTTTCTCTGTCAACTCTACTTCATCTATCAGAAAGACTATCAGAAAGATCTAATGCTTGAAAGGCGATGAGTAAGAGTCTTATTACATTCATTGGATTGATATACATTGTATCTTTACTCTTTTCACTTCACTTAGCACTCTATGGCTAATATAATAATGAGAGCTCAACAAATGGAACGAAACTGAAACTCTTGTTCAACATTCTTTCTATAAATAGGTGAGCTAGAGTTTCGTTATCTCATGTGGGCGTAAGTAACGTCATTTGGATAAGTGCCCACGTAAAAATAACGTTGAACATTTTTTGGAGAGTGATGCGTAAATTCGTCCCGATAAGATAACGATTAGATCTGTTTATTGTATTTGCCCGATGTAGGGCTACCAAATAATACTCTTACGCTACTAATACGCTTCGAGCGGATATCCAGCGAGCTTAAATATAGCCAAAAACAGACAGTGTAGAGAAATTAAGTATCACATGTGAGATGAAAGCAACAATAATTAATCTCTCAGCTGCTAATAGAAATATTGTCAGAGACTTGAAAATGAGTGAATAAAAGTAATGAGACAGTTCTCGAGATAGAAAAAAATGGTTTCCATTTTAAAAATAAAAAGCATATTTTTGGGGTGTTAACCCCTTAAGCTTTTTTTTTGTTGAAAAATCCAAAAACACGTCAACTTCATTTCTTGTTGTTCTTTAATTTGGTTTTTGTTTCATCAAAATCGGTCAATAACTTTTCTTTGTACATGAAAATTAAAACGGTCATGGGGTGGTTCACCCCCTTAAGACAGGGTTGCTTGAAAAGGTGAACGTGTGTTTTTCATTACTCGACATAAGAAATGTCATG
Source organism: Heteropelma amictum (assembly GCA_959613375.1). Lineage (NCBI taxonomy): Eukaryota > Metazoa > Arthropoda > Insecta > Hymenoptera > Ichneumonidae > Heteropelma > Heteropelma amictum. The sequence goes on from OY390724.1 coordinate 3,935,284, forward strand.
GATCTGGTTTTATTCCGATCCGTACACTCTTTCTATTTGAAACAGCTCACCGACCCTCTAACATGCCCAACTTTGAGGGTTGATTTCACCCCTTAAAACCCCGTGACCGCCGATAAAAAAAAATAAGTGTCTCTTATTTTTCGATGGACTTTAACATATCAAATTTTCGTCGAAATCGGAGGGGGGCACCTCGCATACTTTCCTTGTTAGTGCGATTTACTATGAATTTTTAATATTCACATCCGCGATAACTCACTGGGCAACCGAATTTTCCAGAGTTGGCACATCAAAGGTGTTATTTCTCCGCTTCTTTATTTATTTTACAGCTTCCAAATTCGTGACTGTCACTGCATTTAACGCATCTAAACGGCAGATCATAGTCTATGCTCGTATGCCCAAGGCGTGGACACTTTTTGCGCCGATAAATAGTGTTTTTTTTTTAATGTTCTCACCTTATTTTTTGATAAAGCAAATGATTAATTTTTTTCAACTGTGCAGTTTCACTGTCGCGAATTAGTTATTTGTTTTCATTGTTGAAACTTTTAATTCTGTTGTGTTATGAAGATAAAGCGTACAAATCTCATCAGTGTTGTCGTTATCAGAAAAATCACCCGAAATACTTTTCAACCCTTTCGTTACCTTGGAGGAGATATCTCGCGACCCAATACTGGCCGATTAACGCTTTTGACGAGATATCTCGCGACCCGGTAGTAGCCGATCAACGCTTTTGACGAGATATCTCGCGATCCAGTAGTAGCGGATTAACGCTTTTGACGATAATCTAGCTATCTATCACCAATATGTTGACATTCTAGATGAATATATTTTATACCTAATTCTATTTGTATAGCTACAAGGAAGAAATCAATACAGTTTTTGTTAATTTAATGAAATTATTCTTATTTGGGTCGCAAGATGAGATATCTTCAAAAGCGTTAATTGGCCAGTATTGGGTCGCCAGATATCTCGCCCACGGTAACGAAAGGGGTAATACCAGGATTTTTGGGTGTTGGAAACTCAATATGGGATGGCATCGACTGCGATGCCCCATTATCGTCCATGCATTCTTGTGTTACGTCCCAAGAGAGGGATTAAATAAGAGTCTCGTGACTACCGGATTCGGAATGCGAAGATTCAAACATCTTTCGACGGAGAGTCTTTTTATGGTCGGTCCGCGGCTCGTGAAATACAATTTAATTTCAATGTAAGCTTTTACACCTGATACTCTTTGGAGATGTTTCAGAGGTTCTGGATTGGAGAAATCTTGAAGTGATTTTCCAAATAAATTTTCGTTAATTAACAAAATAAATAGAGTATACAGCCTGTCCTATAATGGTCGATCGACCTCTGAGGGGTGGGCAGATGGGGTGATTCTGGACCGAAAAGTCCTCTTCCATTTTTTCCTCCGACGCCCCTCTGATTAGATATTAATTAATTAAGTTCAGCCAATAGGACGCGTCGGATAAGCGGGCTACACGGCGAGTAGTGGTGTGCGTGCAAGCGTAGCAGCCTTGGAAGCGTGCGTGTAAAGCGCGAAGGACTTCGATAGAGTGCGTGCGTTGGTGCGAGAGAGTGTGGAACGTCGAACGTTGCCAAAAACAGGAATAGAGCGAGGTAGTGTTAGTGAGGGCGCAACAATATAAGGAGAAACGATAAAAACTGATTGCGTTTGCAATCAGTTTTCGAATTAATTGTTAAATGCGATGAAAAAAAATGAAGATGATTTTGAATCTCGACTGGACGAAAATACAATTTTTGATTAATTTTTTGGAATTACGATTTACGAAGCTTCTCAAATCATTTAGTTCTGGTTTTGAAAAAAATATTTTTGGAAAAAATCTTTATTGCATTTTAGAGAAAAATGTTGATTCTTCAATTTGTTTGAAAATCAAATGCTATTTCCGATTGAATATTTTAGCAATACAATGAAATTGAACTTTTCGAACTTTGCTCATTGCAATTAGAACAAAAATATTGCGATTACATTCAATAAAAAAATCGACATTTCAAATGGTTTAGATTTCAAGGAAAAAAGCATTAATAATACTGTTTAATAACAGTGGCAGGAAGTTTGAAAAAAAGTTGATGATGACTCGAGCGTCACGCGAGTATTGCTTGCGGACACTACTCGGATGGGTGACCGCTCGATTCCAGGGGGCGGGGGATTAATGAACTGTTATTAAACTGCCACTGTTATTAAACAGTATTATTAATGCTTTTTTCCTTGAAATCTAAACGATTTGAAATGTTGATTTTTTTATTGAATGTAATCGCAATATTTTTGTTCTAATTGCAATGAGCAAAGTTCGAAAAGTTCAATTTCATTGTATTGCTAAAATATTCAATCGGAAATAGCATTCGATTTTCAAACAAATTGAAGAATCAACATTTTTCTCTAAAACGCAATAAAGATTTTTTCCAAAAATATTTTTTTTCAAAACCAGCACTAAATGATTTGAGAAGCTTCGTAAATCGTAATTCCAAAAAATTAATCAAAAATTGTATTTTCGTCCAGTCGTGATTCAAAATCATCGACATTTTTTTTCATTGCATTTAACAATAAATTCGAAAACTGATTGCAAACGCAATCAGTTTTTATCATTCCTCCTTACATTGTTGCGCCCTCACTAACAGTACCTCGCTCTATTCATGTTTTTGGCAACGTTCGACGTTCCACACTATCGAAGTCCTTCGCGCTTTACACGCACGCTTCCAAGGCTGGTACGCTTGCACGCACACCACTACTCGCCGTGTAGCCCGCTTATTCGACGCGTCCTATTGGCTGAACTTAATTAATTAATATCTAATCAGAGGGGCGTTGGAGGAAAAAATGGAAGAGGACTTTTCGGTCCAGAATCACCCCATCTACCCACCCCTCAGAGGTCGGTCGACCATTATGGGACAGGCTGTATAGAGTATAGTAACAGAGGCAGGAGCTGAGTCTGGTGAGACACCGCATAGGGTAGAACTTTCCATCTGAGTGCTCCCAATATGTCGCGAATCGGTTTTCCGTATGTGATAAAGCACTGTCATGAAAAAAAATGACTTCGTGTTGCCTTTTCATGGTCCATATTCTGCCCTTTTTCAAGCAGCGAACAGTTCAAATCGGTCAATGGTTATTTACAACGTTTGGTATTAACCATTTCTCCAGGTTTAAATACCTCATAATAGACTGCCACATCGAAAAGACTACTTTTGAAACGCTCAAACCATCGCTCACACGTACATCTTGATTATTCACCATTAGCTTCGCAGAGTAATCGGTACGATTCAGCAGCAGTTTTCTTCAAATGAAAACAAAAAATTGCTCTTTGCCCGTGTTGCGAATGCTTTTTGTTCGGTATAAATTTCGATATACCGAATACAACACAAAAATATGCACACGCTTCAGTAATTTACCGCTCGTGCGCATGTGATACTTGATGATAGCAGAACAAAATGGCACAGTATCAAACTTTTATTGCATAAACTGCATTGGTGTACCATCTGCTGTCTGAAATTCGCATTTCATACTTGTCTATGTGGTATGTACATATAAATCGTCTCTGAATTTCATCCCCGAACTACCATTCCGAGGATGATATACTCCTGTGAAACACCCTGTTTATCTCGGCGGAGGACGATTCAAACACTTATAAACTGTCACTCTCTGTCATAGAATTAATGTTTTTTTTTTTATTAGAATAATTTCTTAGAATTCATAGAATTGATTCATTTAAGTAATTGATCGCCATTTATTTAGACATCGCATCGACATAATTGGTCAAAATTAGGAGATCAGTATGATACACATAACTCTCGGTCTTTACTCGGAGGGCAGTCGGCATTAACAAAATTTCTGTACTCTTAACTGATGCTATATTTGTGTACTTAATAAAATTCAAATCATATAAATTTTTACCAGCAGTCTTCCAAAGATTCTAGGTGTATGGCTAATGGAACCTGTACGACGGGCAGAGCTTATAAAAAGCAAATTTGATACGAAAATAAGCATTTATTCATTGAGCTTGAGAATTATCCTTCCACAGATTCAGCGAGTATCCATGCAAAAACATTTACTTGGGTATTGGGTTTTACAAAAAAAACAGATGATGAAAATTTATACACTTCTTTTTTCGACAACTCGAGTAACAACAAATAAAAAATAAAAGTGGATGAAATTATCAATTTTTCTAAAAGTACCTTTTGGCCGTTTGGATGGAACTCTCATCATTTCTGCTACCGAGATCTTTTTTGTGCGTGTTCCGTGCGACATTTTTGTAGTGTAGGATTATTCCAATTTTTGTACACTTTCCACAAGATTATTAAATTATAAATTGCCTGAAAATGCTAATATATTATTCCAAATGACCGATCACTTAGTGCAATATTGTTGTGTATATCGTTGAGCTTCAAGTATGAACTACGTTTAATCAATCGGTGCGCTTGGATTTTGTAATCTACTTTCCCAAAAGCAACGCCCCTCTTATTATGATATCTCTTCATGCCTACGAGGATAAAGACGAAGTAGGAATCAGATCGGATTGTACCTATGTTATGTAGACGCACAGATACTTGCGTAACACATGGGAAGGCATTGTCTCAGTTCCGTTATCTTTATGTGCTAGAAAGTGAGAGATCTCGCTGTGCAGCCTGATACCTTATTCGTTTGTAATGAAGTATTCAACACTGCTAAGATATCTTGCGCCCACATAAATGACTAGCAGGTTCGCTAATTATACGTTATCTATAATATACACCCACACAGCACAGAAATATTGCAACAATATTGCTGCAATATTTTATTGACAACATTGTAATATTGCTGAAATATTATGCATTATTGCTGAAATATTATGCATTATTGCTGCAATATTGTAGCAATGTCTAAATGTCCGCTTGGTGCAATATTACAATAAAATATTGTCGCAATATTTTTTAAAAATACTCTAGAAACATTTACACAGCACTGAAATATTGCAACAATATTGCTGAAACGTTGTGAACTATTGCAGCAACATTGCAGCAAAGTCTGAATGTCCACCAATGAAGGGAAATTTGATGAAATTTTGTTTGTTTTTATGGAGTCATTTAGTTGCTATTATTTAATGGAATACGTACTTGTGAAGCTCAAATTAACCTGTATACAAAGAGAAATCCGAAGAAAATTTGATGCGCTGGTGTGGATTTGAACTCGGAACCCTCCAATTCCTGGTAGACTACTCCTGACCACTAGACTACGTTAGACTTCTTGTATTAGAACATTACCATAGTCCTCAAATATTATGCACTCTTACAAACTATACATTTATTCGTCAAAGTGTTGCAAATATCTTTAAAGATGTATGTGGGACACTTTCCTGGTAGAAATTTTTACCCGCATTTTTCTCAAAAACTCCTATTTTCTCCCAAAATTTTTCGAATTTTTTCAGTGAATTGAGACTTTTCGGAGCAATCTGGAGAAAAAATATTTCCACATTACTCCGAAATTTCCCAAATTTTTCCTTTTCCCCCCGTATGTTTCTTAAAAACTCCTATTTTCTCCCAAAAATTATCCGATTTTCTCCGATTTTTTCAGTGAATTGAGACTTTTTTGAGAAATCCGAAAAAAATATTTCCACATTAATCCAAAATTTTCCAAATTTCTCCGCATTTCGGTAAACTATCCCAACTGTATTCCGAATTCTTTTAATTTTTTTATTGAAAATTCGGAAATCCTTTTTTACCATTAGTCCTCGTCATTTTCCCTACACAAATAGAAATCAGTGCAATAATACTTGTGCAAACCAAAGAACATACTTTGCTTTGCACAAGTATAATCTTTCGAATTACCGTACCACGCATGCTTCCTATCTGCTACATGAAAAGACGGTTGCATTTTTTCAGAATATTTAATTTTTTACTTTTTTACATTTTGAAAAAAGAATAAAAGGACCATTTCTGCTAACTTCTCCCAAGGCAATGCTTTCAATATAAACTGAGTAAAGTTCATGTGAATTTTCTGATATTTCCTGCATTTTTAACTTGCTACTACACTTTGAAATCCTAAATTATGTTTGTGTCGCCATCCTCTTAAAAGAATCAGGAAATTGTCACTCACGATTGATCGAAAGCAAGGTAAAAATAGGAATTTTTCCGAAAAACTCGATTCCTTCATTTTCCCCATTTCTCTGAAAGTCTCCCAAGGCAATGTTTCCATTAATCTCAGTAAAATTTATGTGGCTTTCCTAACATTTTCTGCATTGTTGAATTTCCTACTATACTTTCAACTTTAAATACTTTTTGGGTCATCGCCCTTTTAAAAAATCAAGGAATTGTCATTCACAATTTGATCGAAAGTAAGGAAAAAATGGGAATTTTTTCCGACAAATTCATTTTCTGCGTTTCTATCACTTCTCCGAAATTCTCCCAAGGCATTTTAGAAGACTAGGAAATAATGGGAAATTCTCGTAAATAAAATGAGAAAATCGGAATAATGCGGGAAAAAGTGGAATATTGGGGAAAATCGGCATATTTTTAGATTAATATTACTCATGTTTTTCCGATTTTCCCCGAATTGGGGGAAAACGGAGAAAATATGAGAAATTCCGAAAAAAATTCTACCAGGGTTGCCATATCAAAGTTCTATTTAATTCGAATTTTTGCATTTCGTGACTCAATACAAATCTGAAAAAATTCAACAATAATTGGCATGCTAAAAACAACAATTATCAACATTGATTTTACCCAAAAGTTATTTACAAATTGTTCAAACAATTAATTATTCAACAGTTTGTAGGTCAGTAATTTTTTTTCTCAGACGAATCAAAATTTGTCCTTTTTTTCAACGCTTCTTAGGAATATTTACAGAACTTTCCTACGTTTCTGAAATTCCGTTTACTAAATTTTTAGACTGGCCGTATACAGGGTGGTCCACGCAACGTGTGCACCTCTTTCACGGTCGAAATATGCGTTGCACGAAAAAATGTTGTATACAAAAGTTACATGGTTTATGAGGCTTCATCATGTGGTGCATTTATTTTTATTCTAGGTGGAGGCGCTTCGGAGATTTCAAGGTCAACTTTGTTTTTTTAAAGGGAATGCTATATTTTTTATAGCGTAAGATGATAGAGTATCGAATTTTGAGTAAAAAAGTATAGACCCTTATTAGCCCTAAAATTAATAGTTAACGAGTATTTTCACTTTATTACTTTGAGTACATTCAGTGACTCGTGGCTTATCACAATTAACGTAAGTGTTCAAATTGATGTCCATTGGCATCAATACAGTGACGAAATCTATTAACTAATGAAGAAACTGCATTCTGAATTATGTCCGGACTAAGTGTCATGCATTCTAAACAAATACGATGTTTCATATCCTCCGGAGTTGTTGGTATTTCACGATACACTCTGTCTTTTAATGTGCCCCACAGAAAAAAGTCTAGAGGAGTAAGATCTGGTGAGCGTGGAGGCCACATGAATTGTCCACCACGACCAATCCATCGATTGGGAAAATTTCTATCCAGTAGTCCCCTCACAATACGTGCGTAATGTGCTGGACAACCATCATGCTGATACCACATACGTGCACGGATATTCAACGGCACGTCCTCTAGTAAAGGTGGTAAATTATTATTCAAAAAGTTCGCGTATTTTTGCCCTGTTAATCGATTATCAATGAAATATGGACCAATCAATTGGTTGCCCAGTATTCCACACCATACATTAACGCTCCATGGGTGTTGGTGGTCGACTTCTCTCATTCAGTGAGGATTGTCAGCTGCCCAGTAATGCGTATTTTTCAAATTGATCTGTCCACGGTTTGTAAACGTTGCTTCATCAGTGAACAACACACTTTGTAGAAAATAATCATGCTGATTTATTTGATGTAGGAACCACTGACAGAACAAAACGCGGTTTTCAAAATCCGTTCCATGTAGTTTCTGATGAAGTGCAAGGTGATAGGGGTGATATTTATTTTTATGCAGAATTCGTAGAATACTGCTTTTGCTTATTCCCGAATTCGTGAAATCTGTCGCGTACTAATATGAGGATTTTCTATTACGGCTGCTAAGACCGCAATAGCATTCTCTTCAGAAGTGGCAGTTTGTCTTACGGTACGTTTATTAAGATTGAAATGTCCATTTTCTCGAAGCGATTTACAGATTCTCTCAAATATGGTTCGAGATGGTTGAATCCGTTCAGGATATCTTTCGGCATACATAGCTTTAGCTCTTACTGCATTTCTATGACACTCTCCGTACACTAAAAGCATATCAACTTTGTCACTATTACAAAAATTCATTTTCACTTTAATCTTTCTGATAATCACGCACGATCACTGAAGGAAACTTTAATACTGGATTACAAATATTGAGAGGATTGCGAATCATGATAAGAGCGTGTGATGTGGTGAATGTGTTCATATTGATAAACACTGTCATGTAAACAATGCTATCCTTCAGATATTTGTAGTAGATTTGAATCTCCAACTTGATATTACGCAATAGAAATTTTAAAGTAATAAAGTGAAAATACTCGTTAACTATTAATTTTAGGGCTAATAAGGGTCTATACTTTTTTACTCAAAATTCGATACTCTATCATCTTACGCTATAAAAAATATAGCATTCCCTTTAAAAAAACAAAGTTGACCTTGAAATCTCCGAAGCGCCTCCACCTAGAATAAAAATAAATGCACCACATGATGAAGCCTTATAAACCATGAAACTTTTGTATACAACATTTTTTCGTGCAACGCATATTTTGACCGTGAAAGAGGTGCACACGTTGCGTGGACCACCCTGTATATGCATTTCTTGGCCTAATATCTTTGAAACTTTTTTAAACTAATTGTACACCAGGTCGCAGAAACATATTTCAAATTTACATTTTTTTGTTTATATTTTATAATTTTTTAAAAACATTTCAAAAACGTAGGTAAATGAAAAAAAACTGATAAGCGTTAATAAAATGCACAAATTTGGTTTGTTTAAAAAAAAAACTGGCCCTATAAATTGTTGAATAATTAAACGTTTAAACAATTTGTTAATATTTTTGGGTGATATTAATGTTCATAATTGTCGTTCATAGCTTGCCAATTATCGTTGAATTTTTTCAGATTTTTATTAAATCACGAAATACAAAAATTCTGATCAAATTCACAATTTGTTTTACCAATATTGTGATAATATTAGCCTGCAATATTTTATGACCAAGATTCTATCAACATTACCGCAATGTTACATGGCAACATGCAATATTGAAAGATTCTAGCAACATTGCTGCAATATTCTGTGCTGTGTGGGCAGTACTTGTCGGGGATAATCTCTATAATCTGTGTGACATCGCGTTTAATGATAGTTGAAAACATAATCACCACACAGCTTGATATCTTTAGACGTCGAGAGTACCCAGCAAACACAGCTTGGCCAATTTATGTAATCATTAATCATATCAGATTCAACCGGTAATTCTTATCATAGATTCAGAATTTTTTCATAATTCATGTAAACAACATGGATTTGACACTTTTCATTAATTCATCTCTGTGATGTTTACAAAACATATGAATTTTCCGTAGCCAAGCAGGCATCCTTGTTACCTCCCTTCACGTGACGAAAAAAACACATAAAATTAAGAACATCACAAATATATGTTTTTGTGCTGTAGTAATCGTGGACTTATCTCGAAACAGTTACAATACACTGATGATATGTCTACAGTGTCGCAATGATACGCAACAATCTCGTTTCATAATCACCAACAAGTTACCTCCCATACACTTGTAAAGTTGTCATCGATAAGCTCGGTAACAATCACAAAACGTCAGTGATATCAATATCTAGTGGGCTTAAAAACGTAACAAATTCAGGTAATTCGTTACCTGAATATTACGTCACATAATAACATATGCGTTACGTAACTTTTTTACCGTAACGTTCCACAATAATAACCTACAATTTCCGAGAGCAATATTGAAGATCTTTCACTGTATAGTACATAATCAAAGTGTAGCAGTGTCGAAATAAAAGACAAAAACTTGTTAATAACGTACATATTATACGATAACGAACGTATTATAAACTTTATAGGGACAACATTATATATTAGGTAGTTGCAAGGAGTGTATATAGGTTTAAACATGCCGAAAATAAAATCGAAAGACCTGAGTACCACAGCAAATCGCCATTTTAAACGACTAATGAAAGTTGAAAAAGACAAAATGAAAAAAGAATGTAATATTCCTAAAAAACTTGTGAACTTGCCAGTGCAAAATCTCGTTACCACTGCAATTTGTCATAGTCAACCATCGCAGTCCATAGAAACATCAAAAATCGAAAATGACAAAACAGAGCACCAAATTTCTACCCAAAATATTATACGGAATGACATTGATTTCAACAAAACTTTAATAATGCATGGTGGTGATACAAAAAGCACTCCGCCAAAGTTTGCGACTCATATGCTGTTAGAGCCTCATGAACCGATCAAAAGTGCTGAGGGCAGTAGCATTGGAACGAATGCAGGAATAAAAAATGAAATTCAGCAATGGGTTGCGGATTCTTGTATAGAAAAAGTGTGGGTGAATAGATTGCTCCAAATTCTGCGACGATATGGACATGAAAACGATCTTCCATCCGATTATCGCACATTACTTGGAACTCCAAGAACTGCTAATACAATTACAGTCGAACCTGAACAATATTATCATTTTGGGTTGGCTTTCGGTTTAAGGAAATCTATTGAGTTTTGCTATTGTAGAGAAAATGTCCCAAATCAAATATTATTTAATGTAAATGTTGACGGATTGCCCTTATCGAAAAGTAGCACTGAACAATTTTGGCCAATTTTGGGCTGTATAGTATCTGCTGAGATTTATAGCGAGCCTTTCCCTATCGGAGTGTATAATGGCACACAAAAACCATTCGATTGTGACCAGTTTTTGCAGCTTTTTGTCGAAAATGTAAATAACGTACATCAAAATGGTATTAAAGTGGGAGGACAAAAAATATGTTGCAAGTTAAATGCTTTCACATGTGATGCACCTGCGAGAGCATATGTTACGGGTGCAAAAGCGCTCAATGCTTACCACGGCTGCGCCAAATGCATACAGGAAGGGAAATTAATTCGGAGACGAATTACATATCCGGAGATCAGTGCACCACTACGAACTGATGAAACATTCACAGCAAAATCGGACGAAAACTATCATAAGCGAACATGAGTTTTAGAAAAAATTGGCAGTTTGGAATGGTCTCTCAGTTTCCATTGGACTATATGCATTTGATATGTCTTGGCACAATGAAGAAATTATTAAGGTTTTGGTTGAATGGCAAAAAGCATGTTCGCATGTCGAATGCTCTGGTCGATATAGCCAATCAACGGTTAATGTCATTCAAAGCCCTCATACCCAAAGAATTTGCTAGAAAACCTAGAATCTTATCTGAATATGATCGATTCAAAGCCACTGAATTTCGTCAGTTGTTATTGTACTCGGGACCAGTCATTTTTTCGGAATGTTTGGACAGTAAAAAGTATTATCATTTTTTGAGCTTGAGTGTTGCCATTAGAATTTTATCAAGTAAGTTTCATCTTCGTCTCAACGATTACGCTAAATCATTCCTTGTGTACTTCGTGCAAAATGTCGGAATACTCTATGGATCTGAATTCGTTTCATACAATATTCACAATTTGGTGCACGTCTGCGAAGATGTAGAAATATTTGGCCGACTCGATTCTTATAGTTGCTACAAGTTCGAAAACTATCTTCAAAAGCTAAAACGAAAATTGAAAGCTACAGGAGAACCGCTATCCCAGATTGTTAATAGGCTCACGGAAGAATCTGCTTCCAAAAAAGAAAAAGAGAGCATACAGTACCCAATAATTGCGTTTCACAATGAGAGTAAGATTAATGGAGAACAGAGCGTGAAACATGTAACGTATAAGTACAACTTTTTAAGCACGAAAACAGGAGTTAATTGTATTTTAACGCGATCTGGGAATATTTTATTTATTGATAACATTTTCTTCAAAGAAAACGGAATATTCATGTACGGGAAAGCTTTTAAAAGTGAACGATCTTTTTTCAAAAACCATGCAAGTCCAAACTTTTGCATATCAAAGTCATCGATGATAATAGGAATTACGAAAATATAAGCACCGATGCATCGCAAATTTTACACAAGTGCCTTCAAATTCCAATAAGTGCTGAAAAAAGTGTTATCCTGCCTTTACTACATGGTTAATGGTGTGTTCTATCGTCTCTTTGAGCTACAATTGTTTAAAATAGTTTTGGCACCGTTTTTTTTACTTCATTTCATTAATGATGATATAAACCTTTTATTATTGTCAACTTAAAACTTATATACAGTGACGTGCAAAAGTTTTGGGCCACATCATTTTTCGTGCATATTGCATAGAAATATGGCTGTGGGAAAAAATAAATAAATAACAACAACTTGTATTGACTTATATTTGATAACCATATATTGTAAATAATAATACTGTTCTCGAGGAATTAATAGTTCAAACATTTTTAATTCTCGAATGAGCAACAGTATCGGGGCACATATTATTGCTAATGAAAAAAATTATAAAAAATTTTAGAAATGAAACAATATAATTCGACATTCTTCATGTGAGTTAGTACTTTGTAGCATACCGTCATTAGATTAACGTCATTAGAACGTTAACCGGTGAATAGAGCGGAGATTCGAGCGTTAGCAAGTATAGAGAGTAGAGGCTATCGAGCGAGAAAAATAGATAAAAAAGGGAAAAGTACCGGTTGTGAGGAGAAGAGTGAGGAAAGGCGAGAGTAGCGAAGGATATCGAGGAGAGGCAGGAGTAGAACGAGAGCGGCGAGGAAAAATATACAGGAAGCGTTGAAAAGAAAGGAAGGAAGGAAAAAGCGAGGAGGAAAGCGAAAATCGCACGAGAACAATGCGTCGCGAAGAGCGAGCCGTCGCGCGGTAAGTCCTCATCTGGTTTTTTTCTTTTCTTCTCCCCTGAGCAGTCGTAACGCGAGCGTTAGAACATCGCGCGTTCGTAATTACCGAGTCCTTTTTGGCCATTGTCTGGTCACGAGGCCGCTTCCCGGCGAAATAAAAATTGTTTTCTTTCTCGGCTGGCCCGAGTGGCATCGATCGCGTTGTCTCTTCTGATTTTTTTTTCCTATCCTCGCGTGGATTTTGCTCGCCCAAGTTGGCGTCGATCGCGTCGTTGTTTTTGTGTGTTATTCTCGCGCGGTGACGAGGCGAGGCGGCCGGCTCCCGCGGGGAGGTACAAGTACCCCCCAAAATCATAACAAGTCCGTGTTTACGCCCGGTATTGGTCGATAGAAAAAAAAAACAAACTGTGCGTGTGCAGCGGCAGCCCTTCCACGATTTACGACATCGGCTCGTAGAAACGCGAGCGCCGAGCGTCAGTACACTATTCCCCGAGAGGGGAAAACTGACAGTTCGAGCCCGAGTATTTTTAGGTTAAGCCCGGCGGAAAGCCCACGTCCTTCCTCCCTATCCAGCTCCCGCGCTCCTAGTAGTGAGAGAGGGTACGTGTGCCGTGTGTCAGCTGCAGGGGATCACCGCCGTCGGAGTTCATCGAGAGGAGCCAGAGCATCGGCTGGGGCGCCGGGGCAGCGACTCGGCGAGTGAGGATATTTGCTCGCTGCGCCTCGACGACCACGACTTCACAGCGTCTCATCAGTTTCGGCGACGCAGCATATCGGCGAGTGAGGATATTTGCTCACTGCGCCCCGGCGACCACGATTTCGCAGCGTCTTGCAGTTTTCAGCGACGCAGCGACTCGGCGAGTGAGGATATTCGCTCGCTGCGCCTCGACGACCACGACTTCACAGCGTCTCATCAGTTTCGACGACGCAGCATATCGGCGAGTGAGGATATTCGCTCGCTGCGCCTCGACGACCACGACTTCACAGCGTCTCATCAGTTTCGGCGACGCAGCATATCGGCGAGTGAGGATATTTGCTCACTGCGCCCCGGCGACCACGATTTCGCAGCGTCTCACAGTTTTCAGTGACGCAGCGCCTCGGCGAGTGAGGATATTTGCTCACTGCGCCTCGACGACCACGGTTTCGCAGCGTCTCGCAGTTTTCATCGACACAGCGACTCGGCGAGTGGGGATATTTGCTCACTGCGCCTCGACGACAACGATTTCGCAGCGTCTTGCAGTTTTCAGCGACGCAGCGACTCGGCGAGGGAGGATATTTGCTCACTGCGCCTCGACGATAACGATTTCGCAGCGTCTCGCAGTTTTCAGCGACGCAGCGACTCGGTGAGTGAGGATATTTTCTCGCTGCGCTTCGACGACAGCGTTTTTGGCATCGCCTCATCAGTGTCGACGACACCGCACCTCGGCGAGTGAGAACCTGTTCTCGCTGCGCCTCGACGACAGCATACTTGCAGCGTCTCATCAGGTTCGACGACGCAGTACATCGGCGAGCGAGAAACTCTTCTCACTACGCTTTGACGACGACGTTGTACAGCGCCCCTGGGAGTTCGACACCGCACCGTTGCAAGTGAGAGTCCCCTCTCACTGCACCTTGGCGCCCCCGCTTTCGCCGCTTTTCTTGGATTTCGAAGCCGCAGCGCAGGAGCATCACCGACAGTCAGCAGAAACTACGTGGGAGAACGTGTGTGCACGGTGTGAGAAAGTCGCGTTCCCCAATCCCCGTCCCCGGCGAATTTCTTTCGTAATTATTTCAGGTCATTTTTGTTGAATTTCCTCCGCCATTCTTTTACGTTTTCTTGGGTATCGCTTGACCCTTCGGTGGCGACTAATATTGTATTTTTTTTCCTGGCGTGTACTTATTTTTCGTGCTGCGTGAGAGTGTCTCGCACGCCCTTTTGCGCGCTTCGATCGCAAGGAATCCGAGTTCGCTTGCGACTATCGCGGATCCTTTTTTTGTATCAGCCGTTATTTTGCGAACACCTCGGATCTTTTCCTTTTGTCGTATCCGAGTTTCTTTTGTTATTATTTTAGATTTCATTTTTTTGTTTTTTTTTGGGATTTCTTCCGCCACGTTTCGCTACGCTTATTTAACCCTTCGCTAGCGACTAAGGCCATATTTCTTGCAAGTGACACGAGTTATCTCGGTAATATCCCAGGCCTCCGTCGAAGGAGTTTCGAATCTCTTTTGTAACTACCTCGGATTTTTTTGTTGTTATTAATCATTTCGGATTCTCTCTGTTAATATTCGAATTCCCGTGCGATCATTTCCTATCTCTGCTGGAATTATTTAGCCGTTCTTCTGCGATTATATTACGCTCCGGTGGCGATTAATTTCACCTTTCTGTTGTACTTATTTTTGAGTATCGCTGACGATCATTTCGAACTTCTTTTGTAGTCGTTTCACGCACTTAATTCGCGGTTCGTTGGTAATTATCTCAGGTTTCTTTTGCTATTAGTTCGAGTTTCGCGAGTTACTCGCTCGGGTTTTTTTTTCTAACTTCTTTTATTTATATCGCGCTCTCGCTTACGGCGATCTGGATTTTGGTGTGAGTGTGCCCCTTGGCTATATGTGATAATTGCGATTTATATTTTTTTTGTCTGGCTCTTGCATAATACACGCTGACACTTCCCTCTTCGGCACGGCCGTGTAACTTTCAAGTTTTTTTTGCGCGGATTGCGCGGTTTGGCATTCCCCCCCCCCATTCCCCTTTCTCTACCCCTCCCCCGGCTTTGCGCGTGCGGTGCGACGACTATCGTGCCGAGAGATAACCCAAGGTACAGCGTAAGTAGCCGTAGCGTCGGAGAACCACCCCTGAGGCACACCGGGAGGACGAGCAGGACCTGCCCACACGACTTTGCTCATCAAGAGCTGGCGCCCAACCAAGACGAGGGGAGTTGAGACTCGCTCCCCCCCCCCCCCCCCCCCCCCACGCGCCGCACCGGGAACCTCTCCCGGTATAATTTTGGCGTCTCCCCGTATTAACGAGAGAGACGTCATAAAGCATATGTTCTTGCAAAATGTCTTCATAAATCTTAGCGTCCATATTGCCATCAATTTCCGTCAACGGACCAACGCCGGCAGCAGAAAATGCACCCCAACATTTAATATTCCCACCAACGTGTTTTGCGGTAGGAATTTGATATCGGACATTATACCTAGTACGAGTTGGGAGTCTTACGTACTTCCGACCATAACTTCCGAATAATTGAAACTTTGATTCATCGGAAACAAGCACTTTTCGCCAATGCGATACCGTCCAATGCTCGTATTTTTTTCGCGAAGCTCAGCCTCGCCTTCTTATTTTTTTTACTTATGAGCGGTTTTTTTACACCAATACGTCCAATAAGTCCTCCATCTTTCAGACGGCGAGAAACTGTACTCCGACTAACGTCAGCAAGATTTTCGCACCGCAATTCCCGAGAAACCTCTGCTGCAGTTTTCCGCGGATCTACGATACACCTTCTCTTGATAATTTTGCCATAACACGATTAACAGTACTTATACCGATTGATAAAATCGTCGCAATATCGCGAGAACTCGTTCCTTCTGAACAAAGTTTTACCGCGAGTTCCCGGACCTGAATATTCGTATGTTTCGCCATCGTGTCAGAAACAATAGTAACTTCCTTCGTTAAGCATATTTTTAAACGAGTATGGAAGAAAACGTAATCAAACCGTGTTTGGAGCAAGAGCAACGTAGCGGCCCAATACTTTTGCACACCGTCGAAGGTCGTTCCAAGTAGTAAACAGATCATACGTTGAGCAAAAAAAATTCTTTAATGCTGATATGTATATTGTAGCGCTATGAAATATTGGTTATCATTAACGAGTGGAAAAATTAAATATTCCATCAATTAACACAAAAAAATTGGGTGGCCTGGAACTTTTGCACGCCACTGTATATATTGTAATATATTTTTGCACAAAATAAATAACTCGTAAAAAGTGTTACGTCCCGAGAGAGGGATCGAGAACGAGTTTTGTGACCACCGGATTTGGAGCGCGAAGATTTGAATATATTTCGCCGGAGAGTCTGTTGGTTGGTCCGCAACTCGCGAAATACAAATTTATTATCAATGTGGGTTTTTATACCCGATACTCTTCGGAGATGTTTTGGAAGTTTTTAGATCGGAGAAATCTTTGAGTGATTTCCCGAATAAAATATTAGCCGATTTAACAAATTAACAGAGTTTTATTTAATATTTTAATCACTATCGTTTTACAAGTTCGGTACAATGTATAGTTTGTCGATAATAGTTCGGATTATCGCGGATTGAGAGATCTCAGTCTCGTCAATCGAGTTTTAATAATTCGGTCGAAGTCCGGATAATTTCAAAGTAAATTTTGCCTGGATTTTAACGGACGTTACGACGACGTGAACAGAGTAAACTTTTTATCGAAGTGTGTATGTAAAATAGAATTGAACAGAGTTTATATAGTAAGTTTTGATCGAGGTAGTGGGAGATGATTCGCGTCTCCCACGGATTAACAAAAACGTATCCATACGCTATAAGATGTAGGTCAGATTTGGTATGGGAGGAGATCTCCCTATTTTTAAATGTTACAAAGTTGTTATTTAAAGTTTGTACATAGAGGTTTCGTGAGAGGCAGTGGCCTAGTGGTAACGCGCCCGGCTCACACCCGGTGGGTCCGGGTTCGATTCCCGCCGCCGACACCAATGGATTTTTCTAAGTATCTTAAACTGTTCTCTCGTGGTTCGGAACCCACGTAAAAAAGTAGGTCTATTGGAGGAAATCCACCCACCCAGAAAAACAGAGGAGGTACGAGGATATGATACAGAATGGGTAGTAGTTGGGTGGGTGGCTTGTAAAAACCCGTAAAGGGTGTGCAAGTAAAACTCCCCAATTATTATCATAGAGGTTTCGTTTACAGAGTTTTTTATAACAGTGGTGCATAGACGCACGCATTGAGTCTAGCAGTCGTTAACCCATTTTTCGCTTCCGAGTGTTTGCTTTTTAAGTTCGAGCATTCGTTACTTTGGGTAGGGGTTATCGTAGTTCAAAAATAAAAGGCAGTACGTTATAAAGTTTATGTCGTACTGCGTGCATGTATCGAAAGATAATTAGAAAAGGAGGAAAAGATGTTTGCTGTGGGAAAACACTTGAAGAGTTTTTCCCGTGCCCTATTTTAACTTTTACGACTTTTCGAGGAAGTGTCCACTGTCAATCTCAGAGGAGGTTTGCTACCAAATTAATAAAAGAATTTGTATGCAGTGGTTTTTCTATTAAGAAGAGTCTAATAGTGAAAAGTAGGACGTTACACGTGCCGTGAGTTTTTGAACGAGGGGTATTTTATGACTTGTCGTAAATTTGGGTGCACTTAGTGACTACATATGCTTCGCCGAAAGAAGATACCAATAGACGCGTGCCCTGCAAGTACCTACTGTGGGTATTGCGTGTTTTTTTTTAATGCGGGCTAAAAAAAGAGTTCGAGCGTGAGAGCTGGGACGTAACAAAGTATGGCACCGATATGTCACGTGCATCGAGCGCTGCGGCGTATGCGCATGTCATTCAGTCATAATCCCCATAAATTCGCGGGAAATCGACAGACCACAATGGTTCACGTTGTCTTGCGTCCTCAGTGGCTATTTGTTGAGGGAAAATAGGCGTAATAATTTTATTTAATTCTTTCTGATTATTCTTTATGTAATTCTTTCTAATTATTCTTCATCTTATGGTTTCCTTCATTACATTTTTACATTCGCAATACATGATTTGTAGATAAATCAGTATCAGTGCAAATAAAAGAACTAACAGAGATGCAACAAGAATTTTAACAGAAAATAAGTGAAAAAATTTAAGAATTTCATCCAAAAATTGCCGAGAAAATGGGAGAATTTTCTTTTACGATGAAAAATAATAATGATCGTTTGAATGGAATAGAAAGAAGTGTCAATGTCAACCAATTGCCTGTATGTGGTGAAACTGAAAACGATGATCTTAATAATTTGCCGCCATTGGAAACTGTCGAACTGGTAGTAGAGTTCGAGAAACATTTGTCATCAATCGACGATATGAAGCCACGACTGGCCAGTATACTTGAATCTGTATACTATGTAGTTGATTTTTGTACTATATACAAACTTATATTAGCAACGTTTATTTACAGGTATCGTATTTTATTCAAGTCAGAGGGAAGAGTGCGAAAGAGTATAAGCCGGATGTTAACAAAAGTTTTTGCACTATCCGCAACAAAATATTCGTCGTGGTGCGGCCAACGGGGCAATTTTAAAGTTTGTTATTTGGCAATTATCAATGTTGTAAAAGGTAAAATTGAGCTATAAAAGCACTACTTCCTAATTCTGTTTCCAAATTCCTATAAAGTGTCATAATGTTTTCAGAAGCAGTAAAGCGTTCCTATGTCTGGGTTTCAGAAACCTCAACCGATTCTCTACAACCACCATTTGTTGTATTACAGAAAGTATCTTCTTTTAATCCAGAATATTAATTTCAAAAAAAGTACAAAAAATTACTTTTTCTGAAGTTTAAAAAAATCTACTATTATATTGCAAATATTGCAATAAACACGAAAGTGTGAATGTTTTTTTTCAGCTCAATATATACCTGAAAGCTATAAGAAGTTTAAATTCAATCGGTCAATCTGTTTTCCCGTCTTGAATCAGCAAAGTTTGAACAAGGGTTACAAGAATACGTTTATTGCTCCTTAAGCATCAACCATTGATTTTTAAAGCCAACAAAAAAATTGCACTGTATCTTTTACAATTACCTCAATTCCGTTAGCTCCTCATTGTGGTGCATTAGATCAATTTTGATGATCGTTTGATACTGAATAATGATAGACTAATTCATGCGTTTGATGGAAATTCATTAATTAACATAACCGATATCAAAATCGTCCTAAGGATTTTTTAAAATTATCCCTTCATTGGTATTATTCGAACGTCGAATTTCGATACGATAATCTGTCTATTTTTCTACGATTACACGAATATATCACACCTTTCTTCGGCTTTCTTCGGAACTTTTTCGGCCAAATATATTCATTGCATGTCCAAATAATAGATGATAGTTTAATTGAAAAACAAGGGAAACAGTGTGTGAATTGTAATCATAGTTTCCTTGAGAAGTCAGGGGTCACGGCCGACGATTTGTTAATTTGAATAATCTTATCGTTTCCTCAATATCAACTTGAAATAAAAAATTGAACTCGGTGTCCTTCATCGTACTCGACGGTTGCAATTTGAAAATAATATTATTCAAAACACAGTCAAGTCCGTTAGAGAAATTGTAAGTTTTCTGCTCCGATTCAATATTCTCAAGGTTGGCAATCGCATCAAGA
The DNA here is from genome assembly GCA_959613375.1 of Heteropelma amictum. Taxonomy (NCBI): domain Eukaryota; kingdom Metazoa; phylum Arthropoda; class Insecta; order Hymenoptera; family Ichneumonidae; genus Heteropelma; species Heteropelma amictum. Next base: position 3,955,533 of record OY390724.1, read on the forward strand.
AAAAAAGTTTCATAGGCGACAAAAATACAGTGGAGCATTTCTAGACTATTTTCAAAATCTTGTCACTTGGACACCAAATATTTCATGCAATGATCCAACACACTTGAAGTTTAAAATTGAACTAAAAAAAATGTTTCAAATTTATTCAGACTATTTTTAAAACATCTACTTCTTTCCTGGACCTCAACGAGCTATCAAATTTTCAATACCGTGAGGCTTATTACTAAATGCTTTCCTTTCGTCTTCCCGATCTTTTTTTTTAACATGCACGCCAAGTTTTATGTTATTGGCTGATAGTTTTTTTGGCTATTTGTTGTTGTCTGATAGTTTTTTTGGGTGTTTGTTGTTGTCTGATAGTTCGTTTTACTGTTTGTTGTCCGATAATTGGCTAACTTTACTGATTTTCTTTTTTTTGGGAATCAATATTCCTTTTTTAACAGATATCTTTTTTGTATGAGTGTACTTCTTAAGCAACATCATTTTGTTTGTAATTACTTGGCGTACATTTTAACTTTTTTGAAGTTTTATCATTTACACATGTGTCGCTGTTCAATTTATAGAATTGTGTGGAAAATCACGCTACGCTTTGTTGAAATGATAATTTCCCAATTTATTTTCTCTACTAGCGAGAAAAAATCACTGTTTTTAAATGAATGTGTTTCATTAATCAGTTTATATTCGTCAATGTTGATAATTTTCAAATATTGAAGGATGAATTTGTCAAAACATTTGCAAAGAAAATGTCATTTATCCATCCTTCGCTGTTCAATTTATGGAAGTATGTTGAAAATCACACTGCGCTTTGTTGAAATGATATTTTCCTAATTTATTTTCACTATTAGATCAGAAACAATCATTATTCATAACTGAATATGTTTTACAAATCTGTTTATATTTGACGGTTTTCATAATTTTCAAACATTCAAGGATGGATTTGTCAAAACATTTGCAAAGAAAATATCATTTATACATGTATCGCTGTTCGATTTATGGAATTGTGTGGAAAACCACGCTGCACTTTGTTGAAACTTTTCAAAAACTTTTCAAAAACACGAACAGGCCAACCTCGGGCCAGCGTCGCGCTAACCAACCGTTGGTCTACCGTTGGCCGGAGATCGGCATCACTACCGGCCCAGAGTCGAGCCACGGTAGGAGTGATCTGTTCGGGCCAACACTGGGATCTATTGTTGGCACGGTATTAAAACAGTTGGCCCAGCGTCGGCTGAGCATTGGTTGAGCATTGGCCGGGCATTGGCTGAACGTTGATTCGTAATTGGCATCATCATTGGCACTGTATGCAAACTGACGATCAGCCAACCTTTCGGAATATTCAATAAATTCGTGCAATTATGTTTAAATGAGTGACAAAAAATTAAAATTTTGCCAGGAAAGTAATTAACGTTCATATTAGCTCACCAGGAATTATTTTGCACTGAAATCTTTGAATTAAAATTATTTGCCCTAGCTGGAATTTGGACCCACGAACTACCTAACATCCCTAAACCTTAACCACTGCGCTACCGACGAGTTGGCAAACATTTTTTTTTAATTACATATAAGCCACGAAGAAGAACACACATGTTTTTTTTTTATTTTTTTCTATTGTCTGTTACGTCCCAGCTCTCACGCTCGAACTCTTTTTTTAGCCCCCATTAAAAAAAACACGCAATACCCACAGTAGGTACTTGCAGGGCACGCATCTATTGGTATCTTCTTTCGGCGAAGCATATGTAGTCACTAAGTGCACCCAAATTTACGACAACCGTAAAATACCCCTCTTTCAAAAACCCGCAGCACGTGCAGCGTTCAACTTTTTACTGTTAGACTCTTCTCAATATAAAAAACCACTGCATACAAATTCTTTTACAAATTTAGTAACAAGCCTCCTCTGAGATTGACAGTGGCCATTTCCTCGAAAAGTCGTAAAAGTTAAAACAGGGCACGGGAAAAACTCTTCAAGTGTTTTCCCACAAGCAACATATTTTCCTCCTTTTCTAATTATCTTTCGAAACACGCATAGGGTACAACATAAACTCTATAATATACCGCCTTTTATTTTCGAACTGCGACAACTCCTATCCAAAGTCATAAAACGCTCGAGCCCCAAAAACAAAAGTCAGGAAGCCCCCTCGAAAAGGGTCAACGACTCCTAGACGCAACGCGTGCGTCTATGCGTCGCCACGATAAAAACTCGTAAAACGAAATCTCTATACGCTGCAATGAAATATCCAAATACAGCTCAACAACTTTGTAACATTCAAAATAGAGAGGGCTGTTTCCTCTCACCGGGTAACGGGTGAATGCCCTTTTTTGTTAATCCGTGGGAGACGCGAATCATCTCCCACTACCTAGATAAAAACTTACTATATAAACTCCGTTTAAGGGAACCGTATGGTCTAGAAATTTGAAAAAATCGATTTTTTTTTTTTTCGATATGTCGAAAGTATAGTATCTCAAGGATATACTCTGAAATTTTCATGCAGAAATTCTCAATATTACAGCTTCTACAGCCCATAACGCAGGTAGAGAGCGGTCCGCGCGCTCCTAACGGGTCTAGCGCTAACCGGTAACCTAATCGGAGCACAGCAGCTGTCCCAATCCTTCTCCGAAAATATATACCTGTATACAGCCTGTCCCAAAAGGGTCGAAGGATCTCTGAAGGGGTGGTAGATCTCGGAATTCTGAATCGAAAAGTCCTCAGCGGTTTTTCGATCTGATGCACCCCTGATGAGTTATTAATAATTAATGACAGCCAATAATACGCGTGGGCTGGGCGGCGCTTGGTGGTGTGCGTGTGACGGTGTGCCCGGCCGCACCGCGAGAGGCAGGGCTACGCCGCGCGACGTAGACGTGTGTGTGTGCATGGGTGTGAGGGCCCAAGCTAGGCAGCACGCGTTAATTGTATTGAAGGAGAACGCGAAAACAATAAGTAGGACCCCGCGATGATACATTTTCATAAATGGATGATAAATTAATTAAATGAATTCACGTGGAATTGTAAATCCTTAATGGAAAGCGAAATTTCTACTAAAGCCGTTACAATTCCATTTATTTATTTACTTAAACTAAAAATGAACATCAGCTTGGCGTTTTGTCATACGATATTTTTACATTATTGATTGAAAACAAAAAAAAATTATGCGCTTTAATGGTCGAAGTTAACGCATGCTGATTAATTTATTTTCATGATTGTCCGACTTAGTTAATTGATGAGTGAGATAATCAACTCGATCAATGACTCTTCCTCCTTACTTCTCGAACGAATCGTCTCGAGATAATTGAATTTAAGGTGTTTCTGAACAGGGAAATAGCGAATATCCCGAGAGGTAAAGATTTTCAAAACTCTCGACACGGAGAAATAGAAGTTTCAACATTTCAGTCTGTGATTATTCCACAGAATGTATTTAATTTCAACAAATCACCATTTGCAGACATTTCTAGGATTGAGGAGTGGATGAAATCCTCTCCTTAAAAATTCAAGCATCCCTTCGAACGGTGAGTATGTACATGTACAAAATATTAGAAATACATTTTTTTGCAATGATTGATCATCATTTATTGTTATTCGTGTTGTGTAGTTATTGTACAACACAAACAACGTCAGTATTCGTCAAACGTCAAACTTTTCACCACAACATCTCGTAATTATTATTCTTCGGGATCCTGGGAGGTGTCGGGTGTATTTTTATAACTTTCGAATCCTTCGAAATACATAATACTTCAAAAACATCTGCACGGCAAACAAAATTGTGTTCATAATTTTATTTAAATTCACAATAATCATTAAAAAAAATTCTCATGAAAAAACAAAAAGAAAAAAATTACAACGAGCTTCTAAAACTGTAAGACTAAAAATTGAAAAATGTCAAAAATTCATAGCAGTGTTTCAACAATTATTAGAATAATTTTTTTCCAACGATTGTAGAAAATTTAAATAGAATTAAAAATAATAGAAGGAATCAAAAGTTATAAAAATGTACCCGACACCTCCGAGGATCCCGAAAATAATAATTAGGAGATGTTGTGTTGAAATCTTTGTACTGACATTTTTTGTGTTGTATAATAATTACATAACACGAATAACAATAAATGATAATGAATCATTGCAAAAAAAATATATTTGTAACATTTTTTACATGTACACATACTCACCGTTCGAAGGGACGCTTGGATTTTTGAGAGAAGATTTTATCCTCTCCTCAACCCTAAAAATGTCGGCAAATTATGATTTGCTGAAACTAAATACATTTTGTGAAATATTCGCAGACTGAAATGTTGAAATTTCTATTTCTCCGTGTCGAGAGTTTTGAAAATCTTTACCTCTCGGGATATTCGCTATTTCCCTCTTCAGGAAAACACCTTAAATTCAATTATCTCGAGACGATTCGTTCGAGAAGTAAGGAGGAAGAGTCATTGATGGAGTCGATGATATCACTGATCAATTAACTTAGTCGGACAATCATGACAATAAATGAATTAGCATGCGTAAAATTCGACCATTAATGCGTATAATTTTTTTTTGTTTTCAATCAATAATGAAACAATATCGTATGAGAAAACGCCAAGCTGATGTTTATTTTTAGTTTAAGTAAATAAATAAATGGAATTTTAACATCTTCAGTAGAGATTTCGCTTTCCATTCAGGATTTACAATTCCATATGAATTCATTTAATTAAATTAATTTATCATCCATTTCATATAAAAATGTATCATCGCGGGGCGCTACTTATTGTTTTCGCATTCTCCTTCAATACAATCAACGCTCGCTGCCTAGCTTGGGCCCTCACACCCATGCACACACACGTCCACGTCGCGAGGCGTAGGCCTGCCTCTCGCGGTGCAGCCGGGCACACCGTCACACGAACACCACCACGCGCCGCCCAGCCCACGCGTATTATTGGCTGTCATTAATTATTAATAACTCATCAGGGGTGCATCGGATCGAAAAACCGCTGAGGACTTTTCGATTCAGAATTTTGAGATTTACCACCCCTTCAGAGATCCTTCGACCCTTTTGGGACAGGCTGTATAGTACATACTATATACCTATATATACTTTTCCCTTCCCCGAAATATACCTATTGTCGAACATTTGTGAGGGAAACGGTCATTTCGCTTTCCCCTGACTTGATCAGTACAACGTTACGTTTTGACGAACCAACATCGAAAATTTTGAAATAAAATATCAGAAAATATGGATAGAAAGCAAGGCCGTAACTCTTCTAGACGACCATCTTCTGTAGGTCGCAAAAGATATTTCAAGGGCAATCGATTCACTATCGAAAATACTACTGATTTTACGAGCACGTCTGCGAAAAAATTAAAAGGCAATGAGGAATTGGAAGTAAACGTTAATCCTACTTTCAATTATTGCATCATCGAATTCAGCATGATATTTTTAACGTTGCAACAGTTGTTGAAGTGTAAAGATTGTAACGGTGCGGTCACTTTTAGCAAAAACGGACAACGTGGTCTAGGATTCAAACTCTCTGTGAAGTGTGAGTGTAAAGAAACTTTTATTTTGTCTTCGCCGTTAATTGATAAGGCATTTGAAATCAACCGTCGACTTGTTCTCGCCCTGAGAATGCTTGGAGTAGGATTTGAAGGCTTGAAAAATTTGTGCGGTCTCATGGATCTTGGACAAGGAATTTGTAAGAGTACATATTACGGCATCGTGGACAATATAAAAATTGCAGCTGAAGCCGTCGCGAAAATCGTTTTCCAAAGAGCATTGAAAGAAGAAGTCGAGTTGAATGTAAAAGCTGGGCGTCCCGCGGATGAACTTTCTGTGTCTGGTGATGGATCGTGGGCGAAACGTGGATTCTCATCGCTTCTCGGTATTGCCTCGTTAATAGGGAAATACAGTAATAAAATTTTAGATGTTGTCGTCAAATGCAGTATATGTCAAGCCTGCTCTCAATGGAAAGGCCAAGAGGATACGATTGAATATGAAGCGTGGTATCGAGAGCATGAAGATCACTGTGACGCAAATCATACCGGAAGTGCTGGCAAAATGGAGGTAGACGGCATCGTGGAAATGTTCAAGAGATCGGAAGAGTTGTACAACGTAAAATACGCGAACTATATCGGAGACGGCGACACGAAAACGTTCAAAGCCTTATTGGACACAAAGCCTTACGGGGATGATTTTTTAGTTTGCAAAAAAGAATGTGTTTTGCATGTTAAAAAACGTTTGTACAAACGTGCTGTTGATGCGAAAAAAAAACATGCACAAATAAAGAAAGCAACAAAGAAATTGACAGAAAAAGAAGAGGGAAAAAAGACACAGCGGAAATCGATAAATAAAACACCGAAGCGTCAACAATTGACGAATAAATTATTGCAAGAGCTGTCAACTTATTACGGTCTAGCAATTAGACGTAATTCAGATTCGACTGAAGGGATGAGAAGTGAAATATGGGCAGCATATTATCACAAAATTTCAACAGATGAAAATCCGCAACACTCGTACTGTCCTCCAGGTTCCGAATCGTGGTGCAAGTGGCGTCAAAGTGAGGCTGCAGCTACTTTAGACACCTACGAGCACCCACCTGCTCTGTGCGATGAAGCACAAGAGATATTAAAACCAATTTATGAAGAATTGACAGCAGAGACTTTATTGGAAAGGTGTATTGGCAGTAATACGCAGAACAATAACGAAAGTTTCAATGCTTGCGTGTGGCACCTTGCGCCGAAACATCTGTTTGCCGGAAAAAAAATCATTGATATTGCCACTCACATTTCCGCTTGCATATTCAATGAAGGATTCGCATCCCTATTGAAAATAATGGAGACCATGGGCATAACAATCGGGCCACAAGCGGAGCAACTAGCGCAAAACCGAGACGAGCTGCGAGTATCGAGCGCCAACCGTAGGAGCACGGACAACTCCAAAGAGGCTCGGACAGCTCGAAGAAATGAAAGGAGTGAGGAAATCTTGAATTATGAACGTTCCGAAGGAATCCTATATGGTGCCGGAATCGCGGATTAACTGTAAGTATTCAAAATTTGCTCAATTTTTGAAAATATCTGTACCTCAAACTTTAAACTCATTTATCTCGAAACGACTTTTTTCGGCACCGCGCAGGTGAAAACAAAAAAACTATTCAACCGAATCACTTGAAATTTGGATATGTTGTTCACAACATGTATGGCTATCGTCGGGGCTGCAATCATAATTTTATTTAAATAATTTCTTATTGTTTATACTAAAAAACTAGTGAAAAAAACCCGATTTTACGAATTTTTTTTTCAAAAGCGCGCCATTTTGTCAATTTTTAATTTTTTCGATTTGTTCCAGCCCCGACCATAACTGCACTCTTTCTGATTAAGAATCTTCTTGAATTTTGTGTTTCAGATGAGTAGAAGTCTCGGATCGATCTTCACCGTCCGGGTCGGATTTTTCGAGAGGGTCGTCTTCAATGCCAATTATATGATAATAAACACTGTTTTTAAAATTAAAAAAAAAATTTTTTGTATACTTAATAAAGGTAGTAATAAACCCGAAAAGTTAAAACATCGATTTTTTCATTTTTTATGGCAAAAAAAAAATCGTGAAAATAGGTGAAATTTTCGTGCTCTAGACCATACGGTTCCCATAAGTTACAAGAAGCGCTTCACTTTTGATAAAAGTTTACTCTGTTCACGTCGTCGTAACGTCCGTTAAAATCCAGACCAAATTTACCTTGAAATTATCCGGACTTCGACCGAATTATTAAAACTCGATTGACGACACTGAGATCTCTCAATCCGCGATAATCCGAACTATTATCGACAAACAATACATTGTACCGAACTTGTAAAACAATAGTGATTGAAATATTAAATAAAACTCTGTTAATTTATTAAATCGGCTAATATTTTATTCGGGAAATTACTCAAAGATTTCTCCGATCTAAAAACTTCCAAAACATCTCCGAAGAGTATCGGGTATAAAAACCCACATTGATAATAAATTTGTATTTCGCGAGTTGCGGACCAACCAACAGACTCTCCGGCGAAAGATATTCAAATCTTCGCGCTCCAAATCCGGTGGTCACAAAACTCGTTCTCGATCCCTCTCTCGGGACGTAACAAATTATATATCAATAAAACTGGTGTCAGCAGAAACAAACGAATTCGCACCAGCAATAAAACTGGTGTCAGCGGAAAGCAGCAGAAACAACTCAAATCCACACCATAATAAAACTGGTGGCAACAGAAAACAACAAATAAACCATATCACCAATAAAACTGGTGACACCCGATACAATTTAAATCGCACCATCAATAAATTTGATAACAGCGAAAATCAACCAAAATTACACAAAATTAACAAATTTCGTGTTACAATTCTTGACAGAGTATCACTAACAAGTAAACCGGTACACAAAACGTGAACTTTTCAAATAAATCGTGAAAAAAGAAAAAAGACAATCTTTGTTCGCGCCATAAATCATTGAACACTCGAAAGCGAAGTCATCCTTCGATATCGTGAAAACGGCAGCAAGTGTGACCAGACGGCACGCGTACAACCACCACCGAGTCTTCAAGGGCCAGGTCAACTTCCAGTAGCTACTCGACACCTTTTTCGACCGCCTGCACAAGCATCATAAATCGTCATCTACCACATCTCCAAGAACCTTTCTTCTTCTCGACATCTACAAGATCTTCAACGAGTAAGTCAAAACATTTACAATGCCTAACGACACCGAAATCCCAATGGAAACATCGACGGCATACAATCCGTCACGGCCTCAACAGCAACAAGGACAGCAATCGAATACGTTCGCATCATCATTTCAAGTTCCATCAACTTCACAAATAAATAATGATACGTCACAATTATACAATAGATATAGAGATTTTTCAAAAATTATACCAGAGTTTGATGGAACAAGCAGAACGATTTCCTTATCAGCTTACTTAAAATACTGCGAAAGAGCTAAACAATACATTGCTGTTGCAACAGAATCAGATATCGTAACGTATTTAATTAGCAAATGCAAAGGAGCAGCTTTTGACACATTAGACGATTCATCAATCACAACGATAGATGAATTAATAGAAGATTTAAAAGAGAGATTCAGTATTAAAAAGCCTATTGCAACGTGGTTTTCAGAAATGTCGAAATTTCAACAAAAACACAAAGAATCAGTCAAAGAATTCCATAAGAGAATTACTAAATATTTAGACGAATTCAAGCAAGCAATCGACAGTTCATCTCTTAAGACCCAAGCCGGAGCAATAGAGCTCGCACAAGAATTAGCAGCAGATCAATTTCGGAAAGGTATTAAACCTATCTATCCAGCACATATCTCATTCGATGGCGAACCTGATATGAAAAAGATAATTACACAAGCTCGAGAAATCGAACGTCTTCTGGGTCACACCGACACAGAAAATGACACTTCAAAAATTTGCTTACCGATAATACAACAAAACAAATTTAAAAGTAATCCAAATCTCAAGAAATTTTGCAATCATTGTCGTAAAACCAATCACACAATAAATGAATGCTTCGCACTCATGAAATTAAATAACAAAAAGAAATCAAATGAAAGTCAAAGTGATCAAATTTGCAATTATTGTAAAAAGAAAGGTCATGTAATTAAAGATTGCCGAAAAAGAATGTTCAATAACAACAAGAAAACTGAGCAAATAAAGGCAGGTACAGCCCAGGGAAACGAGAAATCGACCCCTCGACAGGGCGCTGCGACGGGGCAACACTCGCAAGAGCGCCAGGAATAGATAAGATCGTTCCACAAAAAATCCTTCGAGCAGAATGCAATCTCAACTTCACATCCATTAATAACAATTCTCCTGCAATATTGTTGTGCTCGAAAGATTTCATAAAATCAGAAATTTTATTTTTGGCAGATTCGGGATCTCAATTAAATCTAATAAAACTAAATCATTTAAAATTTCCCGATGACATTAATAATTCAGTAATTTACGAATTACAAGGAATTTCAAATCATGATAAACCAATAAACTCTTGGAGAAATAACAATCGAAATAAATAACAAGTCAGAAATATTCCACGTAGTTTCAGATAATTTTCCAATAGAATTTGACGCAATACTTGGTAATGAATTATTAGGAAAAAACAAGGGTAGAATCGATTGGTTAGCAAAGTACGTACGGCTGAACGATACAGATTATCCATTTACAAACACAGAATCACTTCTTCTGCGGGCCAGACAGAAAACGATCATGTTTGTTCGGGTAAACAACGCGTTAAAGACGGGTTACGTACCGCGCATACCCTTAGGCGATGACATCTTCGCAGGTGAAGCTTTGGTTACTAATACTAACGGCAAAGCCTACTTATATGCCATCAACACCTCCGACAAAGACGTTAAGATAAATGTTCCCGTAATTTCACTATATCCATTCGATATGAGCATAGACGAGAACGATCAGACGGACGATAATTCCGCAAAATACCAGACCTTCGTACACAATGATAGTACTCGGACGCGAGGAAACCGTGCTAGTGAGGTAATGAAGCTTTTGAATCTTGATCATCTTAATGACGAAGAGCGTAATGCAGTTTCCACTCTCGTAGAGGAATACGCAGACCTTTTTTATTGCCGGGAGAATTTCTTAAATCAACCAATGTTTGCACACACAAAATTCCCACTATAGACGATATTCCAATTAACACAAGACAGTACAGACATCCACCTTTTCAGAAACCAGAAATAGAAAAACAAATTAATAACTTGCTGGAATTGAATATTATTGAACCATCAGAATCTCCGCACAATTTACCGCTGTGGATTGTTCCAAAGAAAGCTGACTCACAGGGAAATAAACGATGGAGACTTGTGATAGATTTCCGAAAATTAAACGATAAAACAATCGGTGATGCATATCCACTCCCCTTGATAACCGATATATTAGATCAATTGGGAGGAGCAAAATATTTTTCTATTTTCGATCTAGCTTCTGGATTCCACCAAATTGAAATGGATATAAAAGATAAACACAAAACAGCTTTTACAACTCCTCATGGTCATTATGAATTTAATCGAATGCCTTTTGGTTTGAAAAACGCACCAGCTACATTTCAGAGACTCATGGACCTCGTTTTAAAGGGTCTACAGGGGAACGACCTTTTCGTTTACCTGGATGACATCGTTATATACGCACGTTCTATAGACGAACATAAAAATAAATTCCGAAAACTTGCTGAAAGATTACGTAATGCAAACCTCACTTTACAAACTGATAAATGTGAATTTTTACGAACAGAAGTGCGATATTTAGGACATTTAATTTCTGCAGATGGTGTAAAACCTGATCCTAAAAATATAGAGGCTGTAAAAAAATTCAATATACCCAAAACTCCAAAAAATGTTAGAGAATTTTTAGGTCTCGCTGGTTATTATAGACGTTTTATTAAAAACTTTTCAGGCATTGCAAAACCATTATCAGACCTGACGAGCAAGAATGTTAAATTTCATTGGACATCCGAACATCAGCTAACTTTCGAGAATTTAAGAGAAAAATTATGCACCACTCCGATCCTGCAATATCCAGATTTTTCAAAATGGTTTATCGTTACAACCGATGCATCAAATATTGCAGTCGGCGCGGTTCTATCACAAGGCAAAGTCGGAGAAGATCCTATGGTAGCAGCAGCATCTAGAGTCTTAAATAAAGCAGAAAAGAATTATTCTACTCTAGAAAAAGAAATGGTCGCGGTCGTTTTCGCTTTAAAAACCTTTAGACCGTATCTTTATGGCCGGCAATTTACACTACTGACCGACCATCGACCACTCGTTTGGGTAAACTCAATGAATGACCCGACGTCTCGTGTACTAAGATGGAGAGAAAGACTAAAAGAATTTGACTTCAAAATCCAGTACAAACCAGGGAGAGTAAATACAAACGCAGACGCACTCTCCCGTAATCCGATTATTTTGCCTATCAAATGCAAATGGCGAATTAACGTGTCTCCACACGGAGAACGAATACTAAATCTTAATCCGGGAATCGCGAGAACATATACATCCTCGTCAGACTCTCATTCCCAGGGTAAAAGTAAACTTCAGAAAATCGAAAAATCTGATTCCGAAGAGGAAACTCCGGAAACTTCCGTGGAAAATCAGTCTAACAAAATTCCTCATATACCTGAACCCGCAGATGTGGCAATTCCGAGAGAAACACACACGGAGACGGTCATTGAAGGAAGTTCCGAAATCCGAAATCATAATGAACGGCCTGATCATCCGTCATTTCAGAACCTCAATAATAAAGAAAGACAAAATCTCGCGAACGAAATTCAGAACCTCAGTATAGACAATTCAAATCCTCGCGAGAAAAATAAAAATCAGAGCATCGAGACAAGCGCATCTCAAAACTTAAATCAAAATCTTAAAATTAACGATTTTAATCAGAGCATCGGGATTAATGATTCCATAAATGAAAACCAAAATCTTAACCAGAGCATCGAGACTAGAAATTCTCAAAGCAATACAGAAAATCTTAAAGAAAGTTCGATCTATCGATCAAACAAACCGAAGTCGGGTATCAGACAAAAGAGTCGCGCTAGTCGACATCTTTCATTCAAAAATCTATCGATTCACGATAAATCATCATCGTCTAATGAAGACGAAGATAACACAATCGCAATACCTGTGGACGTAAAATATATCAATAAAACTCCTATATCTTCAGATGCAGAATCAGTAAACGATGACGCACAAGAAAGTGTAGTTATAATAGGAGAAAAACTCGCTTCAAACAATCTAACTACACTTAACTCAAAAGAAAATCAAGAATCTCCACAACATAAAACTACTATGCCCAAAGTTAAGAAAATCTTCAGCGATCTCTCACATACTTCAACTCCTTACGACTCAAAAATCGCTAAAAATAAACGAATTCAAAAGCAAAATAATTTTCAACGAAATCTTGCTAGGGAACTCTTAGAAAAACGCTTACATAAATCAACGGATTATACTCCTTCCCCTGCAAGACGAGTTAGGAAAAAATTTAATGAATCTATTAATGATAAAAGAATGGAATTAGATTCGGCAACAGATAGACTCTCCCCAGAAAATATGTCTCTCACAGAAGAAGCAATCATGCAACAAAGCATTTAAAATATAACTATGCACGAAGATAACACGAACATAACTCCTATGCAAATGTCACTTTTGGAAAAGTCAGTCGATAGAGTATCTTCGGATGAGGATATGAAAACAACCATAGAAGTTAACCGGCCGTAACAAAGCCGAAAATAATAATTTCTCGTGCCCCTATTCAAAACTTTGAGGCACAACCGCTTCGTCGATCCACAAGAGAGAGAAAACCAAAGATATGTCCCTGTTGTACCGACGGTGAACACCACATACAGGTCAAGAAACCTCGCATTCAAAGAAAAGCAATGAAAAGCAAAAAACAAATTCAAATTCCAGAAACTATTGTCGAAATGTCTCCTCAAAATATTGTCTCCTCAATTAACGAAAATAACGATAAAGGGAGAAATTTATCCAACACTGAAGAAGCTAGTTTATCGATATTATGTGACGATATTTCAAAAATGTATGCGTCAATGACCAAAAACATTCCAGCTAATGTTTCAGGATCACAGACTTTTCAGGTAGAAAATGATTCAGAAGATAGTCAGAAATCAAGTAACGGCAAAAACGAAAATATAATTCCATCTCCAATAGAAATTGCATCACAAAGATCGTCAAATAGCGATAGCAATTCAGATTCAGATACAATTAACGTTATAGAATCCAGAGACAATTTAGAAATGAGTAAAGATCATTATATTTGCTTTGTATCTGCAGATGGAACAGTTTCCAGCGAAATCGGTAAAAGACTGATCGAATTAGGATTATTGAAAAATTTAACTCCTCAAAATACATTTGAAGTCGGTCAAGCCCTTTTATCAGGCACACCCAAAAAGAAGGTTTTCGCTCTAGTAATCCAAGATAACAGCACAGCACCCTTAATTCAAGATAACGTCATCAAAGCATTTAAAAATCTAAAAATCGAAATGAAAAAATTAAACATTAAATCAGCTTCGATCTCTCGTAAACGTAGCAATCTAGATGATACAATTTGGAACAAAATAAAAAATATCATCAGATCGGTCTTCGACCAAACAAACATACGAATCAAAATATGCAAAGACGAAATCACAATACCCCCTGTGGAAGATAGAAACGACATAATCAGAGAATGCCATGAATCACCAATAGCAGGTCATAAAGGCGTCACGAAAACATATAACAGAATTCGACAAAAATACTTTTGGGATAATTTGAAGAAATAAGTAGAGGATTATGTGAGAAAATGCGAAAGTTGTCAAAGAAGGAAATTAGTAAGAGTCAAAACCAAACAACCAATGGTTATTACGGATACTCCATTAAATGTATTCGATAAAATTTCAATGGATATTGTCGGACCAATAAATCCAGAATCTGACCTCGGTCATCGATTCATCCTGACGATACAAGACAATTTATCCAAATTTTCATTCGCAATTCCATTAGTAACAGCAACTGCCAACGAAATAGCTTATGCCCTTGTAACAGAATTCATATGCCTTTTCGGTTGTCCAAAAGTTATTTTAACCGACCAAGGTACGGCTTTCATTGGTAGAATCATGAAACAATTAACAAAAGTATTGAAAATCAAGCAAATTAAAACGACTGCGTTTCATCCACAATCTAACGGCTCACTCGAACGAAGTCATCAAGTTCTAACAGACTATCTCAAACATTACACCAACAAAAAGGATTGGCATAAATGGCTACGACTAGCAACATTTGCATATAATACAAGCGTACATGAAGGCACGAAATTCACACCATATCAGATAGTACTAGGTAGAGAAGCTCGACTACCATCTCAATTCAATTATCTCGACGGTTTATTAACATACGACGATCACGTTAAAAATTTAGCGGCTCATTTGCAAGAAACGAGAAAATTAGCTCGGAAAAATTTGGAAAATGCAAAACAAAAGTCAAAAGTCGTATACGATAAAAAAATAAATCCAATCAAATTCCAAACCGGAGACAAAATTTATTTAGTAAAGAATCAAAAAATCAGAAAATTCGACGACAATTATAAAGGTCCATACTTATATTATAAATTCCATATAATATTACGTATGCGATAAAATAATAAGCGCGAAATCAATTCGATTCAATTATCATAATTATAATCAATCACATAATCATTCATCTCTATTTTTTTATATATGTAACGAAAATACAAAATTCACTATATCCCTATCTATATCACTATTCACTATATCACTATATATATACAAACACTATATCTTACAAAAACAATTAATGCATTTCAAAACAAAGACATGCATAATACATATTATACTTACTCTTAAAATTACAATTTGTTCTTGTAAATCTCTTGTAATCGACGAACGAAAATACAAACAATATTACAGTGTCACTTACAAACATTTCGCCAATTTTTAATTGAGCGAGACGCTCAATCTCGGGGATGGGAAGTGTTATGTCCCAGCTCTCACGCTCGAACTCTTTTTTTAGCCCCCATTAAAAAAAACACGCAATACCCACAGTAGGTACTTGCAGGGCACGCATCTATTGGTATCTTCTTTCGGCGAAGCATATGTAGTCACTAAGTGCACCCAAATTTACGACAACCGTGAAATACCCCTCTTTCAAAAACCCGAAGCACGTGCAGCGTTCTACTTTTTACTGTTAGACTCTTCTCAATATAAAAAACCACTGCATACAAATTCTTTTACAAATTTAGTAACAAGCCCCCTCTGAGATTGACAGTGGACATTTCCTCGAAAAGTCGTAAAAGTTAAAACAGGGCACGGGAAAAACTCTTCAAGTGTTTTCCCACAAGCAACATATTTTCCTCCTTTTCTAATTATCTTTCGAAACACGCATAGGGTACAACATAAACTCTATAATATACCGCCGTTTATTTTCGAACTGCGACAACTCCTATCCAAAGTCATAAAACGCTCGAGCCCCAAAAACAAAAGTCAGGAAGCCCCCTCGAAAAGGGTCAACGACTCCTAGACGCAACGCGTGCGTCTATGCGTCGCCACGATAAAAACTCGTAAAACGAAATCTCTATACGCTGCAATGAAATATCCAAATACAGCTCAACAACTTTGTAACATTCAAAATAGAGAGGGCTGTTTCCTCCCACCGGGTAACGGGTGAATGCCCTTTTTTGTTAATCCGTGGGAGACGCGAATCATCTCCCACTACCTAGATCAAAACTTACTATATAAACTCCGTATAAGTTACAACAAGCGCTTCACTTTTGATAAAAGTTTACTCTGTTCACGTCGTCGTAACGTCCGTTAAAATCCAGACGAAATTTACTTTGAAATTATCCGGACTTCAACCGAATTATTAAAACTCGATTGACGAGACTGAGATCTCTCAATCCGCGATAATCCGAACTATTATCGACAAACAATACATTGTACCGAACTTGTAAAACAATAGTGATTGAAATATTAAATAAAACTCTGTTAATTTGTTAAATCGGCTAATATTTTATTCGGGAAATTACTCAAAGATTTCTCCGATCTAAAAACTTCCAAAACATCTCCGAAGAATATCGGGTATAAAAACCCACATTGATAATAAATTTGTATTTCGCGAGTTGCGGACCAACCAACAGACTCTCCGGCGAAAGATATTCAAATCTTCGCGCTCCAAATCCGGTGGTCACAAAACTCGTTCTCGATCCCTCTCTCGGGACGTAACAGTCATTATCGGAAACTATTCGCACTGTTCGCAACTCTCAAACTATCATAAACTGAACTATTTCGATTATTAAAGAATAATTCGTTTATTTATCGTAATTTCTTATATTAACTTCTGATATTTTCATTTTGTTTTATTTTGTTTTATTTTATTTTATTTTCGTAAACTATGTGTTCTGACATTACGTTTCTTGAATGTACTTGGATGTTTTTTTTTCAATCAAAAAAATTGTTCAGTAAATATTTTCATAAGTTTTCATCAATTTATTCTTTTTTCAATGAATATTTTAGATTAGTTGAAATTAACTTTTTTTTCGATATTTGTGTCATTTCTCTTAATTTAATTAATTAAATTTAGTATAATATTGTTCGCGGTCATATTTTTATTTTTCATGGAAAAACTCAATTTTCAATACAAATTGTTATTGAATTATTGTGTTGTGTAGCTTATTAATTGTTTGAATACGCCAACAGTATGAAACACGTACATATGATTACCACAACATTATACTTTGAAGGTTAGAATTTTGAGGTAACAACGCTCATGACATCTCAGCATTGGCAGTACGTTGGGCCAAACGGTTGGGCCATACTCAGGGCCAACGTTCAGTCCCGATGGTTGGTTCAACGTTGGCCCAGCATTGGTTCGCCATACTTCCAATTGTCACTGGCAAACACATGGTCAAACGGATGGCTCATGGTTAGGCCAAATCTGGCATGCCAGTGATTGGCGTTGAATACCGTGCCAAGCATCGGCCGAATTGTCAGCATCGGCGAATTTTTCATGGGTACTTATTGAGAATATTTTTCTGAGTAGAGATTTCTATAAATCTTTATTGGCATGTCTAAATGAACAAAGTGAAGCGATAAGTCCAAAAAATATTCACTCCGTATTAACTTGGTGCAAACTTCCATCAGCGAGAGCCTTATAATCAATCGGTGTAATGACTTTGTAGAAAACTTTCCAAAAACATTATTCAAGAAAAGCGCAGCACAATATTTATTAAGAATGTTTTTCTGATAAGAGATTTTTATAAATCTCTATTGGCACGTCTAAATAAACAAAGTGAAGCGATAAATCCAAAATATTTTCACTTCACTTTAGCTTGGTGCAAACCTCCATCAGCGAGAGCCTTATAATCAATCGGTGTAAAAACTTTCTAGAAAACTTTTCAAAAACATTATTCAAGAAAAACTCAGCACAATATTTATTGAGAATATTTTTCTGATGAGAGATTTCTATAAATCTGTATTGGCGTGTCTAAATAAACAAAGTGAAGCGATAAATTTTAAAAATGTTCACTTCGTATTAGCTTGGTGCAAACTTCCATCAGCGAGAGCCTTATGATCAATAAAAACTTTATAGAAAACTTTTCAAAAACATTATTCAAGAAATTCATTATTATGAAAAAGAATAAGAGAACAGAAAAACAGAAAAATTGTTGAAAATAAAGCTGCCTTTAATGATCATGTAGATTTAATGTACACGGTTTTATACATAGTATAGTTTCAAAATATCCATTGCACGTAATTTGATTTTATAAATACGAACACTTTTTCTCGTCTTAACCTCAACTACGAAATAATTCGTTTATGCACATCGCGCACTGTTTTATATACATAATTATCACTGACTCTAAAATAAATTGTTCGAAATGACATAAATCATCATCGCTGTTTTTATATATTATAGGTGAAAACGTCGACGACGTATCCTTTATGTACGTATTTACTTCGCGCACTGCTTTTCATGTAACTTTTGACATTTTTAATGTTCAAAGTGTGACGTACTATTTGACACATCAAAATTCCCCTTCCCGACTCCCCTTCGCCATAATCGTAGCATGACATCGGTGATATACAGGGTGTCCCATTTTAATCTTACCCCTAAATTATCTCGAAAAATATTGCTCTGATCAAATTTTGTTTGAAACAAAAGTTTTAGAGATCGAATCGAGACGTTCAAAAAAAAATATTGTTGAATGTCGCAAATTCAAAATGGCGACGTTAGGATGGCTGACATGTTTTTTTTAAAGGAAACCTAACTTTTTTTTATGACAAAACAATGCATTGCGTTAAAACTAATAACTTTTTCAGAAACATTTTTCGATTCATATTGTGGTTTTCATGTTGGAACTTCATTTTTGACTATTTAGCGCTGTCCGGAAGGTACCATAAAAAAGTGTGCATGTATCTGTGTGTGCGTGTCTTAGGTTGTGCGATTAGGATTGCCACGTTTCGAGCCTCATGCGGCCCATCAAAATCTTCCATGACGTTCGGACGACGTTGCGATAACGGGTAATCCGACCTGCTCTCGCTCTCCGTTCGAGTGTATGAATTGTTTGCCGGGATGGGTGACGACGATTGGGAAACTCACGGCAATACAAACTTTCGGCTTGCGAATAATTACCCATACATCTCTCTAAAATGAGGAGCATATCAACAGTCTCGTTCGGACTCGTTCGGGCTCGTTTGATCTTCTAATTATATTCCGAGCCTCGTTCTCGAGATTACGAAGGTAATCGAGTATCTCACAATGTAGTTGTTTAGCTGTGAACAAATTTTATTATTCTTTTAATCCTGCAATACAGATCTTGCAAACACTTGGTTATCTTTTACTAAAAGTCTATTATATACTTTGGCGAACATTTGTGAACTATCGGACAAGCCCGCTGTTTTTCTTATAACATTTAAATCAACTCCTTTTAAAAATGCTGTCGACGTAGCCGCATGCCTGGTCGAATGGGCTGAAAAAACTGTGGTATCAATCCCGCTCTCTTTCAACCCTTCGAGTGCATATGGTGTCATTATGACACATAGCATTTTCGATTTTAGCATTATATCATAGAACGAGGGCTTCACTTTGAACAAATATTTTGGCATTTACTTTTCGTTTTCGTCAAAAAAAAAGTTCAAGGCCTTTAAATAGGGATATATTACCGCAAAAAAGTCTTTGGAGACAAAAACAAAAATGGTTTCTCCTTGCGAAGGTCTTCGTAGTTGATTATGTTTTTCTCTACGAGAATTTGCGATATCGTTGTATTCGTGATACAATCCGCTGCGAGAAAATGAGCGAGGTTATCCTTCTGTGTGAGAATACTTTTCCGGCTAATTATGACGTTGTTGTTCGATGTCATGTGTCTCTGATTTGTTTCGGTCGTTGGTGTTTCCGGATCTTCGGATTGTTCTTTCCATTCCGAGGTTGTTGCGTTACCTTTGTCTGATGTTTCTGAGTCTTCGATGGACGATTGACGTTCGGCATCTTCGGTTTGAGTCATATGCCTTGTTTGCGGTGCCACCTTCGGTACTGCCGGGCGTTTTCTATAGTATAGCGATGGCTCGTAAGGTGGATCTCCGTCGGATTCGCTTTGGTGCATTTCGGCTGCGAGGTTGCCGTAATCGTTCATTACCGCTAAAGAGGGTTTGTCCGTGGTCGTGTCGATTCTACTCGGTCGGCCAGGTCGTCGTTTTTGCGTTGATACCGTGCTGTCTTCGTCGGTCGATTCTGGTGGGCGAATCGGTGATTTCAGCGCATCATTGTTGGTTTGATGCTGGGCTGCTGACAGCTCTCGCGATTTCTCCGATATCTCGCGAGTCGAGTTATGAGTCGTTCGATTGTCATTGAGTCGTGGTGGCGAACGGAAATTTGGTTCGGTCGCATTATCGCCTGAAGTCGCCGGTGTTAGATGCCTCGCTAGATGTTGCTGGTGAGTGGAAGTAGGGGTCCACTTCAGAATGTTTCGTGGTAACTTGCTTGTTCGTTACTTCCGTTGTTGCTGAAGGTAATTGGGACGTTGGCCTGATCTCCGATGCATCAGCTGTATCATTTCCCATATCCGGCCTGTTGGCCGACTCGTGTGCCTTTGGCTTCCTTGTTCTGTCGTGCATTCCTTTCTCTATTGCGTGTTTGTTCTCTTCGCTTTGTTCGTTTGATTCTTTCTGTTTCCGTTGTTCCCTCATAATATATTCGTTGATTAATTTTGTTAATTTATTTTCTTCACTTGCACTCTGCTTTATTTGTTTTAAATTGTACTCGTCGATTAGCTTTGTTAGCTTATTTTCGTTTGCCTTTGATGGCCGCTCCTTTTTAGCATTGTATTCGTCGATTAATTTATTTAGCTTATTTTCTTCTCTGTTCGTTCCCACTCGTTTACATTTTCATTGTCTGCCGAATTCGTGGTTCTTTTAATCGTTGACCTTTCGTTTGATTGCTGAGTCGTTTTCCATTTGTCCGTCGTGAGTTCTTCCACTTCCGTTATCGCATCGCAGTTGTTATCGTCAATAGATGGATTTACTTTTTTTCGCGTATTCTCCTTCATCGTTTTCCGTAGTCTCGTGTCTAAATCTTCGTTCTCGGTGTCGATTCCTGATGGTTCCGAGTTGCTATATGTTCTGATGCGTCAATTCCTAGGCAATGGATTTCTTGATTGTTTCTTGCGTTTGCGGCTGATGAGTGGTTTTGGCCTTCTTCATGACATTATTTTCGTTGGATGACGATTCGCTTCGTAATCGAATCAGTAGGATCTTTGATGGATTCTTTGACATGGCGTCCGCGACGACGTTGAGTTTTCCGGGTTTATGGTGAATGTCATATTCGTAATCACTTAGTAGGGCTTGCCAGCATTGTAATTGTTGTGGTAGGTTAGGTTTGGTTGTGAGATATACAAGTGCTCTATGGTCTGTTACTATCGTAAAACGCTTTCCGTAAAGATAATGTCTAAAATGTTCGATCGGTTTTACTACTGCTAATAGTTCTTTATGTGTGGTGTCGTACTTGATTTCTGCGTTCGTGAGGGCTCGAGAGTAAAATGCTACTCGGTGATCGAAATTTTCGTATTTTTGACTTAAAACCACGCTAATGGTGTAATTAGATGTGTCTGTTGTTACGCTAAATTGTTCGTTATGGTCTGGATATCGTAAGATAGGTCGGCTAATAATTTTATTTTTTAGAGTTTCGAAAGCTTCTTGACATTCGGTTGTCCAATTGAATTTTTCAGATTGTTTTAATTGTATCGTCAGAGGAGCGGATATTTTTGCGAAATTTTGAATAAGCCTTCGGTAATAATTAGCTAGTGCATGGAATTGTATAATTGTCTTTTTATCCGCTGAGGTTGGAAAATTTTTGATCGCTTCGACTAAATCTGGTTTCGGTTGTATCCCTTTTTCGCTGCTGACATGACCTAAATATGCTACTTCTTTACAAAGAAATTTACATTTGTTGGTCTGTAGCGTCAAACCTGCGTCGGTCAATCGTTTTGCGATTCGCCTAAATTTTTTCTCGTGTTGATCGAGATTGGTTGCGTAGATAACAATATCGTCCACGTATAAACGAAAAGATCTGCACCCTGGAGTCTGGATAGTATCGAAACCATTGCTCGATGAAATGTAGCCGGTGCGTTTCGCAATCCGAACGGCATTCGATTGAATTCGTAATGTCCACCCGGTGTGGAGAATGCTGTGTTCGGTTTGTCTTGACGGTGTATCTCAATTTGGCGGAAACCGGATGCGAGATCAAAAACCGAGAAGTATCGGGATTTGCCCAATTGGTTGAGAATGTCTATGATGTTTGGTAACGGGTATGCGTCAGGGATGGTTTTCCATTGAGTTTCCGAAAGTCGATAACCATACGCCACCTTTTTTACCTGAATCATCTGATTTTTTGGGGACTATCCAAACCGGAGAGTTATATGGAGACAGAGATGGTTGTATAATGTCTTTTTTCAATAAGTCCTGTACTTTTTTATTAATTTCGGATTTTTGTTCTTGTGGGAATCGATATTGTTTGGTGTTAATGGGTCTGTCATCGGTGGTGTTAATTTCGTGTTTCACAACAGTCGTGTGTCCGAGTCGTTCGCTAGGCAGGTTAAACAGATGCGGATGCTCCGCAACAAGTTGGTATACGCTGTCTTTCTCTGTGTCATCTAGATGATCTTGGTGCAAGAGTGACCTTACCGTTTCGAACCTTTCCCTATTTTCATCTGTAACAGCTAAGCAAATTGCTGCGCGGTGCTCGTCCTGAGTATCGCGAGAATTGCTTTCAATGTCGACAGGTATTTTTGATATGTGAGCCTTATTGTATTTGTACAATATTTGTATCATCCGCGAAGGTATTATTATTATTGTGACGATTAGGTAAAGGCTAAACGAGTGTTACGTCCCGAGAAGGGAATTTGGTTCGAGTCACGTGTTTACCAGATATAGGGCGCGAGCAATTCGAATGATGGCTCGCCAGTGAGTCTGTGGTTGGTGAAACCGTGACCCGCGAATTACAGTTTATTGACAATGTTGAAGATTTAGGATTTTTACTCTTCGGAGAAGGTGATGTCGTCTGGAGATCACGGCGGATCTTTCGAATAATCGTTTTGTTGGTCTGAGATATTTGTTTAAACACTTTATTTTAACCACTAGTTAACAATTAATTCGTTATAGTTGTACAAGAAAGATGATTAATCTTTTAAGATGAGTTTGTCTGTTATATTCGTCGTTCGCAATACAGAGATTCTGATGACGTAAAGTCGAATTCGGTGAAGAGGTATTACGTAACGTTTAGATTTCGACAACAGACTGCATTCGTCGAGCGAATGGTAGAAACTGCACAACACCCTGTTGGGTGGTTGTCTTTTTAAGCGTTGTTGTCCGCGTCCTTTTTGGAAAAAAGGTGGGAGTGATGCTCTGATTTTACATAGTCGTTTTGTAGGATTGGTTGGGACGTCGTTAAAGTTTCGTTGTAAATTTTGTGATTGGTCGAGATGTGGTAACAAAGTAGTGCGTGATAAACAATTGTGCTTGTTCGTGGAAAGCGCTTTCGAGGTGGTCTTTTGAACCGCCCGTCCTCGCATTGCCCTGAGGGTTGGAGTCGGGGTTGCTGTAGAGGTGATTGTGTTTTCCGTCCTTTTGGAGAAAGCGTTTTCGGATTGTTTGAGTTCGAAAAAAAAGGTGTATCCCTTTTTTTTCTACATAGTTTAAGTTTGACTGTTTTGTCACGTGCTAGCTGCATGGAGATTTGACGGAATTTCTGGGATTTGTAATGTCTTCTACCTTTCCTTTCACTTGTAGTAAGGATATGACCAGAATGGTGTGATTCATTCGTTGTTCAATTCATGCTAACTTTAACGACTTTGGGATTTTCGGAAGTGTGAAAGTAGTTATTTTTTGCTCGTGTGGAATTTTAGTAGTTCCACGGAAAAATTCCTTAGCTGTTATATTTACTTATTGTTTACTGGGAAAAAAAAAGGGGACGAAGGTTTCGGTGTTTCCTTCGGTGTCCTTATGAAAAACTACGTACTTTCCCTTCTAATTGTGTTAAAGAAAAATATAGGTACTCCATTCACGTGTATCTGCTGGTAGTGTCTCGAGAGAAGAATGAAAGAGAAAAAAAAGATAGGGGGGGTGGACCCGTCCGAGCGTGACAGCTGGGACGTAACACTTCCCCTCCCTAAAATTGAGCGTCCCGCTCAATTGAGGAAGATAACTTGACGTTTTCGTAAACGCACGTGAACTAAGGTATCTGTATTTTTCTGTAATTCGTAGATGTATGAATGAGGTGTATCTACGTATGAGTAAAAACTTATCGTGATAATTTTCGTAAGTGGTGCTAGAATAATTATGATTATTTCGTATGTTTAAGGTTTACAAATTCGCATATGAGATAGATTACAGGTAATTGTTTTTCGTAAAATAAATTAGTAGGCTTACAATGTTTGCCTTTACAATAGTGAGACAATTTTTTTACGATATATGTGTTAGGGATACATTGATTTTCACTATTATTAAGAGGTCAGGTTACATAGACTTATGTTCATAAATTTGTTAATGTTATTTTTATCGTAAGTATTTTAAAATAAGTTTGCTCTGAGTTCGTAAGGGCATATCGTCATGCTGAGAACGAGGGTTTGTAGAAGGCATTGCTTCGTGTCTACGAATTTCCGAAAGTTTTCTCTGTTCGCCTTTCTTTTTGCCCTTCCCTTTATTTTGCTGGTCGCGTGAAGGGTTGTGATTTCGGATGGTGCGTGAGCTTGTAGTGGGGGATGTCAGGTAACAAGGTAAGTAGTATTTAAGCGGTGGATTTTCCTGCTTTTTCATCAGATCTTGTTGAGATTTCATTTGACGTGGTTATTCCGCAAAACCCGAAAATATGGTGCTGGGAAAGAGACCCGCTTCGAACGAGGACCTTTGGGCCTACGTAAGTATCCCTGGATTTGATTGGTTGTGAAAACACGTTTATTCAACAGAAGTGGCCGTTTCATTAATGTTTTTTGTTCCTTTTTCTGATTTCAGAGGTATTATCGGCTTTGCAAAGCCATGGGTGACCGACGCATGAGGCGTCAACGGCTGAGGGAGGAAATAAAATATGCCGAACAAGTGACCGGATTCGACGCCTACGGTTTACGCTGGCTGTTCGAGGGGCGATGGGGCCAAACCCACCCGGATGAGGACTGGGACCATCCAGCTTGGTTCACCGCTGAGGGGGTTTATGCGGCCTATGATCGCGATTGAGTGCCTCTCAACCGTAGCGCCGCCGGCCCCGATCTGACTGCCGAACATCGTCCTCCCCTCGCCCTTATGTATATACACGCGTAATCGTAGTCAAACGTATAAATCATTGTAACGTGCATTCCTTGCGTCGAATAAATTTGATAAAATGTACTTCGTCATGTGTTGGCTTTTCCATTTTACTTCCTTAAAAATTAGTAATAATTTGGGTTTGGCGTAAGCGTTGTCGCTGTCTCTTCGCTATAATTCGTATTTTGATCTTTCGTTTCTGCGTTTCCTCGTTTCGAGAAGTTCGGTCGTTTTAGACGTTCTGCTTCGGTTTTTGTATGGTTGGGTGGGTGACGGGGTGCCATACTTGGGACTCCGTTACTCTATGCTGCGTTTCTTCGACTGATGGGCAGGCTGGGTAAAGCAGGGGCTGTCCTTCGGTCATTGTCTCCGTTCGTGGAGCGGGCGTTGGATTTATGGCCAAGGGAATCTCGGGTTCGTGGCTATTGCCTTGTTGCTGTGGTCGCTTTTTCCCCGGGTGAACGAGGAGGTGCGTTATTGAGCTCCAGATCGCGCCTAGGAGGCAAATGCTCCATCCGTAAATGGAATGAAGGGCGTATCCGTGGGCGATCGTGTCTATGATGAATTTTATGGCTTTTACGGTTATCCACATACCGAGAAGCGTAGCACTGAAGGTCCCGATGGTGTTGAAGAATTTGTATGCTTTTCCCCAAATTTTTTCTAGGGACTGCTGGATAATGTCTTCGTTGACCCAGTGATTCATTGAGATGCCCTGATTCACTGTATGTTGTCCCGATGCTCCCCTAGCCAAGGTATTTAATACCGCTGTCCTTTCCACAGGAAACATAATACTTGAGCGCAAATTTTCGAGCTCCTGGGATGAATATATTCCATTGCTCGCTAGATGTTCTGGCATTACGTACTTCCAGGACGTCTTCGTACCAGCGGAGATTTCTTCGGGTGCGGCGGCTTGCGCTAATCGCGGCAAAGCTTGGTACCAAATATTGTTTATGCGGTACATTGGAGAGAGGAATGAATTGCACTCGATTTGATGACCGGTTTTAATTATGATTCGCGTGCGCGGCATCATAAACAAAAACTCGTTACCTCTTGTTATTGGCAATTCTTTGTAACATTCGTCTGTTTTTCGTGTGTTTACGCTGACTGGTACGCATTTTGCTATTCTCATTACCTCTCCTGCTATATGTGCAATGTAGCCGGGTTCCCTCATGAAATGATATGCAAATTCCGCTGGTGCGAAGGAAGCAAATCCTAAAATGTTACGTAATATTCGTTTTTCCAATTCGCATTCTTGTCATACTACATTGTTATAAAGGTCAGTTATTTGGTTTCCGAAGTGTCGAACAATGTATACGAGCTTTGAGTTTGTATATGCGAAAGTATCCATGTTTACGGTTGATAATTGTTTTTTCGTGAAGAAGTCTCCATTCTGTTGGTCGACTATATAGAGTTTGGGGTGTTCCGTTTTTATGAGTCTATAACCGCACAGGCTGGTTTCTCCCTTGACAGCGAGAGCGAAGGTGATGTCTGCTGACGTTATTGAATATATTTCGTCGCCCTCTGATTTTTTTGTGTCTTTAATTTTTTCAGCTTTTCCTTCATAAATTACTTCGTAGTTATCGAATTTACACTGGTCTCTGGGGATTTGTTCCCAATACGTATATCCGCCTTCCCAATCCGTACATTTTCCTGAGCTATATTTACATCTTGTACCTGAACGTAAAATGATTTCATCGTGGTTTAATTGTACTGTTGCATGATGTTCGGATATACAAAAATAGATTTGTCCCGTTACTATAACTCCTTCCCAAGATCCATAGTCATCAGAGAATGAAGTTCCTTTACAATTGCCATTGTTGTCTATAGAACCAGCAATTATTGTAGTCCGGGGGTTGGTTTCGTTGATAGCCAGTTGGTCGTAAACCGTGTTATATAGTTGATACGTTCCAGTGTCATACATTTTCCGACATTGCTCTGCTGAAGCTTCTTTGATGTATTCCGCGTATCCTCCTTTTACTTCAGATGTATGTGAATGCATGCTGCAATATTTAATTTGTCGATGAATTTCAAGCTTGCATTGAATAACTCTTATCTGTGAGAATTCTATCCTTTGTAAAAGTTGAATTTTTGACTGTGTAATTTCCGGTTTTTGTATGGGTATGTCGCATTCCTTGATGTCTAGCAATGACAAAGTCGTGATGTTCATCGATGGTGCCCCGCAGTCATAGCCGATTAATGCGTCGATGCGTTGCAACGCGCAGGTAAGCATGACGAGCGGCAGAAGCATCTTGGGTCGGTCCGCGATATACCTGGAAGGTATCGGTGTGAGTGAACGTTTTTGTGTTGGAGTGGGTATTTTAATGGGCTAATTTTGCCCTGTCGCAATGAATGAATTTGCGTTTCTTGTTTTCTAACTCGATTTCGATGTCGTTTTGATCCGAAAAGGTTTGCGTAACTGTGTATGGACCTTTGTAATTATCGTCAAACTTTCCGTTCTTTTGATTCTTGATTAGATAGATTTTGTCTCCGATTTGAAATTTTACTGGGTTTATCTTCTTATCGTAATGAACTTTAGATTTTATTTTTGCATGTTCTAAGTTGTTGTGTGCCAATTTTCTGGTTTCTTGCAATTGTTTTGCCAGATCTTTTACATGTTCGTCGTAAGTAGGCAGTTCGTTGAGGTACGCGAATTGCGAGGGTAAACGAGTCTCTCTACCTAAGACTACCTGGTACGGTGTATATTTTGTTCCTTCGTGTACGCTTGTATTATAAGCGAAGGTAGCTAGTCTTAGCCATTTGTGCCAATCCTTTTTGTTCGTGTAATGTTTTAAATAATCAGTTAGCACTTGGTGGCTTCTTTCTAAAGATCCATTTGACTGAGGATGAAATGCGGTGGTTTTAATTTGTTTGATTTTTAATACTTTAGTTAATTGTTGCATTATGCGACCTATGAATGCTGCTCCTTGGTCAGTTAGAATTACCTTTGGACAACCGAATAAGCATATAAATTCCGTTACTAGTGCGAAGGCAATTTCTTTAGCGCTCGCGGTTACTATTGGGATTGCAAACGAGAATTTTGATAAATTGTCTTGAATTGTGAGGATATAACGATGACCAAGTTCAGATTCTGGAGAGATTGGGCCGACTATATCCATTGATATTTTATCGAACACGTCTAGTGGAGTGTCGGTGATCACCATTGGTTGTTTTGTTTTGATTCTCACTAATTTTCTTCGCTGACAACTTTCGCATTGTCTAACGTAATCTTCTACTTGTTTTTTTATATTATCCCAGAAATATTTTTGTCGGATTCTATTATATGTTTTGGTTACACCTTTATGGCCTGCAATAGGGGATTCGTGACACTCTTGGATTATCCCGGGTCTGTCTTCGACGGGGGGAATTACGATTTCATCCTTACAAATTTTGATTTTAATGTTGGTTCGAGAGAAAGTTTCTCGAATGATGTTCTTTATTTTTGTCCATACGTTATCATTTAAATTACTACGTCCGCGAGATATGGCTGCCGTTTTGATGTTTAATTCTTCCATTTTCATTTTCAAGTTTTCAAATGGTAGTGTGAAATTTTCTTGTATCAATGGGGACGAGTTGTTTTCCTGAACTACCAAAGCAAAGGTTTTTCTATTTGGTGTCTCCGATAGTAATACTTGACCGATGTCGAAAGTGTTGTATGGATTTAAATTCTTCAATAGACCGAGTTCTATCAATCTTCTACCGATTTCATTTGACACTGTTCCGTCAGCTGAGATGAAACAAATGTAATTATCTCTCATCATTTCCAGGTTATCTCTGGTTTCAACGACATTTATGGTTTCGAAATCAGATTCATCATTAACTGAGAGTTCTATCGATGTATTCGTTTTGTGTTTGAAATTTACGTTCACTTCTATCGGTGTATGCGTGTTTCGTAAGTTGCATGCCTCGTTTTCTTTTGGTGTAGTTGTAATTTCTGTTTCGGGCACGTTTTCGTTCGAGGATTCGTTTGATTTTTGAACAGGTGTGCGATGTCCTAGGGGTACTCTTTCTATTCTTACGGATGTCTGGATTTCGGAGTTTGGTCCTTTTGCTTTTGTTCTTTTGGGTCGAGCCTGTGTTTTTTCTGCGTGTGCATGACTTTCTGTGTCCGAGCAGCAGGGACATTTTTTCTGTTTCCTGTTTCTGCTGGATCTTCGAAGTATCGGACCTTCCATTTATTTTATTATGGTGGGGTTTATGGCATCTGTCATTATTGTAGTAGGACCCGTTCGGTTCGGACTTCTGGTCTCTTCATCTGAGGATCTGAATTGTATTGAATTTTCGAGGTTTGCACCTGGTGTGCTAAGTTGTTGTAGCGATTCTTCATTTTCGCTATCTGATTTATGATGGGGTCGTTGCTCCTGAGAGACCTCCATAATTTCGAGAGCAAGTTCTCCTTTAGTTAGATTTTTTTGTCTGTCGCACGCGTCGGAAGATTTGTTCAATTTCCTTTTTACTCGCTTCGCAATGAATGGGGAAATTTCGGCTGTGCTTGGTGACCGTTTTTCTGGGAGTTCCTGATCGTAATTTTGGTGAAAGCTGTCTTCTCTAGATTTATCCAGAGTTTCGTTACCTGAAGGGTTAAGCGGAGTAGAAGTGCTAGCCACGGCGCTACATTCTTGGTGCGCTGGTGGTGATGGTGTCCGCGGATTATTGTTCCCATTGTTTTCTGCTTGTACCTGTGGATTGACGGTCCTAGAGGAGGGTTTATTTACTCTCACTATTTTTTTGTGTAACTCGTCGTTACCCGACTCCATATCCGAGGATAAAGGAGTTTTATTGATAGCCTCGTGGTTGGGTGCTATATAAATTGTATTTTCTTCGTCTTCTTCTGAAGACGATGCGTCAATTGTCGATTGATTTCGGAACGGTTTATATCGTTTCTTATGATTTTTCCGTTTATTTTGTTCCGCTGATTTTACCTGATTTAGATTCTGATTTGTGTAAGGAACTATAACGGGGGATTTTCGAGTGTCTAGACTGAGATTTTGAGTTTGATTGTCCCCGAGACTTTTTGTCTCTTTAACGTTTTCATGTTGATTAACCGGTTGATCAAGCCGATTTTCTTCATTTAGATTTTTGTCAGATCCTTGCATAACCGCGCCTGTGTATGTGTCTCTAGGAATTGCCATATCAGTGGGCTCAGTTATTTGGGGAATATTCGTAGATTCGTTTTCTACGGAGGAGTTTGAGAAATTTTCTTCTGAATTTGTTTCTATCATTTTAATTTTCTTTTGATTTTCTTGGCGATCTGAGTCCGAGGAGGAGGAACATAGCCTCGCTATTCCTGGTTGTAGATTTAGTGTTCGTTCTCCGTGAGGGGACGTGTTAATTCGCCATTTGCGTTTGATGGGTAAAGTAACGGGATTGCGAGATAATGCGTCCGCATTCGTATTTACTTTCCCTGGTTTGTACTGGATTTTGAAATCGAATTCCTTTAATCTTTCTCTCCATCTCAGTACACGAGATGTCGGGTCATTCATCGAATTTACCCAGACAAGTGGTCGATGGTCAGTCAACAATGTAAATTGCCTAAAATAAAGGTAAGGTCGAAAGGTTTTTAAGCCGAACATTACTGCCACCATTTCTTTTTCTAGCGTTGAATAATTTTTTTCGGCTTTATTTAAAACTCTCGATGCTGCTGCTATCATTGGGTCTTCCCCGATTTTTCCTTGTGATAGAATCGCACCGACCGCATAATTGGATGCATCGGTTGTTACAATAAAAGGTTCAGAAAAATTTGGATATTGCAAAATTGGTGTAGAGCAAAGTTTGTTTCTTAAAGTTTCGAATGCTAATTGATGTTCGGAAGTCCAAATGAATTTATTATTTTTACTCGTGAGATCAGACAAAGGTTTGGCTATTGCTGAGAAATCTTTAATGAAACGCCTATAGTAACCGGCGAGACCTAAAAATTCTCTTACGTTTTTCTGAGTTTTTGGAACGTTAAACTCTTTCACAGCTGCAATGTTTTTGGGATCAGGTTTTAATCCATCTGCTGATATCAAGTGTCCTAAATATCGTACTTCCGTTCTTAAAAATTCGCATTTATCTGTTTGCAAAGTGAGATTTGCCTTGCGTAACCTTTCAGCAAGCTTTTTGAATTTGGTTTTATGTTCTTCTATTGAGCGAGCGTATATAACTATATCGTCCAGATAGACAAAAAGGTCGTTACCTTGTAGTCCTTTTAAAACGAGATCCATTAAGCGTTGAAAAGTAGCCGGTGCATTTTTAAGCCCGAATGGCATTCTATTAAACTCGTAGTGACCGTGTGGGGTCGTAAAAGCTGTTTTATGCTTGTCTTTTGGATCCATATTAATTTGGTGAAAGCCTGATGCTAAATCGAAGATAGAAAAATACTTTGCTCCTCCAAGTTGATCGAGAATATCGGTTATCAAAGGCAAAGGGTATGCATCTCCAATTGTTTTATCATTTAATTTTCTGAAATCTATCACAAGTCTCCATCGTTTATTACCTTTAGAGTCGGTTTTTTTGGGAACTATCCATATAGGTGAGTTGTATGGCGAGTTTGATGGTTCGATTATATTCAAAAATAATAAATCGTTCATTTGTTTTTCTATTTCCGGTTTTTGAAAAGGAGGGTGCCTGTATTGTCTGGTGTTGACCGGCAGGTCATCCACAGTAGGGATTCGGTGCGTACAAACATTGGTTGACCGGAGAGTCTCGCCTGGCAAATGAAAGAGGTCTGCGTATTCTCCTACAAGGTGTGAAACCGCATTATACTCTTCGTCGTTAAGATGGTCAAGACGCAAAAGATTCATTACCTCATTAACACGGGTCTCTCGCGTCCGAGTAGCGCTTTTGTGTTCTAAGGTCTGGGTTTTTGCGTGACTATTGTCTGTTTGACCGTCCTCGTCTATACTCATATCGAAAGGATATAAGGAAATTACAGGGACTGTTATCTTTACGTCTTCATTTGTGGTGTTGATAGCGTATAAGTAGGCTTTTCCATTGGTGTTTGTCACCAATGCTTCACCCGCGAATAAACCATTTCCCAGCGGCAAGCGCGGTACATATCCAGTTTTCAACGTATTATCCACCCGGACAAACATGATCGCTTTCTGTCTGGCCCGCAGAAGAATTGATTCTGTGTTTGTGAATGGAATGTCTACGTCGTTTACTCGCACGTACCTCGTTTTCCAATCAATTTTACCATTACTATTACCAAGGGTTTCGTGCCCAAGTATCGCGTCGAATTCTACTGGGAAGTTATTCCCGACAACGTTAAATAACTCTGATTTGTTGTTTATTTCGATATACGTTCTTCCTAATGTCTTCGGTTTGTCCGTTTCTGAGATACCATGTAATTCATAGATTATTGATTGATCGATCGAGCTTTTATCAGGGATGTTTTCGATTTTAATTAAGTTAAGTTGAGATCCTGAGTCTGCGAGAAATAATGTGTCAGATTTTCGTAAACTTCCCGAGTTTATTATTATTGTTGGGGCATTGTAACTATCAGATGTTATATTTAAGTTACAATCTGCTCGAAGGATTTTCGGTACCTTTTCCCTTTTATTTAGCCCTGGCGCTCTTGTGAGTGTGGCCCCATCGCAGCGCCCTGTCGAGGGGTTGACACTTCGTTTCCCGGTTGACTACCTGTTTGGTTTTGTACTGCTTTCCGACCATTATTGTATGCTCTTTTCCGACAGTCTTTAACCCAGTGACCCTTTTTCTTGCAATAATTGCATGTGACGTTTTTGTTATTTTCTTGTATGTTTTCTGAGTTTTTTGATCGAGCCAAAGCATAACATTCGTTAATGGTGTGGTTGGTTTTTTTGCAATGGCTACAGTATTTTCCCAAAGGTTTATTTGTTTGATCGTAACTTTTCTTTTGATTGTATAGGTTACTGAATTTATTTTGGGGTTGAATAGGTAAGCAAGTTTTGGTGTCGTCAGTCTCTATGTCTGTGCCCATTGTCTGTTCGAGATCTAATGCTTCTCTCAAAGTATTGTCGATGTTTGGTTTGGGTTCGAAAGTAATGTGTGAGCGATATGACGATTTAAGACCTTTTCTGAATTGATCAGCGATTAAATCTGTCGCGAATTCCTCAGCTCCCGTTGGGTTGTGTAAAAATGCGTTATTCACTGCTTGTTTAATTTGCGAGAGGTGTGATATTAATCTTTTATGGAATTCTATCACTGACTCTTTGTTTGATTGTTGAAAATTTTTTATTTCAGTGATCCATTGAATTAGAGATTTTCGAATTATGAATCTTCGCTTTAATGTTTTTGTGAGCTCTTCAATGGTGGGAACAGATAAACTTTCGAGTGTTTCGCAGGCGATGCCCTTACATTTACTTCTTAAAAGCGCGACAATCGGTCTTTCGCCTACGGCGGGAATAAATTCTCTCGCGGATTCGCAAAAGTTTAAAAAAGTTATTAATGAGCATGACGTATGTGTCCCATCGAACTCTGGTATATATTTGGTAAAATCTCTATAATTATTATGTAATTGGTATAAATTATTATCTATCGGTGGAGGAGGTGGATACGGCGCGTATATTGGAGGTGCCGCGTGTGGTATTTGAGGCACGAATTGTTGTGGTTGTTGTTGTTGTTGTTGTTGTTGCCCCGCATCGGATGTTTCCATATCGATTTCCGGCATTATAAAATTTGGGACTTACTTTATAGAAGATCTTGTAGAGATGATACGTTTGCTTGATGTGTTGAGTACGTTACTTCACGCTGCTTCTTTGAAGTGATGAGTTGTTTGCTGGAGCGTTGGTGAGCTACCTGAGACCCTTTGGATGTTGACCGTGTTGATTTATGCGTTGTTTTGACCGTACAGGTTATGAGCTGCACTTCGTTGGTGAGGTTAAGCGATCAGTGTTGTTGAACGATTATCGCAGGACGACATGAGTTTTATTGTTATAATAAACTTCAGACGATTGAGCGCTCCTTTTTGCGTTGCCACCAGTTTGTACAGTGGTAACAAGGTGAAGCTCTCGTCAGTTTTACAGTCGCCGAATTTATTGGTGATGTAATTTGTTGGTTTCCGCTGCCACCAGTTTTATTGCTGGTGTGAATTCGTTGTTTTCCGCTGCCACCAGTTTTATTGCTGGTGTGAATTCGTTGTTTTCCGCTGCCACCAGTTTTATTGTTATAATAAACTGTTACGTCCCGAGAAGGGAATTTGGTTCGAGTCACGTGTTTACCAGATATAGGGCGCGAGCAATTCGAATGATGGCTCGCCAGTGAGTCTGTGGTTGGTGAAACCGTGACCCGCGAATTACAGTTTATTGACAATGTTGAAGATTTAGGATTTTTACTCTTCGGAGAAGGTGATGTCGTCTGGAGATCACGGCGGATCTTTCGAATAATCGTTTTGTTGGTCTGAGATATTTGTTTAAACACTTTATTTTAACCACTAGTTAACAATTAATTCGTTATAGTTGTTCGTTATAGTTCCACGGAAAAATTCCTTAGCTGTTATATTTACTTATTGTTTACTGGGAAAAAAAAAGGGGACGAAGGTTTCGGTGTTTCCTTCGGTGTCCTTATGAAAAACTACGTACTTTCCCTTCTAATTGTGTTAAAGAAAAATATAGGTACTCCATTCACGTGTATCTGCTGGTAGTGTCTCGAGAGAAGAATGAAAGAGAAAAAAAAGATAGGGGGGGTGGACCCGTCCGAGCGTGACAGCTGGGACGTAACACGAGGAAGAAGGAACAGTTCGGCGCGAGGTCCCGTGCGGTGTGAATGTACAGACACGTACGCTAATAATAAAAGTTGTACGTTTTCTATTTCTGTTTTTTATAATATCACCCCCTTATCTCTTACAATCTCAGAAGTGGGATAAGCTAACACAAGCCCTTAGACTAACTCCACAACTCCGTGCTTCGTACGTACTCCAGATCGTTAGCATCATGGCGGATCTAGAGTAACGTTGTGAGTTCGCGTTCACAGTGTGCTAGCAAACTCGTTATTCCTATTATTCTTTCGACAATCGGGTTTTGAGGAAGATATTCAAGACTCACGATATAATGACTCTTTAAA
Organism: Heteropelma amictum; assembly: GCA_959613375.1. Classification (NCBI taxonomy): domain Eukaryota; kingdom Metazoa; phylum Arthropoda; class Insecta; order Hymenoptera; family Ichneumonidae; genus Heteropelma; species Heteropelma amictum. The sequence continues at coordinate 3,990,845 of OY390724.1, forward strand.
CAGTAATAGCACTGGGATCGCGTGGACCGAAGAAAGGTACAAAAAAAAACGAGAAAAGTGTGTTCTCTCGACAGCATTTCGTGCGAATAGATTGGCGTAGGCAAAAGGCCGGTAATCGCCATTATTCTTGTCGAAAGTTCATGTATCATCGAGTACCGGTTATTTCGTGGACACGTGACTTGTGGCGTGATTTGCGTGACGTCACAGTCTCGCTCTTCTCGTGTCCTGGGTAAGCCGGAGCGCTTGTGAAATTTGTCTCGAGTGTTAAGTGAGAGAGAGAGAAAAGAGACAGAACCAGAGTGTATAGAACGCGTCTATCGGAATAATCGAAGACCATATACAACCGGCCCACGGGTGTCGAACTTATTTCGCGTATAGCATATTCGTGTGAGAGTGTCACAAGTGAGACATTGTTTGCGATACGAGTATTCGCTGTGTGCGAATTTTGGATGCGCGGGACTACATAAACTGACCACCCAATTGTGAGAAAGAGTGCGAGATAATCGCAGAGGAAAAGAAAATTAAGGAAGCGACCGATTTTACAGTCGTTCAACTGAAATCAAAACTTCAGGAACGTGGCCTTCCGTCAACAGGCTCCAAAAGTGAACTGATCTCGCGGCTACACGAGTCAGACCCGAGTGGAGGTTGGACGATGGATCTGCAAAACCCTGTAGCTAATGAGTCCACAGCCAGGGATGGACGACATGAAACCGAACAGTATCCACAACCGGCGTCAGCTAAAAGAATGCAACGAGAAATCAAGCTATTGAGGAAAGAACGAGAGCTCATGCATCGAGAGCTAGCTTTAATGCGGAGAGAAATGGAGACTGCTCGTGTGACTTCTCTTAACGACGAAAGCAGGGTTCCCAAGGTCAATATAAAATTTTTGTCTGATTTATTCAGCGATTATAGCGGAGCAGAGGATGCTTTTTGGAAATGGGAAAAGCAATTACGGCTACTAAAGAATTCGTACGATTTGGAAGACAACACAACCCGAAGGCTCGAATGTAAGGATTCGATAATAAAACGTTGTTGTTGACAGCGTTTGGGAAAATTTCGCTGCGATCGTTTAAAGACGAAGGGAAAAGCCGCGATAAACGCGATTTGAATAACAAGCTCTACTCAAAACAGGCATCGTAGTCGAGCCAAGGTACGAGTAGGACTACGATGGATAGCTATCCAGGGAGGAAGTGTTTCCATTGCAGTAAAGTGGGCCATATCAAACCGCAATGCCCCGAGCGTTCAGAGAAGGACGTCTGTTCCGCCTGCAATCAACCAGGAAATCGCTCGAGAGACTGCCCTCAAAAGACGACACAGGTTAACAATATCTACCCAGCTCCTGTCGAGGAAGATGAGTACCATAAGAATGTTTTGTAACTATGTATGCGGATGGTGAAAAAACAAAAGTCGAGATGATAACGCTACTGGACACAGGGAGCCCGATTAGTTTTATTAAATTGCGATTCATTACGAGTAGTATAATCGAATGTGCAGACGAATATTGTGATAAATTTCGCGGAATAAATAATAGTAGTTTGGTCATTCTTGGGACGGTTAATCTCGAAATAAGCATGGCTGGCTAACAAATAACCTCACGATTAATGGTTGTACCGGATTCTACGATGGCTTCGAGCGTAGTTTTAGGTAGAGACATTTTAAAGAGATTTGACCTTGGCTTGAGAGAAGTGGAAGACTTTTGCGGGAAAGAGATTGCGAGTATAGCTAGTATCGATATTTCTTCCCCGAGCGAGGACGAGACGGTTGCGTTAACGATAAACGATGCGATACCCATCGAAATACAACAGCAAGCACGGAAAATATTTAAAGAAAGTTATTTGGAAACTGTCCGCCCAGACGAGCTGAAGGTGAAAGGGGAGTTAAAACTAACACTATCCGGAAGTCAACCCTTCCGCTCCGCTCCGAGAAGATTATCATATGTCGAAAGGGAAGAGGTTCGAAAAATAATTAACGGGTTGTTAGAGAGGGGGATCATTAGAACGAGTGAGTCAGAGTATGCCTCCCCGATTGTGTTGGTAAAAAAGAAAAACGGAGAGACGAGAGACTCGAATGTATGTCGATTATCAAGCACTCAATAAAGTGACTCACCGTGACAATTATCCACTCCCCTTAATCGAGGACCAACTCGACGTTGTGCAGGGCAAACGATATTTCACAACCCTTGATTTGAAAGACGGATTTCACCATGTCGCAATGGCAGACGACTCGATTAAGTATACGGCATTTGTTACTCCTGTCGGCCAGTACGAGTACGTGAAGATGCCGTTCGGACTTAAAGGTGCACCGACGACGTTCCAGCGATGGATCAATTGAGTTTTGAAAGAGTTTATTGACTGAGGTGATGTAGTTGCATATCTTGATGATTTCATGATCGCGACCGAAACCATCGGACGGAATCTAAGCGTACTCGAGGATGTATTAGCGCCGCTTGTCGCTAATAAATTGGAATTGCGTATTGATAAATCTAAATTCTTATTTGCAAACATCGAGTATCTTGGATATCGCGTCTTTCGCGAAGGTATTAGTCCAACGGACGAAGGAATCGCCGCGATTGAAAGGTATCCGACTCCACAAGACGCACGAGGCGTTAGACGATTTCTCGGTATGTTTGCGTTGTGACGCCTTATTCGGGGGAAGGCGAAACAATGCGGAGGAGGGGAGGGGAGACAGAAACTCGAAAATAAAGGAGAACAAAAAAAAACGAGTATATTCTATATAAAAAAAAACGATGAGTCAGCAAGTTTTCTCGCAAACTCGCAAACGATCGCCAAGAAAAATATTTAAAAAATAAATACACAAGTAAATACGCGCGGAGGGGGACGGGGGGAGGGTTCCCGAACGCTACTGCGCCTCTTACTTTTGACCGTTGAGTCCCCGTAGGGAAAGTTGATCCAAAAAAACTGATGAAAAAGAAAAAAAAATACCCGAGCACGCGATAACGACGGGGGGGGGGGGGGGGCAGCAGGGGACAGGAAACTCGCACAAGGCTCGAGGTGGGAAATGGGGGAAGCACCACGCACAACGCAAAGGGGAACGCAGCGAAATCGAGAAGAGAAAAAAATCGGGCCTCGTGGCCACTCGCAACGAATAACAAAAAACTAAAAATTTCGGAAGGGGTAGAAAAGAAAATAAAAACTCACGCTTCGCACCTCCTCTTCAATAATCCTCTCACCTACACACAAAATCCTACGCACTGCTCCTTCACAACTATTTCTCTCCGCTCTTTCACTTCCTCCTCACTCACGCTTTCCTTCACAATTCCTTCTTACTTCCCTCACAATTCCTCCACACTTCCTTCACTCTCTCTCTCATACACGATTTCCTTCACTCTACTCCTTCGCAATTCCTTATCTTCACACACTCTCTTGCTCACTCTCAAAGAAAAAAAATATAGACTCAAGAAAACGAAAGGGGCCCGCAAAAGAAATTTAAACGCAATATCGCAAAAAGAATGGCTTTTTAACGCTCGGTTCAACGCCTCGCTCGCAAGTGACGAGCTCGTCACTTGCTTCCGGGTTCTTCGCAAAATTTGAGGGAATGTGGGAGAGATTTTTGGGGGGGCTAATACGCAGACTGGGAGAAATTTCTAATAAGTGATACTTGGGACGGGAGAGGGATGGCAGCACGTTGACTCCTGATCGATCGCTGATCCATGGTAATTCAAGCCGCGGAGATGAGATGTCGATTGATAATCCTCCCCGGGGGTCGATGCATTTGGAGTTGGAAATTTTGGGGACTGCAAACTAGAGACGGTGGTGGCGGCTGCCCAATTTTTCCATTTCACGAGATCCACGGGAAGTGGGCCTTCTCCTCCGTGCTGTTGTGACCCGGAATTTCCCTATTTCACAACATCGGTCAGCGACCGAACTGCGGTCAATCACCGACCGAATAAAAGAGCATTCAACTGCTTACCGAAGCAGAATTGGGCAATTTACAGCAAATAATTGCAACCATGCTTCGTCAGACTATTGCAAAAGATCGATAGCCGCCACCTTTCGAGCGACGACGTATCGATCCCAAAAGTCAGTCTTGATGAGGGCAGCGACGGGTTTGGTTCGAAGGCAAAACCATCAACTTGTACTTCTTGTTAAACCTATTTAAACCAACCTAGTCAATAAACTTTACAAGTATTTTGTAGCTGCTTGAGTTGGAGTTTAACTCGTTTGGCGTAGATCCCAAAACCTTCATCCCTATTTTCACGATAGTCTCTATCTTGAAATATCGGGACACAACAGTGCTGATGATGGTGATTCTTGCGGGGAGGCGACTTCCTCCTCCGCGTAGATAATGATGCACCCTCCGGGGGGGGGGGGGGGGGATAGCTCTATCCGGGAGGTGATCTCGTCGGGTCCAGGGGTCCACCGGTGATGCTGCGCTGGGGGCAGAGGGGGGAATGGGCGGGGGGGGGGGGGGCGAGAACGTTTTTGGTGCTTTTCTTGGGCGGCATTAAAGGCGATATATTTTCGGATTTACGATTTAAATGCAATACGTTCATTGAAAGAATTGAAAACAAAAAAGTCGAGATAGACACCTCTACAAATCGAGTGACAATGCCCATTTTTTTCGGAAACTCTTCTTTCTTTCATTAGTGCCAAACAGTAGCGCAAGAATCCCGAAAGAAAGAAAAAATGTTCTGAATCGGTCTTATGTTTATATAGATATACAGGGTGACATGTTAAGGGTGGCCACCCCCTTTTATTTCGCCCCCCGTAAAGATAATCGGATGGGTCGCGGGTGATTTTTGAAGGAAATTTTCTGAACTTTCCGATAGAAAATACGGCGTTCGTCGGAAAATGATAGGTTTTGCAGCACAAAAGTGGCCACTACGAAAATAATGTGAAAACACATTTTTTTCTGACAGGAATAAAGTAGACTTTATTCCGAATACGGGCCATACGCGAAAATTTTTTTTTGAGTATTGCATCATTGAGAAAAGTGATATAAAAAATGCGCGTTATCGAATAAATTTGAATATGACTGAACGAAACAACGGAATTGAACGAGCGGTACGAGAGTGATTTGCTGCGTCGTCTGCTTGTTGACGGCATATTTTTCAATCACCTGACATTTCTTAAATAACCTTTTTGGCATTTCACACTGACAGATACAAAATTAACATTGGGAGAGTGAACTTGAGCGCAAAAGACAAACCGAGTCTGAGACAAAACACTACAGCCCCGTTCATTCGATTCCATCGTTTCGTTTAGATTAGTTTAAATTGGTATTATAACACCTAATTTTGACATAACTTTTCTTAATGATGCGATACTCAAAAAAAATTTTTCGCATGTGTCCCGTATTCGGAATAAAGTCTACTTTATTCCTATCAGAAAAAAGTATGTTTTCACATTATTTTCGTCGTGGCCATTTTTGTGCTGCAAAACCTATCATTTTTCGATGAACGCCGTATTTTTTATCGAAAAGTTCAGAAAATTTCCTTCAAAAATCACCCGCGACCCGTCCGATTTTCTTTCCGGGGGGCGAAATAAAAGGGGGTGGCCACCCTTAACATGTCACCCTGTATGTATATTGCAAAAGTGCTGACACGAGAGAGTATCACAAAGGCGTGGAATAAAAAATTATAAATCGCGACCAAGTATGTTTTGTCATTCGCACAATGTGCGATTTTTTTATGCTTGTGCAACCTCTGAAGCACTCTTACATTTTTCCACATTTTCTTTCGAACCATTTTTCTGTTACGAATATTATTCAATGAAAAATTATGCCCAAAAATTTTTATAGAGAAATTGAGGAAGAATTAACACATAGTCATACCCCCCACATGAATATGCTCACACATAAATTCGATTGCAAAGGGATGCGATAGGTAGTTATAATTATATTTTCAGGAACATGCACTAAACGTTGACCAAACGGGCAACACGGGGGAAGAGCCGACGAATGGCTCGATTGACCCACCACCACCCCAAATCCCCGTCGAATCGACAACTATGGGGCCAGAGGTGGTGGTGGCTGATGTCGTCGATGGCACAGAACAAACCGTAAGTTTATTGTTGCATTGCTGAAATTAAGCATTTTAGTTTACCTGCCATTCAATATAGGCGATAAATAATACAAATTTCTATTTTTAGATTGCAGAAGTCACGGTGGCAGCCCCGGAAAGGGAAGTAGCAGTGAGTAATAATGAACTAAGTTATCATGCTTAAACAGAAAAAATCTCATATTCTTTTCTGATCTTTCTTTTCATAATCTTCATTTTTTCCGCAGCACTCAACCCCTGGTCCGGAGCAGGGAGGCGACGAACCGCCACAAAAAAGAGCCCGCTCAGAAGAGTCGTACGACTCTTCCGTCCGGCCGGCCGACGAGGCAGGGGCAGGGGCAGGGCCCGAGGGAGGGGGTCGAGGGGCCACCTGATTGTCATTTATAAAATGAGCACACACCATGGCGGAACTATTAATTTTCATCAACATGAAAAATAGTTTCGCCATGGTTGTTGCCGCACCGAGGAGAGAATATTCTCTCCTCGGTGCATAAACAATAAAATCAAATAAATTTACACTCCGGTCTATTTTATTATTCGCCTAACCGTTTTCTCTTGTTCCACCCGGAACTTCCTTAAATTTTCGCATCAGTTTATCCACCGTTTTTTGTGGGGAAAACCGTGTTTTATTAGTTCTTTTTGTGCTGTTTCGAAATCATTTTTTAATATAGTCGCTTGAGTACCAAGAATCCGTAAATTTTCTGAATATTTGTTCAAATCGTATTTTTGAGCAACGAACCGTATTCGGATAATGCGGTATGTTTCTATTTGTTACCATGAACAGTTGTATCCAACCAAGACATAGTAATCTGTGGAGGGGATTGTGCGCCCTCGAAGCATCAGGCTTGTTGTGTCCCGATATCCCACCGCTGCCACCAATGTTGTGTCCCGATATTTCAAGATAGAGACTATCGTGAAATAGGGATGAAGGTTTTGGGATCTACGCCAAATGAGTTATACTCTAACTCAAGCAGCTACAAAATACTTTTAAAGTTTATTGACTAGGTTGGTTTTAAAAAGGTTATACAAGTTGATGATTTTGCCTTCGAACCAAACCCGTCGCTGCCCTGATCAAGACTGACTTTTGGGATCGATACGTCGTCGCTCGAAAGGTGACGGCTATCGATCTTTTGCATTAGTCTGACGAAGCATGGTTGCAATTATTTGCTGTAAATTGCCCAATTCTGCTTCGGTAAGCAGTTGAATGCTCTTTTATTCGGTCGGTGATTGACAGCAGTTCGGTCGCTGACCAATGTTGTGAAATGGGGAAATTCCGGTCACAACAGGCTCTTTCGTTTAAGAAAAGGGAAAATCAAGATGAAAATAAAACATCATTGATTGAACTTTTTTACTTCTTAAAATTTCTGAACGCCTTTAAACTTATATTCACTTATATTAACTTCCATATAAAATACAGAACAGTGATTAGCGGCAATGGACAGCCTCCTCCGACGAAGCAATACCAAATTCTCCTTAGAATCGATAGATTGTGAGAAAATTCAATACCCAATGAATGGAGGTGATAAAGGGACCGTTGATGAGATTTTTAATGCGTTGTTGGGGCGGAGTTCCAGCGAAGAATGTACCGTTGGTCCTGATATTCACTGCTGTATCAAATACAATATTTCCATTTTTAGCAGCAAACGAAGACCTTTTTTCAACGGAGCTGTGAAATATTTCCTAGTCGTTATATGAGAAATTGGTAAATGAAATAGCTCATACGATGTATTACAATGGTGTTTTGTATCGGATTCGATATGTATAGTACAGGATGCTGATGTTTCACTGTCAAGATCCTTTCCGACGAAGCCATGGCATTTTATTGAGTCCGATGAAAACTTGGAATTAAAAACTTTGATCATCGGGGAGAAAAATGGACTTCATGACATTTTCGTTGAAACTTTTTAGATACCCTTTTGGAAGGGTTCGTCTATTCACTCCGGTGTATACAAAAAGATTTTTCTTGGACAACCGACATTCTACGATACCACAATAGATGCAATAAGCGCAATAAGCGCAATTCCCGAGTGCAATAAGCGATTTCAGATTACAAAATATGCACACATTAAAAGAAATAAAACAAAAAAAATCGTAACAAAAATTTTCAAATGTATAAATAAAATTCTTCTGTCGTGTGTGTCATCTCAAAATGTTTTATTTATCTCCTTATTTTAAATACATACCCTGGTAGCATTTTTTCCCCGAATTTCTCATATTTTCTCTGTTTCCCGCCAATTCGGAGAAAATTGGGAAAAAATGAGTAACATTAATCTTAAAATGTGCAGATTTTCCCCAATATTCCTCTTTTTCCCGCATTATTCCGATTTTCTCATTTTATTAACAAGAATTTACCATTATTTCCTAGTCTTCTAAAATGCCTTGGGAGAATTTCGGAGAAGTGATAAAAATGCAAAAAATGAATTTGTCCCATTTTTTCTTTACTTTGGGTCAAATTGTGAATGACAATTCCTCAATTTTTTCAAAAGGGCAGTGACCCAAAAAGTATTACAGTTGGAAGTATAGTAGGCAATTGAAGAATACAGAAAATGTTAAGAAATTCACATACATTTCAGTGAGATCAATGGAAATATTGCCTCGAGAGAATTTCAGAGAAATGGGAAAAATGAAGGACTCGAGTTTTTCGGGAAAATTCCCATCTTTGCCTTGCTTTCCATGAATCGCGAATGACAATTTCTTGATTTTTTTAAAAGGACGGCGACACCAAAAAGTTAAGGATTAACTTAAAAGTTAAGGATTAAGATTAAAAGTTAAGGATTAAGGAATGTAGTAAAAATTTGAAAATGCAGGAAATATCAGAAAATTTTCATGAACTTTCCTCAGTTTATATTGAAAGCATTGCCTTGGGAGAAGTTCAGAGAAATGGTATTTCCATTCTTTTTTCAAAATGATAAAAAGTCGACAAATTAAATATTCTGAAACAAATGCATCCGTCTTTTCATGTAGCAGATAGAAAGCATGCACGGTACGGTAATCCGAAAGATTATACTTTTGCGAAAGAAAGTATGTTCCTTGGTTTGTATAAGTATTCTTGCACGGATTTCAATTTTTGTAGGAAAAATGACGAGAACTAATGGTTAAATAAGGATTTCCGAATTTTCAATAAAAAAATTAAAGGAATTCGAAAAAAAATGGGGATAGTTTACAGAAATGCGGAGAAATTTGGAAAATTTCGTATGAATGTGGAAATACTCTCTCCGGATTTCTCTGAAAAGTCTCAATTCACTGGAAAAATCTGAAAAATTATCGGAGAAAAGAGGAGTTTTTTAGAAAAATTTGGGAAAAAATGTCTACTATATTCTATTCTATACTATATTCTATTGCAATTTGCAGTAATAACACATCATCTGCAGCAGAAAAACACAATCCACTACATATAATACTGCGAATGTCACGTTGCGTGGATTTGAGACTCGGGATTCTCGTGATCGCATAACACGTTACTGGGAAGCTCAATAATTCGCCACTAGCGAACCTGACGAAAAATGCTCGAGCTAAAAATGACAGGTCGAGAGTAGAAAAATGGTCGCTGCCGTACGTTTCACGCCTCGGAGTTTTCTTGACGGATTTTTCTTTCATTTTGCAATAATATAGATCGGGAAGTGCTTTAAAACATGGAGTGATGTGGTATGCACGGTGCTCTAGTCATCAAAGGCGTGGAAAATGTGCGTAGAATTTATAATAAAAAGAATAATTTTGGGATCTACAATACTGCCATGGAGGACGAAAGTCGCCTCGGTTTTTCTATGATTGAATACTAATTAACGAAAAAATTGCCACAAAAATAACAACCAGAGCACCACTCTTCTCGGGGAAGAAAATTAACTTTTTATTGTTTTTCATTCAAGAAAAGCATATTGTGCGAGAAATCCGTCAATAAAGTTTTTTAGTTCGTGGATTTGCCACTTGGCGCTTCGTATGCTGTCGCTTGATGCCCGTTAAATCCATCTCCTTAAATCTCCTTGAATCTTAACAATTCAAGCATGCTTTCGAACGGTGAGTATGTACATGTAAAAAATGTTACAAGTATATTTTTTTGCAACGATTGATCATCATTTATTGTCATTCGTGTTATGTAATTATTATACAACATAACAAACGTCAGTACAAAAATTTCAACACAACATCTTGTATGTATTATTCTTCGGGATCCTCGGAGGTATCGGGTGTATTTTTATAACTTTTTAATCCTTCTAGTGTTCTTAATTCTATTTTAATTCACAACAATCGTTGGGAAACAAATTATTCAAATAATTTTTGAAACACTGCTATAAATGTTTGACATTTTTCAATTTTTAGTCTAACAATTTTAGTAGTTCGTTGTAATTTTTTTCTTTTTGTTTTTACATAATAATTTTTGTTTCAACGGTTGTTGTGAATTTAAATACAATTATGAACACAATTTTTTGTGCCGTGCACATGTTTTTGAGCATTATGTATTTCGAAGGATTCAAAAGTTATAAAAATACTTCCGATCCCTCCGAGGATCCCGAAGAATAATAATTACGAGATGTTGGGTTGAAATTTTTGTACTGACGTATTTGTGTTGTATAATAATTGCATAACACGAATAACAATAAATGATGATCAATCGTTGCAAAAACATCTACTTGTAACATTTTTTACATGTACATTCTCACAGTTCGAAGGGATGCTTGAATTTTTAAGGAGAGAATTTTATCCACTTTTCAACGGTAAAAATTCTTTAAATTATGATTTGTTGAAACTAAATACATTCTGTGCAATATTCACAGACTAAAATATTCAAATTTCTATTTCTCCGTGTGGAGAGTTTTGAAAATCTTTACCTCTCAGGACCTCTCATCTTTACTGCTATTTGCCTCTTAAAAAACACCTTAAATTCAATTATTTCGAGACGATTCGTTCGAAAAGTAAGGAGAAAGAGTCATTTATCGAGGGAATTATATCACTCATCAATTAACTTAGTCGGACAATCATGTAAATAAATGAATAAGCATGCGTAAAATTCGACCATTAATGCGTACAATATTTTTTTGTTCTTCAATGAATAATGAAAAAATATCGTATGAGAAAACGCCGAGCTGATGTTTATTTTTAGTTCAAGTAAATAAATAAATGGAATTTTAACTTCTTCAGTAGAAAGTTCGCTTTCCATTAAGGACTTACAATTACATATGAATTCATTGCATTCATTTATCATCCACTTCATATAAAAATGTTTCATCGCGGAGCGCTACTTATTGTTTTTGCGTTCTTTAATCCAATCAACGCGTGCCGTGGTGCTGCCTAGCTTGGCCTGCTTCTCGCGGTGCGGCCGGGCACACCGTCACACGCACCGCCCAGCCCACGCGTATTATTGGCTGTCAGTAGTATTGGTACCCGTCTGGGGCCCCCCACCACTCGTCCACCCCCACTGCTAATATTCAGCAGGGTGATTTGAGAGTAGTGGGGTGAGGATGGGAGACGTGAGTCGGACCGCAGACGGGTACCGATACTTTTTGACGACTCAGCAAATTTTTAATTTTTGGCGATGACGCCGATGATGATGATGATGACGATGGCGAAGAGGTGGTGAGGAATCCTAACTCTCTCTCTCTCACACACACACACTCGCACACACACAAATAAAACATAAAACTCGGAAGATTAATTTTAAAATTGAATTTATTAATTCTCGCGAATATGCAGATGGGCGAAGACATTTTTTCTGTTACATTTTTTCTATTTTTTCCTGTAACCGAAAAAATAACTCACAATTTTATTTTCTTCCACATTACTTTTACCTCACTCATTTTCGCGCAGAACTCACAATTTTTTCGCCGCGCTACCGGTTTCCGGAGTTTGGCGCCGTCGGCGGGCGGCCTCCATGGCTCGTCGTCTGTGTCGCCGTTCGACACCCTGACGGGCGTGCTCCGCCAGGGCCCACCGCTCTTCCTCTTCTTCTTTCAGGGCTGTTTCGTGGTGGCTGCAGTTATAGAACTCGCGTACTATTCTGCGCCTATCCGCCTCTACGATGACCTCGACATCAAAAAATTCGGCGGGGACATCGTCGCACGCCGAATAATCGAAGCTATCACCTTATTCACATAAAAAAAAGATTATCACACGAGCACACCCTATTTTATTTATACTATTTTATCCCGTGCACCCACTTACTCGACGACATTTTTGAATATTTTTTATTCGCACTAGTCACTAGTCAGCGTCCCAAACTTAGCGAAGTCTCCGCATCGCATCAACCGCGATGCGTCGGGGGAGAGCGATATCCCCACCACGTTTGTCAAGCACCGTGCTAATGACGCTGTAGATAGATGAGATTATCTCAAAGACGAAGCGCATCTCAGTTTTATATTTTATTTTTATTACTTTTATATTTCATTATTTTCATGCACACACGATTAATAATTTTAATTTACTTTCTCACATTGATTATTGATTATTACACCAATATCATCTTTAAAGTGTACAACTGAACGTATAACTTATTCAATTATTAACGAGAGGGGTGTACGTTTTTATACATTCCCAAATTTTATCGCGAAACACTGCCGCTATTTCTGATATAATTATGTTTGGAAGATACGGCTCAAATTCTGCAGAGTCTTTGAGTGAGGCATCGGGCGCTCGTTTCACAATCACATCGATGTTTTCTTGTGATTCCAGAAATTTTATAATTGCAGCGCGATTCAATTTATTCTCCGCGCGAAGGCGTTCGTCTGTGTACGCTAATACGGTGGCTATACACAGATTCACAACAGAGCACTCGCGTTGTAATTGTTGCAAATGAACATCGACACATCGATTTACTTGCTTCGACGAGATTTTCAAAAGTCGGGTATTGTAAGATGATGTTCGGAGAATAATTTCGCCGACGATGAACGATCGATGTTTCGCGCTTTTCGTCGGGATTATCCGCAGTACAGCCGAAACAAACTGCGCGTCTCTGATAACACGTAGTAAAAAGAATAGAATGTCCTTCGCGCGATAAGCGTTTTCCATGCATATTCTTAGCTTCAGAGACGCGAGCCGCGAAGTATCGGGTCATTTCCGGGTGATCGATTTTTAATTCCCCCCATTCTTCAGCGCTAAACGTTATACCGGTAAAAGAGTTCGTTAATATTTTAACCACCGGTGTGAAAGTATTTTCGTCCGGTGATAATTCAAAGCCGCTCGTGATTATTTTCTCGAAAGATATATTTAAGCCATATATGACATTCCGTAAAAGATGAGGCGATATACACTGGCCACTCTCTTCCGATTTTTGACCATTATTTTCCATTTTACTGGTGCTCTACGTTTCGCGATTTTAATCACACTGATTGAAAATAAACGATTTCACGCGTTTTATAGCACTTTTTTCCTCACCATCGTAAATGCGGTTCGCGAATCATCAGCGAGAATTGGAAATCCATTTTCTCTTTGAAGATTGCCGCACGGAATATCGATTCCGATATTCCGTCAGTCTTGATTCATACGTGTAAGAGGTATCAATACCAAACGATGTGCGTCTGCGAGTATGTGTGCGCCTGTGGGTATGTCTGAGCGAGTATTATACGAATTTATATATAGTAATCATATTGTTTGCCGAAAATCCAAACTAGTTCGACACGCGTCTTTAAAGAAGACACACACACGACTTCAATAAAGTGTTCACTATCTCAACGTGACGCGTTATTAATTTTCCTCCTTTCTCCACCAGTCCGCTGTGGCAGATTTCTTGCATGGGTATTACAATTTCAGAAGTGGGATATAACCCGAAAAACGCGTAAAGGCACGGAGAAAGCGGAGAAAAGGAATGTTCTTGCGTTAATGAATTGTACGTTATAACGGTCGTTGTGCGAGGTTTAAGGGGGGGGTTCGGTCTGTACGGCTGAAAAAAGACACTTTTTCTCGAATTTTTTTACGAAATACGGACAATGTTTATTAAACAAAAATATTACAATATCGTTGAATGATGTTCTAAGAATATTTCGTGGAAAATTTCAGCTAAAAATATTAACAAATGAGCCGATGGCAGCAAATCTCCCGAGACAAAAAAAAATATTGAAATGCGGTGGACATCGTAACTCGTGAACGGATCATCTGAAACAAAAAAACCCAAAATATTCTGTTAGTGAACATATTTCGCCAGGTAACGCTGTCGAGTTTTTTTTTTTTCGAATTTTAGTGACCGTCTGAAGTCAAAAATGCGATTTTTGCCTAAAAAATCTCACATATTTGTTGTTGTAAAAAAAAATAACAACAAATTTGAAAAAAACTCGACAGCGTTACCTCATGAATTATGTTGAGAAAGTGTGTGCAACATTTCAAGAGGATTGGTCGAGTAGTTTTTGAGGGACAGTGTCCACCGACTTTTTAAACATGAAGGGTGGGAAAATCGCTTTAAAGTTTTGGACACGAAAAAATCGATCTTTTTTCCTGTTTTTCGCCATATACTTACATAGAATCGTCGATACCGGGTCCGTACAGTAGAGAGCCATCCTTCAGGATGTCCAAAGCGTCTTGTTGCAGTTGTCTTCGAAGAATTCGACTTTCTTTGCTCTCATTTTGAGTTTTTTTGTCCGCTCGACATATCCGTATTTGATCGACGACGCGCGCCCATTCGTGAGCACTCGGTCCACTTTTTATGCCCATCTCTTGCAAAAACGTAAACAGAGCAAAACAACCTTCATTAAATGTGCACGCTGCTACATTAGCTGCAATTTCTACCACGATTGCGGTGCCACTAACACATTTCGGAGAAATTTTCCAGATGAGTTGATTAAGGCTTTCGTTATTATTTTGGGTAAAACCGCCGAGACATCGCTCCAGGAGGGCCTCTTTGCTCAAATCCTCGTAAATGGGTTTCAATGCAGTGAGAACATCGTTAGGGAGCGCAACATAATTGTGTTTAAAGAATTGTTTTGTTGTTATTTTTTTTTTACTTACATGATTCAATTCGGTGGTTTCCTACAAAAAGAAGTGAAATCCACATTTAAAACTTTAAAAAGTAAAAAATGTACACCAAGTAGTAAAAATAGTAGTTTTCGTAGAAAACTATTTTTTCAAATAGTGTGAAAAATGAAAATAACATTTTCCAAAAAAAAAAATCAAACTTGGCATGCATGCTTAAGAAAAAGAGGTTGCCAGCACGTCAAGGTTGATTTTTTTTTTGAAATGGCGTACTTTTTATAGATGTTATAAAGTTGATCCGTAATCATGAATGATCTTGGCTTGCCAGTTTTAGTTTCTGGAATTTTCACCAGTAGCATATCCCCTTTATCTTCTATATTTTCTACGGTTAAATCGCACAACTCATGCCGCCTGCATGCACCTTGAATTCCAAAAATTAAAGATACCTAAAATATAGAAAATGTAAATATATTTGTCTATTTATTGAAATATTTTATTGAAATATTTAGTTATTTAAAAAACCTTTGTTGCCAAAAATGTATCGTCTGAAGCTTCGTGCAGGAATTGATTAATTTCTTTTGCGCTTAATGTTTGCGCTTTTTTACGTCGATAATTTTTATTTTTTTGTGTTAAAAAACCAATCAAACTCGAATATTTTCAAATGTAAATTTTGTGCTTAATATCAATCATACTTCGCAGCATTGAATAAGTCGCCCACAAACTTGACGGTTTATAATTTTCCGCCAGTTCATTAAAGTACGCCAAAATAACGGATCGCCATTCCATCAATTTTTTATAAGCGGCTTTGTATTTTGTTCTCGATTTTTGAGGAGCTAAATTATTAATTACTTCGTCTGCTTTTTGAAGAATCTCCGATGGCGTGGCTTCATCATCAGCACTTTCTTCAGTTTCCGGAATAAAATGCGGATTAAAATTCATTTCTTAATTTTGTTTATATTTTTATTTTGATCCTGTGATGAACCAAATTATATCTGTCACTTCAACGTCACGTTTCTGATACTAATACTTCAATTCTGTTTTTTTAAGCAGTGTTTTGTCATCGATTTGCGTGCGATAAGTATATTTGTCGCACGCAAATAAGCGTTTGATTAGAATGTGCGAGAAAAGAGCTACTTACTAACCGCAAAAGTGTGCTCTAAGATGCTACTTATCCCGCATGAGTGATAAAAAAGATATTCGTATCCCCGTAATATTTAAATTCTGCGCGTACGATCGACAGAGAGTCGTCGATATCACCAGACCGAAGACGTGAAAAGGGACGACAATTACCGGGCTAGGGCGCATGCGCCTAACAACCGATATGTTAGATCCCCCGCAGAGGGGTAAATAACCAAGAACTCCTTGCGTTGCGCATCGATCGAGATTCCTTATTCAGTCCCCGTGTCGTACGGACGTTGTTCCGAGCTTATATTCTTTTTACGGCGTAGTCCGGCTGTATTGCGTTTGTACTTCGACAATTTCGCGTCTGTGAGCCAGATATAACACAGGCTTGCGAAATTGAACGTTTTTTTAGGTCATACTAAAACAGAAAACGACAATTCAAAAATTTGCCTACCGATAGTACAACAAAATAAATTCAAAAATAATACAAATCCAAAAAAAAGTTGCAATCATTGTCGAAAAACGAATCGCACAATAAATGAATGTTTCACACTTATGAAAATAAATAAAGAAAAGAGAACGAATGAAAATCAAAGTGAACAAACTTGCAATTATTGTAAAAAGAATCACGTAGATTTCACATAGTTTCAGATAATTTTCCAATAGAATTTGACGCAATACTTAGTAACGAATTATTCGGAAAAAACCAGGGTATGAAAATGAATGTTTCACACTTATGAAAATAAATAAAGAAAAGAGAACGAATGAAAATCAAAGTGAACAAATTTGCAATTATTGTAAAAAGAATCACGTAGATTTCACATAGTTTCAGACAGTTTTCCAATAGAATTTGACGCAATACTTAGTAACGAATTATTGGGAAAAAACCAGGGTAGAATCGACTGGTTAGCAAACTACGTATAGCTGAACGATGTAGGCTATCCATTTACAAACACAGAATCACTCCTTTTGCGGGCCAGACAGAAAACGATCATGTTTGTTTGGGTAAATAACGCGTTAAAGACGGGTTTCGTACTGCGCATACCCTTATGTGATGACATTTTCACAGGTGAAGCTTTGGCTACTAATAGTAACGACAAAGCCTACTTGTATGCCATCAACACCTCCGACAAAGACGTTAAGATAAATGTTCCCGTGAATTCACTATATCTATTCGATATGAGGATAGACGGGAACGATCAGACGGACGATAATTCCACAAAAGTCCGGACCTCAGTACAAAATGATAGTACTCGGACGGGAAGAAATCGTGTTAGTGAGGTAATGAAGCTTTTGAAACTCGATCATCTTAACGACGAAGAGCGTAATGCAGTTTCTACTCTTGAGGAAGAATATTTAGCGAGAATTTCTCAAATCAACCAATGTTTGATATTAATGATATTCCAATTAATACGAGACAATACAGACATCTTTTCAAAAACCATAAATAGAAAAACAAATCAATAACTTGTTAGAATGATATATTATTGAACCATCCGAATCTGCATACCTATCACCACTGTGGATTATTCCAAAGAAAGCTGACTCACAGGGAAATAAACGATGGAGACTTGTGATAGACTTTGCGAACATTAAAATATCATTAAACGATAAAACAATGGGTGATGCATATCCACTCCCCTTAATTTGTTAATCGGCGAATACTTATTCGGGAAATCACTCTGAGATTTCTACGATCCAGAACCTCCGAAACATCTTCGAAGAGTATCGAGTGTAAAAACTCACATTGATATTAAAAATTGTGTTTCGCGAGTCGCGGACAAACCAACACAATACTCTCCGGCGAAAGATATTCGAATTTTCGCGCTCCGAATCCAGCGATCACGAGACTCGTGTATTATCCCTCTCTTGGGACGTAACACAGTATATGCTGGATAGACTTTTCCCGAAGGGGAGTATTTATGATTACCATAAATCTAGGTGTACTTGTATACCATAAGTTGTGCGCTTCGACGAAGGAAGATATCGGTATGTGCGTGGTCTACAAGTACCAACTGTCGGCATTCCATGATTGTTTTAAAGAGGGCTAAAAAACGTTCGAGCATGGGGCTGGGACGTAACAATACTTTGACCAAATTTTAAGAGTCCTTGATTTCAGATCATTTGTAACTGACATACAGTGAACACCACAAATCGTGTTTTTCCAAAGGCGTTCTTGGAACAGCTTTATCACCGGCGTGTTTGTGGATATCTTCGCGTACAAATTTCATGGAATGTTGTTGAAATTACACTTAACAATGTGAAATAAATGTACCTCATCCACATTGAGACAGAATTCTTTTTATATCGTCGAATCCTTCACCCACCGCGGCCTCGGGTCGTAGGCTGATGGGGCTCTAGGTGATATTTACTAAATTTTCAATTATTACGACTTATTTAACGGTCGAGGCTACAGTCGAAAGAATCGTTGTAACTCCCGACAAGAATAAATAATTCAATAGTTGGGCGCCAGCTAAGTTTCCGAGATTAGCACTCAATCTGATTTCAATTCTTTTAATAAATTACACTTTACTACGGCCAAGACTCTCTCTCCCAAGGTGGGAACCGTTGGAGACCCGTAAGATCGCAAAGCAGAGAAAGCTTTCGTGCGTAGAATGAGATAGAAGGAATAGATGAAAGACTTACATTTGTCGAAGTTCTAACCCTCTTTATTTAAATTCTGTCGATCTCTCGTCGACGGATGCGTTCGATTTGCAACAGACGTTGCACTTCTCTGCAGCGTGCGAATCCTTCCGTAGGGGTTGTCGACAGACGGACAAGTCCCCTTTCGATCGGATTTCTTCCGTGGGAATAGTCGACAAACCGACAATTTCCCTCTTCTTAATAATTAATTTACACGCAAGACGTTGCCGACACTCGAGGGCCGAAACCTGGCGATATACAATTCGCAACTAAACGAGGACGAGACGAAAATTAATACAACTACTCGTCACAACGACAGAACAAGGAATAATTTAATTTTTGCGACACTTCGCTGATTCGGCCCTTCCCCTCCTTTCGGGATCTATCGCCTTTGTCGATCGGCTCGCGCAAGCGCGTCGGCGCTTCGGCCCTTCGTCTTCCTTCGTACGCGGTTCCTCGCTCCAGCGATCTGGCCTATGATCTCTAGTTCGGCGGTCGATAATTATCTAGAGGCGCGCTAAGGTTAATAGTTACCGTAACATGGTAATCGGAATACGAGACCTTACCCGTTCGACGAATAAATCCTTCGACCCTCGAGAAAAGACTCGATCGGCCGCGTCGAGGATGGTTAATTACAATTCTCCTGTCTCAACATAGATGAAAAAAATGTGCAACTAAAGTGTTTTTTTTCACGCCTAAACCCCTACCCCTCTCTTCAGTCCATACACTCAGCAATGTCTTTTACAGATATTTCGCTGGTGTGACGCTCATTCAGTTGAGGTATAGAGAGCAAATGATTTGAAATTCTTAGAAAAAAATCATACCATTGAACAAGCAAATTTTAGGTATAGCCATATCGATCCTAGACTGAAAAACCGGTTCACGGTTATCTTCTTGCAGTGCTTTGAAGGACGATGGGATTTGGATTTTTTCCAATATTTGTATCAAACGATAAGTCAACAATGTTTAAAATTAAAAATATAATATAGGTTATAAATTGTTCTTTACCTTCTATAGAGCTTTGTTGGTTTCATTCCGAGACGTGTTGTTATCAACATTTCCCGGAGTGTCTGCATCATCTGAATCACTTGTGCCTTGATGCTAGAAAAGGAAAATGGTAGCTTATTATGTAAAGTGATCAATTTGTTAAAATGTGTGGTAGCTTCGTTTTGCGATTGTTTTGCAATGTAGTTGCGTTAAATTCAGCCCATTATGATGTTTGGTAATGTGGTTCGGTAAATTTGTTGTATTGTCTGTTGCTTTTACAGCCATGCCACAGAGTTTGCACGTGCTACCACTTGAGGTTTTCACGAAAAGACGCTGCACTTAACTTGTTTTTTGCGGCTTTTTTTGAAACTCGATTGTCTTCAAATGTTCAACGAGGAATCAAAAAAAGTCTTGCAAATGATAAAAATATAGTATAATCAGGCGGTAAAACAGAAATATAATAGTAAAACTTACAGTAACTTCGTATTATTCCTCGGAACTTCCTCTAAAGAAATATTCAAATAAATATCAATGACATAAGCAATTGGATACAACGATAGTCAAAAATATATAAAATGGGTTCATTTTCGACAAACAAGCGCTTAGCAGCGTTGCTTAGCGATGCTTAGTGATGCTCAGCTGTCAAAAAGCACCTATACACACTACTTGCATAAAACCATAGCCATATTGTTTCTTAGCGAGCTGGAAATGTCGAGTCCTCGTGAAGTTGAAACGGTCGCATGAGCAACGCCATCAACTGGAGAAATTGGTGCTATGCTCTTTGAGATTGACTCATTTGACACATCCCAGCCGCATGCTCGAACGTTTTTTTTAGCCCCCTTTCAAAAATTATGCAATGCCGACAGTAGGTACTTGCAGACCACGCACATACCGGTATCTTCCTTCGTCGAAGTGCACAACTTGTAGTATAGAAGTACACCTAGATTTATGGTAGTTATAAATACTCCCCTTCCGGGAAAAGTCTATCCAGCATATACTATCTGCATTTAGAGAGAGACCTCACTCGACGTCGCCATGTTCCCTTTTTTTTTTATCATAGAGTTTTCCTAAATTCAGCATAAACAATTTGTCTTAAAACTCAGCAGCAATCGCATTCAGCGTTTTCCCCGAATATTCCTCCCATATGTGGAATTCAAAAGAGCGACGGGAAAGCCCCTGCTGGATCTTTCCCACGCACAATTTTTTTTTTATAAACACTTTATTTATTCTTTTTCTCTATCTAAAGGACACCCAAAACCCTTCAAAACACATGCGTTTTAAAGTGCGGAATTTTCTCAAACTCAACTTCAAGAAAATAAAGGCTGAACTGCCCTAAATAGGATGACGATTCTTGTCGACCGTCGCGACTAAACGTCGCCATCATCTATGTATAAAAACTTTTAAACGGACTTTCTGAAAAATAAAGTGAACCCTCTCACGACGAAATGTCGCCTTCATCCATACATAGAAAAAATATCAAATAACTTTCAAAAAAAAACACGACGACGACCCTTAAGCTCTGTCGCGCCTAATTGTCGCTTTCGCACCACTTTATAGAGATAAGAAACCCCTGTTGTGACCTGGAATGTAGTATTTCCTAACAACATTCAGCGACCTCCTAAAAAACCCTCAACCTGCTTCACAATGGAACAGGGCAACAGCGTTGCCCAAATAATTGCAATAACGCCTTATCAGCAATTGCAATAGTAGAACAGGGCCAAGAGGCCAACATTAAGCAACACCACACAAGTAGTCGCAACATTGCTTCTTCAGCAATATTGCAGAACAGAGAAGCAGGTCACCGTCACGATTAAATATCGCGACTCATCAAAGAATCGGGCAGTCTTGAGCTGGGCAAGGACGGGTTTGGTCCCACGGCAAATTAATCACTTTATAACATAATCAGACCAAACTAGTCAATAAATATACAGTGTTTTTGGTAGCTATCGAGTTGGAGTTACACTCATTTGGAGAAGATCCCAAATCTCTACCCTGAATCCTGCGTCAATCCTGTAACGCCGAATTCCGGGACACAACATTGGTGGCAGCGGTGGGATCTCCACAACTCAAATTACCACTTCAAACTCCAATAATACTAATTTACACTCGTGTATGGCGATCGAAGTGACCGAGTCACCACGCGTGTGAGAGTGCTTGTACCAACGAGGTCAGAAAACGACGCAAGGAACGTGCTGCGACCGAGTCGAGCCACATTCAAGGTACCCCGGATCCCGAGGATCAACGGAAGGCCCAGCCAAATCAAGGACTCAACCAAAACAGCCGAAAGTATGCGAATCCTGAACAGAAGTGTCACACGGATCATCATGCTACTTGCGAACATCTACCTGTAAATGACGGAACAATTTTTATGTAAACCCTCCAAAGCCAGAGAATTCGTTTATGTCGGACGAAGAATTATATAACCGCTTGTGCTTATGAGGCAACCGTCATATATCACGGTCTCTAGATTCATTTTTCGAGTCACGGATAGTGTACGAGCTTTCAGACGGCGACGAACAATCAAAAAAACGCAGACGCGAAACTAGCAGCGCGGAAAGTTTGTATCTATCACCCGAAACTCTCGCGAGACTTAAATTTCCGAAGCGAGTACGTTTTTCCAGTCCGCACGAATCTCACTCGGACGAAGACGAATCTTTCGATCCGGTAGAAACCGAGCGTGCGCGAGAAATAGATCCAAACGAGTTTTCCTTATTAAACATTAATAGGGACAGAATGCCGCGCGAAAGGGCACGAATGTCCATGAAGGACGCGAGAGATAGTCTTCCTGTCTTCGATGCTTCGGCATCGGAGCTTGTAGTCGATTTCATAGAGTCAATAGAGTACGCCGCTGCGGCGGTAGATCCCGAGGATCAACAGGAACTACTCGTCGCGATACAGAAATTAAAATTAAAAGGTCGTGCAGCAGCAGCCTTGCGACACAGAGCGATAGACTCCATAGACGATTTAAAACGTGAATTGCGAGTTTTATTCGAAAAACAACGCACAGTACCAGCCTTACAAGTAGAATTACACACTTGCTGTCAAAAAAGCGATGAAACAGTGCAAACCTATGCACAAAGAATAGAGACAATTATGATGGAGCTAATTGCGAGCTGTACAGCGGAAGTAGACGATCGAATGACCGGCAAAGCAGCAGTTGAGCAATTACTGCGACAATTTACACTAAATAATTTCGAACGAGGTCTACGTAAAGAGTACCAATTGCTAGTAAGATCGCGTGGATACACGAATCTCTACGACGCCGTAAGAGGAGCCGTAGAAGAGGAGAAAGGAGTCGAAGGCACACAGACCATCGCCAGAAAATTTTTACATGGCGGGGGACACAAAACACACCTTAATCACAGTTATCAACACAGCCAGCGTAATCAAGGAACCTTTGAAGGAAGGAAATCGTGGGGAGGATATCAGTCCTCACACGCTCAACAAGGGCAAACGTCAGCACACGGACGTCAAAGTCTACCTGCACAGACTAGAACCGTCTATCAAACGGATATCACGTGCAATTACTGCAAAAAGAAAGGACACCGATTCAAGGATTGTCGAAAACGACAAAGGGAGCAAAACGAGCCCCCACAAGGGCAACAACAGTCGAGTCAAGCTGGTCGAACCAGCCAGAGACCTTCGCATGACAAGGGCACCAATTCCGCAACAAAACGAACTATCAGTTCCCTCGCGGTGGGAATGCTTACCGCGGCCGAGGTCAAAGGGCCTCGGGAAACCGTCGAAAAAACACAGGATCCCTCTCGCCGTAAAACAATTGGAGACCTACAGTATGGCAAAACGGAAGCACGGAGTGTGAATGCACCGGCAAGAATCTGTAAAGTCAGCACTCCTGGCCCAGCCGTTCACGCCAGTGACCTACATCTGCCGACGACTCAAGCGCGCGCGGGCCTGCTCACGTTACGCTGCGACACTGGGGCACAATGCAGCATCGTACGGGTCAGCGAACTGCGCGACGACACGCTAATCGAGGATGAAGTAATACAACTCCTCGGTGTAGGAGCACCGTTACGCACGTTATGCAACGCGGAACTAAAGATAAAAACTCCAGCAGCCCTCCTAACACACGAATTCCATGTGGTCAACAAGGACGTACCATTAGGAGTAGATGGACTGCTAGGAATGGATTTCATAGTGAAACACAAAGCCAACATACTGGGTGGCAAAGTATTCGAAATTTGTGGGAAAAAATTGCCTTTCGTACATGGTGCAAGGCAAGTCGAATTACCTTCACGATCCGAATTCTTACTATGGGCAAGAACGCCGGGAGAAGGCACCGGATATATAGAAAAACAAGAAATCCAGCCCGGAATAATAATCGGAGAAGGAGTAGTATCAATCGAGGCACACATCTGTCCAATAATGATCGTAAATACGCTCGACGAGGCGCAAGTCATTACGCGACCTACGATCGAGTTAGAAAAGCTCGACTTATACGAGGTTAAGACGAATGAGAAAAGCACGCAAAAAGAGATTTTCAAAATCTCACGCGAAGTCGAGAAAGAACGTTTGGAGAAAATCTGACTGGAGGTCAGAGGGGACTCGCATTTAAATACGGAAGAGGAAAAAAGTCTCCGCGAAATTTGCGAGGAATTCCCCGACGTCTTCCACCTAGAAGGCGAAAAACTGGGTTGTAGCGACGCAGTCGAGCATCGGATCTCCTTAAAAACGGGAACCAAGCCGATCAAGGTGCGTACAGGTTACCAGAAGACCACCGGAAAGAGGTTCAAAAACAAGCGCAACAAATGTTAGAGGATGGAATTATCCGTCCCAGCGCGAGCCAATGGAACGCTCCGTTGCTCGTCGTGCCAAAAAAGGCAGATTCCGATGGCACAATTCGGAAAAGAGTCGTTGTCGATTTTCGCAAATTAAATCTAGCGACCGAAGGCGACTCTTATCCACTGCCTAATATCAACGAGATATTGGACCAGTTGGGAAAAACTAAATACTTTACAACCTTGGACCTCGCCTCAGGATTTCATCAAATCCCGATGGCAGAGAAGGATAAGGCGAAAACTGCTTTTTCCACACCAATGGGTCATTACGAGTATAACCGAATGCCGTTTGGATTAAAAAACGCGCCTCCAACGTTTCAACGACTGATGGACGCAGTATTAACAGGAATACAAGGCATTAGGTGTTACGTATATCTCGACGACATCGTTATATACGGAACATCGCTCACGGAGCACAACGAACGCCTGAAAGAAGTACTGACAAAACTAAGATCAGCTAACCTTCGAATTCAGCCGCGAAAATGCAAATTTATGCGTAAAGAAACGCAGTACCTCGGTCATATAATAACCGAAGTGGGAGTAAAACCGGATGAAAACAAAATATCAGCCGTAAAAAATTTTCCCGTACCAAAAAGGGTAAAAGATATTCAGTCATTCCTAGGATTGGCAGGATATTACCGTCGATTCATCAAAGATTTTGCAAAAATAGCAAGACCTTTGACAAATTGCACAAAAAAGGACATCAAATTCGAATGGACCAAGCAATGCGATCTCGCATTTGAGCGATTGAAAAAAGCACTAATTACAGCACCCATACTTCAATATCCAGATTTTACTAAAACATTTATCGTGACAACAGATGCCTCAGATAAAGCAATTGGTGCGATATTGTCACAAGGGAAAATCGGAGAAGATTTACCAATCTGTTACGCAAGCAGAACACTAAACAAAGCTGAAATAAATTATTCAACCACAGAAAAGGAATTATTAGCCATTGTATGGGCAGTTAACCAATTTCGACCATATATATATGGAACAAAATTCATAATCGTAACCGATCATAAACCATTGACCTGGTTATTTGGGGTCAAGGACCCAGGATCGAGGTTAATGAGGTGGAGAATAAAATTGGAAGAATGCGATTACGACATACAATATAAAGCAGGAAAAATGAATACCAACGCAGATGCTTTGAGTCGCATTTATGCACTGACGAGAGCGAGAGCGCGCGAGAAAGAAATAGAGGAAAAAGACAGCATACAAAAACCACAAGAGGAAAAAGGACAGAGAGAACGCTCTCGCGCGGCCAGCGAGGCCCCTCGGGCCACAGAAGCGGCCTGGGGAAGCGCGGCGCCGGGGGAGAATCTCCACGCTACGCGCGAGCCGAGCAGCAATGCCTGCCACGAGAGCGAGGCAGATGGCTGCAGCATAGGCGCAACATGTCTCGAGAAGCTCGAACGCGCCGAGCTTATGCATGAATATCATGATGCCCCCTTAGGTGGACACCAGGGCATTGCACGAACGATGCATCGGCTGAAAGAAAAATATGAGTGGCCAGGAATGAAGGAGGACGTCACCGCCCACATACGGCGTTGTGACAAATGCCAGAAAAATAAGGCGGGGAAAAACGCAAAGGCCCCGATGGTTAAGACAGACACACCAACACATGCATTCGAAAAATGTGCTGTCGATATCGTAGGACCTCTACCGATAACGGATAAAGGAAATAAATACATACTTACCTTCCAGGATTTATTATCAAAATACAGCCTCGCTATACCTTTGCCAAATCAAGAAGCAAATACGGTAGCGAAGGCCCTTGCGACCGAAATAATATGCAAGTATGGCGCACCATCGGTAATCCTTTCGGACCAAGGCACAAATTTTCTGAGCGCAACTTTTAAAGGAGTATGCGAGTTATTTCGCATAGAAAAAATTCAAACTACAGCGTATCATCCTCAATCAAACGGAGCATTAGAAAGATCACACAGAACTCTCGCCGAATACCTAAAAAATGTTATCAGAGAGGATCAAAAGGATTGGGATGAGTGGTTACCATATGCGACGTTCACGTATAACACCACGCCCCACACGGTGACAAAAATCACACCGCATGAAATGATCTTCGGGGAGAAGGCGGAGCTTCCAACGGCTCTAAAACAGGCCCCGAGACTGACATATTCATATGAGGATTATGCGGCAGAACTTAGAGAACGCCTGCGGGCAGTATGGCAACGAGCCCGCGAGCAAGTGGAAGGGGCAAAAGACAAAGCAAAAGAACAATACGATCGCAAGACGACGGCGAAAGAATACCGTCCAGGCGATAGAGTTCTTCTCCAAGATGAATCATTAAGGAGGGGACGATCGGCCAAGCTCACACCCAAGTGGCTGGGGCCTTACACGGTCAAAAGCAGAGAGTCGAGCGAAACCTATATTATCGGCCGCGGGCGGAAGACGACGCGCGTGCACGCGAACCGCATTAAGGCGTACGTTACCCACTAACAAGGGCAACGTACGCACCCACACACACACACGCCGTCGCGGGAGTCATCGCACCGCGAAAAGCCCCGCACGGCTCAGCAAAAAAAAAAAAAAAAAAAAAAAACATACAAAGAATTACAAGGGAAGCCCACGGAGGCCTCCCCACGCACGCGTCCCTGAAACGAGGAAGAAGAGGGTAGGAAATAACAAAAAATAAACAAATTCCATTTTTCTCAATATATTGTTACATAACTAGGAAAAAAAAAAAAAAAGGGGAAAGGCACCAAATTAAAAGAGCCAGGGGACGGACTGAGTCTCCCTAAAAAGCGCCGGCACCCACCACATGGTGACCCGGCTGAGCCACCATGAATCCTCGGGGGACAAATCCCCATAAAATAAGGCACACAGGCCGAGCGTGTCGGCCTGCTCGCAACCCCAAGAAGCCTCTTCACGGGATCGGTCATCGTCCCCCCACAGCCGATCCACCGCCTCGCGGAGACGACATCGCCGCCGACGGACGCCCACGGCGTGCGAAACAAAACTCCTCTTCCACCACCCGGAAGGCCAGGGTCCACCGACCCTCTTGCGAAGGCGAGGAGTCTGAAACGAATAACAAAATTAATCAATTAAATATATATATATATAACAAAAAAAAAAAAAAAAAAAGGGAAGATATACTCACCAATACCAGCTCGTACGTCTCGCCTTGATCGCCAAACACGGCACTTCCAGCTTCTAAATAAACGGAATCCATCTGTAAATCACAAAATAAGGGGTAAATTACAAAAGGGAAATTAATTCAAACGAATAAATAAAACAAAACGTATTAATACTTACAATGCCTCGTCGAAGTCTCGTTGATCAATGAGGCGACGCCTCGACGATCAAATCCATCGAGGTGAGAATTACACCGAGAGCGGCATCCCGGTGGGGCAAAATCGCGAAATCAACAAAAAATCGCGAAAAATAAAAAATTCCGACGACTTTAAGCAAGTTAGAAAATAAAAGTTTCTCGAAACGAGTGGAACAAAGACAGAAAAATAACCAAGCGATATTGTCGCTTGGTTATTTGACAAATTTACGGTTTGCCCAGGGTTATATTACGAGGAAATTGGAACACTATCAATAACAAGCGACATTTGGAAGCTAGTTATTAAGATAGATCTAGGATCTCTAAGGACCAGAGAAAAGGATATGAAAAACACACTAACAAAATTAGCGGAACTGTGCAGCCGGCTGGCCATGGAAGACACCTTGTGCAACACAGTCGCTGACACAGGGAGAAAAATGCTCGACAAAGTCGAACGAGAGCTACAAGCCGTATACGATATAACGGGCGGCAAAACAACACGACACCGAAGAGGAATCATCAACGGTCTCGGATCAATTATCAAAGCTGTAACAGGTAACATGGATGCTCAGGACGCCGCAGAAATAGACTATCGACTCAACAAAATAGGAGCCAATCAAAACTCTATCCAGGATGCTTTAAAAGATAATATCCAGGTCCTCGATAACGTCGTTCATCTATTTAACAAAACAACGATCCAATTGGAGACGCATCAGGAATCGCTGCGAACTCTAATCATAGGAGTACGTGATGGATTAGCAAATAGCCTAAACCAACTAAACGAGCGTCAACAAGTAGACGAAAGGTTAACAACAATGGAAGTCATAGTTGACTCCCTCTTAGGCGATGTACGACAACTGGCAAACTTTATAGCTGGATTGTCAAAGGGAGTAGTCAGCCCTAGCGTATTACCGCCAAGACAACTCGCGGATTATTTGAAAAATGCTATCGCATATCTTCCGAGAGGTCTTATGTTTCCAACTTCATTAAAACCAGAGGAAATGTCAAAATTAATGGAAATGAGCGAAATAGGCGCGTATTGTAACGACGTCGATCTGATACTTGTAATAAAGATACCGTTGCTAAATTACGAAGAATACATAATAAACAAAGCATATCCATTACCAGCAAAAATAGATAAGCATAGTTATCAGTTTCTGGAAATTACAAATCCTCTCGTAATAGTAGAAAGAACACGAAAATCTTGCATTTTGATGAACGAAATCGAGTTGAAATCATGCAAAAAATTTAAGTCACATTTTTACTGTGCGCCAAAACATGCTTCACTAGCCGCACACGTATGCACAGCGTGCGAAACATCGATATACATAACGCACAGCATAAGTCAAGCACATTGTAACAGACGAATCATCGAATTAAATAACACACTGATAATTCCGCTTGAACGACAAGGGAAATGGTTATACGTAACGCCGGAGCCCGAAACATTACTAATACATTGCGGACAAAATCCCGCAGAACACGTAATATTAACAGGCGTAGGGACTCTGGCTTTGGACGGTAAATGTTCCGTCACAACCCCTAATTTTAGGCTCGAAACGCCCGGGGAAATTACCCAAAATGTATCTCACGAGTTTTTACCTCGGATAAATTTAACATTTTTGGAAAAAGACAACCCAATTTTACAACACACCTCGTTAATCGCAGAATTGCCACATAAATTAATCAATAAACTAGGCGAACGCTTAGACGCACTGAGAACGAAAGTCAACCACGTGAAACACACTGAAATAACACATCAAATCGCAATCGGCAGTTATTCAGTAGGTATGATCATACCGATAATACTCGGAACGACTTGTATAATTTTGTACCTGCGTAGGCGCAAACAACAAAGCACAGTCGCGATCTACAGCGAGCCTTCACGACCAAGCGAAGCGTCATCCGATAAACACAAACCGCCGAAACTCAAAGTCACAGGCAAATTCGTGCGAAACGCACCACAAACAAATTCGACATAAATAATATTTACTATGTATCAAAAGTATGGAATTATAACGGGGAAACAACACATACAATAAGATATATGGGATATTCTAAGCATAAAATGAGCAAAAAAAAAACAAACAAAAATTGTAAACAAACTTTGTAAGCCAAAGGACCACCCACAAGACCACAATAATCTCAGGAGAGATTCAATCTCCCGAAGGGGGGAGGGATGTTGTGACCTGGAATGTAGTATTTCCTAACAACATTCAGCGACCTCCTAAAAAACCCTCAACCTGCTTCACAATGGAACAGGGCAACAGCGTTGCCCAAATAATTGCAATAACGCCTTATCAGCAATTGCAATAGTAGAACAGGGCCAAGAGGCCAACATTAAGCAACACCACACAAGTAGTCGCAACATTGCTTCTTCAGCAATATTGCAGAACAGAGAAGCAGGTCACCGTCACGATTAAATATCGCGACGCATCAAAGAATCGGGCAGTCTTGAGCTGGGCAAGGACGGGTTTGGTCCCACGGCAAATTAATCACTTTATAACATAATCAGACCAAACTAGTCAATAAATATACAGTGTTTTTGATAGCTATCGAGTTGGAGTTACACTCATTTGGAGAAGATCCCAAATCTCTACCCTGAATCCTGCGTCAATCCTGTAACGCTGAATTCCGGGACACAACACCCCGAAACACAGGATGACTATTAATTCTCCGTTGCATCTTAACTCCACCCTAATTTCAAAACGCACAAATGCAATCAGTTAATCCTGCAACTGCCCAATTCACGATCTTAACTAACCAACGATTTTTAACTTCTATCTCAAAACTGAACCGTGAGAGGCGCTAATCAACTCCCACCTTTTCCAAGAAATTATTATAAAACTACCAGACAAACCGTAAACCATGTTCAATCGTTATACAAATTTTATCGAGTTCACGTCGTAGTAACGTCCGTCACTTATTGTAAATTTCGGACTTGAACAAACTTTGTAATTCTCCGTTAAAAGAGACTTCGCTCTCCGACGCGTATAAAAACGATTCGAAACCGTTAATTAAATCACAAAAACTGTATCGACTTTGTTAAATCTTTAGTGATAATTACTCCTTTTTAAAAATAAATACTCTGTTAACTTGTTATCCGACGGACATTTTCTTTATTCGGGAGATTTCATCGAAGTTTCTCCGAAATTTATCCTAAGAAAACATCTCCGAAGGGAATCGAGTGTAAAAACTCAATTATATCCGCGAGCCGCGGACCAACCATCATCAAAATCGTTAGCGAAAGATATTCAAACTTTCGCGCTCCAAATTTGGTGGTCACGTGTCTCATATCAAATCCCTTTCTCAGGACGTAACAACTGTTGGTTGAGTTTCAACTCGTACAAAAGCGACCGGCGACAATGAACGATTTTGAATCCTCTCACTGCGAACGTAATTAGAAATTTACAACAGATTATTCGTATCTAAATGTTGCAGATAAAAAACAATTGGACAAAAAGTTTAGGGAGAAGAAAACAGAGCTTGATCAGAAGAATAAAAAATACCAACGAATATAAAAAAGCTTGAAAGCTGTTGGATACAAACAAAAGACTATCTAATTCAAAAGTGTTCGTGCGCCTTCGCTCTCGTCAGCGCATAAATGCGACTCATCAAAGCATCTGCGTTCGTGTTCATTTTTCCTGCTTTATATTGTATGTCGTAGTCGTATATCTTCCAATTTTATTCTCCACCTCATTAACCTCGATCCTGGGTCCTTGACCCTGAATAACCAGGTTAATGGTTTATGATCGGTTACAATGACGAATTTCTTTCCATATACAGGGTGAGGCAACAACTTTCATCAGTAAAAATATTTCCTCAAATATCGGACTTGGAAAAAAACTTTTGAAACAAAAGTTGCAAAGGTGAACTTGAAATCTTCAAAGCGCCTCCACACGGATAAAGCTCGTAGCCACCATTTGATGACCCCCTGCGAACTATGCAACTTTTGTTTCAAAAGTTTTTTTTACGTCCGATATTTGAAGAAATATTTCTACTGATGAAAGTTGTTGCCTCACACTGTATACAGCCTGTCCCATAATGGTCAACCGACCTCTGAGGGGTGGGTAGATGGGGTGATTCTGGACCAAAAAGTCCTCTTCCATTTTTTCCTCCGATGCCCCCCTGATAAGATATTAATTAATTAAGTTCAGCCAATAGGACGCGTCGAATAAGCGGGCTACACGGCGAGTAGTGGTGTGCGTGCAAGCGTAGCAGCCTTGGAAGCGTGCGTGTATAGCGCGAAGGAGTTCGATAGTGTGCGTGCGTTGCTGTGAGAGAGTGTAGAACGTCGAACGTTGCCAAAAACATGAATAGAGCGAGGTAGTGTTAGTGAGGGCGCAACAATGTAAGGAGGAAGAATAAAAACTGATTGCGTTTGCAATCGAAAATACACGAAATGGACGAAAATACAATTTTTGATTAATTTTTTGCAATTACGATTTACGAAGCTTCTAAAATCTTTTAGTGCTGGTTTTGAAAAAAACATTTTTGGAAAAAATCTTTATTGCGTTTTAGAGAAAAATGTTGATTCTTCAATTTGTATGAAAATCAAATGCTATTTTCTCTTGAATATTTTCGCAATACAGTGAAATTGAACTTTTCGAATTGCCCATTGCAATTAGAACAAAAATATTGCGATTACATTCAATAAAAAAATCAATATTTCAAATCGTTTAGATTTTGAGAAAAAAAGCATTATTAACACTGTTTAATAACAGTGGCATGAAGTTTGAAAAAAAGTTGATGATGACTTGAGCGTCACGCGAGTATTGGTGCGGACACTACTCGGATGGGTGACCGCTCGATTCCAGGTGGGGGGGGATTAATGAAAAAAATTAATAGTTCAAATCGTTTATATTATTTTAAGAAAAAATGCATTATTTTCACTGTTTAATAACAGTGGCATCAAGTTATTAAAAAAGTTGATACTGACTCTGGCATCGCGCGAGTTTATCGTGTTGCATGCGGACACTACTCGTATGGGTGACCGCTCGATTCCTGGAGGGAGGGGGGGGGGGGGGGGGGAATTAATAACAAAAGTTTATATTTCAAATCGTTTATGTTATTTTTAAAAAAAATTCATTGTTAACACTGTTTGATAATAGTGGCATGGAGTAAAACAAAAAGTTGATGTTGACTCGAGCGTCGCGCGAACTTATCTTATTGCATGCGGACACTACTCGGATGGGTGACCGGTCGAAAATGAAAAAAAAAATTGCGAATTAAAAAATACAATTCTTCACGTTGTTCACGTGAAGTTATTGAAAAAAGCACTGATAAGCACTGTTTAAATGACACTTATATGCTGTGAAAACAAAAAAAATAAGAAAATTATTAGGTCTCGATCCCCGATCGCTTACGCCGGGATGTAATTAATCTCAACTCTAAACGAATAATAATTGTAATGATACAAAATAAAATTCGTTCGACGCAATTTTTTTGCAATTGCATTCAAATAATATTTCAAAATGTTTACTGTACTTTCTGAAATCCACGCTTTTTTTTTATCAGTACTATTTTCAATAATTTCTCGTGAACAACGTGAAGAATTATATTTTTTGATTCACAATTTTTTTTTAATTTTCGAGCGGTCACCCATCCGAGTAGTATCCGCATGCCATACGATAAACTCGCGCGACGCTCGAGTCATCATCAACTTTTTTTTTAACTCCATGCCACTGTTATTAAAGAGTGCAAATAGTGTTTTTTCATAAATAAATATAAACAATTTGAAATATTGACTTTTTTATTTATCCCCCCTTCTCCTGGAATCGAGCGGGGTCACCCATTCGAGTAATGTCCGCAAGCAATACTCGCGCGACGCTTAAGTCATCATCAACTTCTTTTTAACTTCATGCCACTGTGTTTAAACAGTGTTAATGATGCTTTTTTTCTTAAAATCTAAACGATTTGAAATATTGATTTTTTTATTGAATGTAATCGCAATATTTTTGTTCTAATTGCAATGAGCAATTTTGAAAAGTTCAATTTCACTGTATTGCGAAAATATTAAATCGGAAATAGCATTTGATTTTAATAGAAATTGAAGAATAAACATTTTTCTCTAAATTGCAATAAAGATTTTTTCCAAAAATGTTTGTTTCAAAAACAGCAATAAATGATTTTAGAAATTTCGTAAATCATAATTGCAAAAACTCAATCAAAAACTGTATTTTCGTCCAGTTGCGATTCAAAATCATCGACATTTTTTTTTTATTGCATTCAACAATTAATTCGAAAAATGATTGCAAACGCAATCAGTTTTTATCGTTCCTCCTTACATTGTGCGCCCTCACTAACACTACCTCGCTCTATTCATGTTTTCGGAAACGTTCGACGCTCCACACTCTCTCACACCAACGCACGCACACTATCGAACTCCTTCGCGCTTTACACGCACGCTTCCAAGGCTGCTACGCTTGCACGCACACCACTACTCGCCGTGTAGCCCGCTTATTCGATGCGTCCTATTGGCTGAACTTAATTAATTAATATCTAATCAGGGGGGTGTTGGAGGAAAAAATGGAAAAGAACTTTTCGGTCCAGAATCACCCAATTTACCCACCCCTCAGAGGTCGGTCGACCATTATGGGACAGGCTGTATACAAGCGCCGTAAGCCCCCTCTGAGGCGTCGCAGAATCCTTGGATATATAGTCGCTTTGGCTTGTCAAACACGACGACTCGTCTTGGGAGGGTCAGCGTTTTCACCGCGTTCAACTCTTGCCGGAACAACTCCCACTTCTCGACAAACGAGGTCGGAAGTTTTTCGTCCCAGTTGCAGTCGAAGCGCCACGTCTCTTGCATCAGTAGTTTCGCCGAGGTTAAAATCGGCCCGATCAAACCGAGAGGATCGAAAAATTTGCTGATCTCGGAGAGTATTTGACGCTTCGTGGTGGCCGCTTCCGCGTGGTGAACAAAAAACTGGAACTGATCGGTGTGCGGCTCCACTCGAGACCGAGGGTCTTTACTGTGTCGCTCGAGTCGATGCGGTGTGCCGAAACGTCCTCTCGTAGTTCTTGAGGTACGTGAGCCAGACTCTCCGATTGACTCGAACACCATTTGTGAACCTCGAACCCACCGTCCTTCAACAACGCAGTGAGTTGTTGTTGTACGATAACGATGCCTTCGCTATCATCGGCCCCTGTCATAATATCATCTACGTACATAGCATCGAGTATAACTCGTGCAGCGATAGGGTATTCATTTGCCTGTTCCGCGAGTTGTCGAACGCATTTGATCGCGAGATAGGCCGAGCTCGCTTCTCCGTACGTAACCGTGTTCAACTGGAATTCTTTAACGGGTTCATCGGGAGATTCTCTCCATAATATACGTTGGTAATCGCGATCTTCTGGGTGTACGATAATCTGACGGTACATTTTCCGCAGGTCTCCAGTTAACGCGATATTGTGAAATCGAAAACGCGTGACTATGTCAACTAGACTACTTTGCCAAGTAGGACCTACGTGCAATATGTCATTCAACGCTAACCCGGAATCTGTTTTGCTCGATGCGTCGAACACCGTGCGAAGCTTTGTGCTGCTACTGGTTTCTTTCATTACTCCGTGATGCGGTAGGTAAACTACCGGGTGCTCAGTGAGTCGTGAGGATTCATGCACCGGAGACATATGACCAAGCTCTCGATATTCGCGCATAAATGCGATATAGCGTTCTCGCAACGTTTGGTTCTTCGCAAAACGACGTTCTAATTGCGATAGTCGCCTACTCGCGATCTCTCGTGATCGACCTAATTGATTCGGATTCTCGCGAAATGGCAGCCGTACTACGAATCGTCCCTCACCGTCGCGGAATGTCGTTTGAGAAAAGAACCCCTCGCATTGTTGTTCATCTGTCGATAAAACTCGTTTTTTATCGGATTGTACGGTCTCGATCTCCCAGAATCTTTCGAGATTTTGATTCAGCGTTTCGCAGTGTTCCGTTGAACTAATCAATGTAGTGATCGTGGCTCGCGTGCAAGCTAGACTCGTCGTGTAATCGCGCGCGATAGAACCTGCGACTACCCACCCGAGCTTTGTGTTCTGTAATATCGGCCGAGCTTCCCCGAGTTCCATTCTCCCATTTTCCAATAACTCAAAAAAAAACTCCGCGCCTACCAGCATGTCGATCGCGCTTGATTTGTGGAATTCGATATCCGCGAGTTTCATATTGGATGGAATTTGAATCGCGTCTCGCTCTATTTCAACCGAAGGCAGATTTTTTGTGATTTTGGGCACGACAAAGCAACGCACGTTTACGCGATAGTCAGAGTATCTCGACTGTATGCTAATGTCGCAGCTCTGAGAAATTTTACTTTCCATCTCGCTCAATCCCGTGACGATTTCCGACGTTTTGTCTCTTTTTAACCCCCAACTTATTGCATGAGGCGTGCGTTACGAAATTAGCCTCACTCGCGCTATCTAAAAGGATACGTATGGGCACGCTAGAACCGCTGCTCCGAGCTGCGCTAACTATCGCCGTGGCCATGATCACGTATTGTCTCTTGGGGCTGCTCGACGCGTGATGCACCGAGACGTTACTCGATTTGCTGCTCGAGTCGGTGTCTGTGACCTTGGTGTTGGCTACTTCCTTCCCGCCCGGAGAGTGGAGCAGCGTGTTGTGCCGCTGCGAACAGTCCCGACAGGACCCCATCCGACACGATTTTACGAAATGATCGTTGCGCAGACAGTTGAGACACAATTTTAGCCGCTGGACCTCCTTAACCCTTGCGTTCACTGGCATTGCGAGGAATTTTTCGCACCGAAATAAAAAATGCTCTCCTTGACAGAGAAAACATTTGCCTCCGTCCGCGGAGGTCACGAGCGCTGTGGCTTTCTCGCTTTGTCCCGACTTTCCTTTGTCGCGAGATTTGGATTGCTTTGCCTCAGCTTCACTCTTGCCTTTCACGTCCTTCTGGTGTGTTCTGGCCTCAATGCGCTCGAGGGTCTGACATCGCGACGCCAAGAAGTCAGTCAGGTTCTCCAATTTTGTGTCAGCTGGATTGTCGTTTTGCTCCCACGCTCGAAGAGTCACAATATCGAGTTTTGATTCGATCATGTGTATGAGCAACTGGTCCCACGCATCCGTCGGTAACTCCATTGATTGCAGGATTCTTAGATGCTTGAGCGTATAGTCGATCAGCTCTCGAATCGCGCTCGACGATTCCCTTTCTACTCGTGGCATGCTGAAAA
This sequence comes from Heteropelma amictum, assembly GCA_959613375.1. Classification (NCBI taxonomy): domain Eukaryota; kingdom Metazoa; phylum Arthropoda; class Insecta; order Hymenoptera; family Ichneumonidae; genus Heteropelma; species Heteropelma amictum. The sequence continues at coordinate 4,027,788 of OY390724.1, forward strand.
GACACTGAATATATTTCTTTTTTATGGCGCGTGGGTCTTCGTACCGCTTCTTCAGTAACTCCCAAGCGACCGTGTAATTCTCGTTTGTTAACTCGATCGACTCAATGATTTTCTCCGCGGCCCCCGTGAGTGATGTTGCCAGATACTGGAATTTCTGAACTGGGGAGATTCCTCCGTTTGCGTGTATCAGCGATTGAAACGTCTCCGAGAAACGTTTCCATTCCTCCGTGCGGCCGTCGAATGTAGGCAAATGTATGACTGGTAACCTCACATTTGACTCGCTGCGCACAGCGCCATTTCCCTCGCTAAATCGTCGCAATAGCTCGGTTTGCTGCGAGACGAGTTGTGTAATGACTTCTGTACTCACTGCCGATGCTTGCGCGCTGTCGCCGTTACTGCTAAGACGCTGCATGAACTCAGCTTGCTGTTGCAATACTCGTGTCAACACGTCCTCGCTTGTCGACGAGCGCTCTTCGGTTTTCGTTGGCGCCACGGCTGCCAACATTTCCTTTAATGCGATTTTCAGATTGAGATACCTGTCATCGAAACTTTCATCCTCCGTCGCGTCGCTGACTGAAGGTTCGCCGTCTTGGCTGGCGAGTATTTTGTGTTGCACTTCGTCGTACGCGGTATGCACCTCCTCTAACCTAGCAAGAAACACTTCGACCTTTTCCTTTGACACATGTCCGTTCTTACGCTCGCACTCGACTTTCGAGCTTCGTCACTTTGCCTTTGATCGCGCCACGTATCTTGCGTAGAGCGTCCATGTTGATTCTCTACCCGTTACGCGGTTGCTTTTTGTGGACTGTATTTCTCGATCCGGCTCTAACGGACCAATGTTTGGTCTATAATAATGCACGCTGGTTTGTGATTAAGACACGTTTAATTCTTGCTGTTACACTGTATTTGGTCACAATTATATTAAGAAAAGATAACGAAAAATAAATAAATTGAGATAGAAAAGGGCAGGTCTTTCTTGCTGGCTCTTCCGCACGCTTGCTAACTCGTAAGTGTTACGCGCAGGCGTACCACCCCACCGACCGAGCAGGCCCGAGAAACACGGAGCTTGCTAAGAGGCGATACCTCGCACGTGGTTCAGAGTCGGTGGGCGCGAGAACCGCTCGTCTCGCATAGATGGCGCCGTGGCACTCAACAAACCATTTACGCACATTTTCTGTTTAAAACATTCAATATACATAAATCAGCAGTCGTCGACGACGATCATTAATCTAAATGGGGAGGTGTCACAACCGACGTTACATCATCCTTTTTAATGGGGCATTTCTTTTCATTAAAACAAAACTCAGGAAGCTTATCTCTCCTCCTCGAAATCAGAACTACCCAAGCCGAACAGAACTATTAAAAAAGGGCAGATCAGAACCTAGCACAACAGGCGGAGCGCCACCGAAATCGGGAAAACGCAACACCAACAAATAGACATTGTAACACATGATGCCATAAAATTGACCTTTACCTGAGCGTGTGCTCAAGCCACGCGAGCCCGCAACCAACCTTGATTACGGTTATTCACGTAATTTTTATCGAAAAATCCATAAATCATGCAAATAACTCCCCATCTCACTCCCTAAAAATACGTCTTTACACCACGACTTTTTATCAAAAAACGCACGTCGTCTTATACTGTGTTACCGGTAGTACGTTGCGGCTCTCCGTTCCGCGCCTAAGTAGCGATTGTACTGTTTGCAGCAGTTCGGGTTGTCCGGTAACACGCCATTTATTTTATTATTTTATCCATCCTATCAAACTAAGAAATACGGATCACGAGGAATCACCCGTAAGCCAACTTGGTCTTTACTCGAAAAATATAACGGATTCAATATTTGTAACCACGTATCCGCAGAATAGTAACGGCACTTCTTCGCTAAGGCACCTATTATATTATACACTGTAACAACGTATGTAACTACCAACTAATACTTATCATCGTTTGATTTATTAACGAATATATGAAGAATCATAGATATCTTTATTCATGAAAATCCTCACCCGAGCCTTAATCAAGCGAGGAAAGATTTCTCGAGATCTATCTGTGCATGCTCACGACACTCTTAGCAGTATATGCGTCGACGCATATACAGCCTGTCCCAAAAGGGTCGAAGGATCTCTGAAGGGGTGGTAGATCTCGAAATTCTGAATCGAAAAGTCCTCAGCGGTTTTTGGATCCGATGCACCCCTGATGAGTTAAAGTTCAATTTTTAAGGAGAGGATGTTATCCTCTCCTCAACCCTAAAAATGTCTGCAAATTATGATTTGTTGAAACTAAATACATTTTGTGAAATATCCGCAGACTGAAATGTTGAAATTTCTATTTCTCCGTGCCGAGAGTTTTGAAAATCTTTACCTCTCAGGATATTTGCTATTTCCCTCTTGCGAAACACCTTAAATTCAATTATCTCGAGACGATTCGTTCGAGATGTAAGGAGAAAGAGTCATTAATCGAGTTGATTATATCACTCATCAATTAACTTAGTCGGACAATCATGAAAATCAATTAATTAGCATGCGTAAAATTCGACCATTAATGCGTATAATTTTTTGTTGTTTTCAATTAATAATGAAAAAATATCGTATGAGAAAACACCAAGCTGATGTTTATTTTTAGTTTAAGTAAATAAATAAATGGAACTTTAACTTCTTCAGTAGAGATTTCGCTTTCCATTAAGGATTTACAGTTGTACATAAATTCATTTCATTCATTTATCATGCATTTCATATAAAAATGTTTCATTGCGGTTCGCTACTTATTGTTTTCGCATTCTTCTTTAATACAATCAACGCGTGCTGCCTAGCTTGGGCCCTCACACCCATGCATACACACACGTCCACGTCGCGTGGCGTAGCCACGTCCATCGGATCGAAAAACGTCTGAGGACTTTTCGATTCAGAATTTCGAGATCTACCACCCCTTCAGAGATCCTTCGACCCTTTTGGGACAGGCTGTATATAACATCTATAGGGAGAAATCTCTACGCCTAGCGTTTACCGCTTGACGTTATAGGGACCGTGCATAGCGTTTAAAGCGCTGTCTAGCGGCTAATTCCATCATTAATGTGATGACACCTATACAGACCAATACAGATATCATTATTTACTTATTATTATACACAAGTTTGAGTTACGACTTTCACGCTAATGGCTACATCATTCGACGTATTTTCAATTCCAACAACGTTTAAAACGTGGCCTGACGAGAACAATTTTCTTTCATTAGTATTGTTTTGCCCTCGAACATGATCATGAAATACCGGTCGAAAACCATATTTGATGATTTTAGGCATGTTTTTTTTATAAAATTCGATATTTTTATTACTCTTTTCACACAAAATTTCACCACGAAAGTTATACATTTCAACGCATGAGAGCGCACCCATCGGCAGAAGTGCTGCCTCTATAGTTCACGCACGGTCCCTATAGATCTAGCTTTTCTTCGCGTTTCAGAGCGTGACACGGCAATCGATCTTAACTTTTTACACAACAAATGATAATAACTTTTTGCAAAGCATATAAAAAAGTAAGGTAAATCTCATGGAACAAACAACCACAAAAGGATTACTTTAAGCGTGTTCCGAAGGTACATGCGCTCCATAACCAAAGTGGAATGTCAATTTCACGTACTTACCCATCGTGTGAAAATCTGAAAAAATCTGAAGTTATTAATAAATTAGTAAAAAAAATAACTTTTGAGAAAAATTTAAGCCCGTATTTCCTTTTGACTTGAATGAAAATGGTTTTAAAATCATTTTTCCAGGTACTCTTGATTTTTTTGTGAATTTTCTCATCGTTTTGAAATTTTACTTCCAAATTTTGTCAACTTTATAAGAAATGTATCGCCACAACCGACGTAATTTTCTTAGTTTTTTTTTAGTCAAAAGTTAAATAAAACTTAGCAATCCATAAACACTAATAAAACTATCACAACGAAAAGAATGATATTAAAAAACATAAATTTTTCCAAAATCTACTATGATCTGTTTCCATAACTCGAACCAAATACGTGTTCTCCATTATCACGTGACGGCCTACTCCTTTCAGTATATGTATAAACCACAGATGTTTCAGCCGAAGTCGCACTTCATCCCCAACTTTGAGTTCGACCCTACATTCCGATTCTCTGTACCGCACTTCGGTCGCAATTGCGATGTTTGTAATAATTTTGTTTTATATTTAACTTGTAATTAATGTTTCACTTTGTATGCTTTGTATTGTATACTTGTTTCATATTAAACCTGCAATTTCTGTTGTTCACTTCTTGCACCTTGACTACAATTGGCCCGTTTGCAGTACGTCGGTCTGTTAACCATATTGCTATTTTACTTCAAACTTATAAAGTCAAATCAGCTAATAATCAAGACGCCATCACGATAAGGTAACTATTACATTGTACTGTAAAACCAAGATTGTATCAAAAATGCATTTCCATTATTGATATCGGAATTCGGATCTTTTTAGAATTAATCACTGCTGAAGAATCATGAGAAAAACAGCGAAAGAATTTTATTTTTTTATATTACCGGCATTCAAACTGGGAGTTTTAAGGCTCGTTTAGCTAGCCGAAACAAGCGAATTTCAGACCGATGCGAAGTAGGGTTAAAAACATTCATTTTTTAACTGCATTTTATCTCGGCCAGACTTGCATTTGTTTTTTTATAAGCCTCGCAATATTCATGGCATTCAAAACATCGACTAATTTGATTTTTTGCTGCGCTATCGGTTAAAAATTGGCTCGTTTCGGACGTGGCTCCAATGGTACACCCTGGCTGGCCCATAATGGCTCCATGGGCTGAAAAATATAGTGTAGAGCACGGGATGAAATACTATTTCACTCTCGTCTGAAATTGTTTTGTTTAGTCCCTAGCCTCACAATATATATTACTACTTTAAGTTTGTTTGACTTTTGTAAGTTTTATGAACATGGGTAACTTTTCTTAGTTCTCTAGACTTAAGGATCCTTAACCCTTCGTGGTCACTATAGGGATCAAAATGACCCCATGATTTTTTTAAGTAAAAAATTGCTTTTTTGGCGCATTTCCTCCTTCCTGATTGTTTTTCGCCATTCTGAACATTTCATAAAGACTTTTTCCACGATATTCTCATTCTTAAAGGTTTAAACTAATTTTTATGAGTCGTTCGGAACGATACTGGCAACGTGGCAATCGTTTAAACATGGTCAATGTGTCACCGTGTGACCAACGTTGAACTTTTGGATGTGTGACCATGAAAGGTTAACAATGATCCTTCCTCTTCAATTTGAGCAGTCGATTTATTTCGGAAAATGAAAATAAAAAGGTCAATCATTTTTAAAAAACGGTTTGACTTTTTTTTTATCGCCGATATAATCTTAACCTAATACGTGACATGTAGTTGAAAAAAAACTTTTATGTATAAAAATCCTACACCTTTTTATTCGCAAATCCAATCTCAAATCATTATAAAATAATTGTCAAATAAAAAATCATCAAATAAACAAGATTTTTTGAGATCTATCGGCATGTGCCCATCATACCTGTAGAAGTATGTCATGCTTTTGTATATTACATCTACAGGGAAACAGCTTTCACAGTGTAGCGTTTACCGCTCGACTATATCGCTCCAACTTCTCTTTTACTCCTTCAGACGCAACACAAAAAATTACAAATTACTAATAACATTACTAAACGAAGGTTCCGCATTTAATCACAAGATATTTTCATTCCATTGAATAAACACCTCCGTTTAAAGTCTTTCAAATGTTTAAATGAACGGAATTTCAAAACGATCAAACAGTTCATGTGTATTTGGAAAAGTAAATGAATTTATTCCACATCAAAAGAAAATGAGATCTGTGAATATATTTCAAAGTAACTTTTTTAAAATAATTTGTTAAAAACTTTCCGATATCCTTAGTATCTGAGATCAATGTGTTTGGTATCTTCTAAATGACGAACTTTTTTCAGCATTTCATATCATCAATAACTACACGATAGCACCGATGCAGATTGTTGTTAAATGTGATTACATATTATTTAATAGCATAAAATATTGTCACCCAAAAAAATGCTCAATAACATAATCGGTATTCAATCAATCATAGTTGAAAGTCATTAGTGCTTCCATTGTTAGTATGCGATAAATTGATATGTAATTCCATTTTTACTTGCCATTGAACATATCGTTAGAAATATTTAGAGGGCTACAGGATTCTTGCGTGTAACGGTCGAATTTTTTTGGATATTGAAAAGTATTTTAAGAACAAAAGTGGCACAATTATACGTGAAACATCTTAAAACATGAACGTCAGCGTTTTTTGTAAATTTTACGAAAGAGACGAACCACATACGCTCGTCATGCAGCCAATAGTATACGTCCATCCAGCAGTCATTATCCGTAAAAGACTTATAAGACAATATACATTCGTTATTTCTTCAATTTTGCATCCCTACACTCTATAAGAGCACAAGCACACAGATTTTTTGAACAATCAATATATCAATGAATCAGTTTTATAAATAGAGGCTGTAAGTTGTGTATCCTTCTGTTCGCCCATCTATACTGTTTGAGAAAGCAGACCACACAGCAACATGTACAGCAAAATGGTATTCACAGTTAAAACTAGCTACTCATAATACGTTTTGATACCATAATTGGAAATATCGTTTTCGATCATTTTATTTTTATCACTATTAAATCATTAAAGGGGTTGTACCGACCTGACAAATACTTTTTGTCATGTTTTTGGTCATTGCTTTAACAACACGATGTATAAACATCCCAAGAAAAATATTTTTTTTAAATTAAGCGTCGATAAATTCTTTTAAAAATGTTAAAGCGAATTTTGTAAAATGCCGTCGAGTATCACTTTTGAGGGCATCATTACTGCAAACTATATTTTTTACATCCAGAATCATCCAGCGGCGATTGTTTTTACGTTCAAAACGCTCAAAATTCGTAGATTGCTCTACGAACCAACATTTCTTTCAACCGTGTTACTCCGCGGGATTAAAAATTCTCGAACGACTATAAAATATTTAGCTAAATTTTATACGATATATTTTCTTTTGAGTGTGAAAACAACTGCCGCTTGGAGGAAAAAAAATGTGAAAAGAACAAAAATTCGAATTTTACCCATTTTCGGAATTTTCAAAATTCTTGAGTGAACCCTAAAAAATGTTTGATCCCCCAAACCTTTTTGGAGAGCTTATCGAATACAAAAAACTAATCTTTTTCTACTAAAAGTTAATCGGATCCGGAAGTTGATCCTTAATCGCAAAAAATATCGTGCGATTGTTGTCATTTTGTTCGTCCCCCCCGATTGATTATTGGAAAAAGAATGAATTTCGTGGCTAAATTCAGTTTGCTTTCTTATGCGCGCATGTGTTTTGTTTTTGCTTGAATTTGACAGTTACTGACTTTTGACAAATTTAATTAAATAAAAAATGAAGGCGCTGCAGCACAATTGTGCTGATCGCACGAGTGAGCGCGAGTATCCACTCCTAGTATATTTTTACACGAAACTTGAAGAAAAAGTCAATCGAAATAGGTCACCCTAAGGCAGGTATAAATTATTAAAAGTGATTGATTTTTGCAAATTTAGCACTACCTTCAAGATAAATTGCTTTTTCGATGAAATTCAGCATTTATTCGGGAATTAAGGCGCAATTGTTGATCAATCGTAAAAATCGCACGTACTTCTGAGGATTCGGCAAATTTGCTCCGAGGCTTCTTCAAGAATCTATAAACTTATAATTTCTTTTGTATCGTTCTTTAGATTGTATATCATTCGAGCCAATGACGAAAAAGTGGGTAAACAATTTTTTGTTTAAATAGATGTAACGCTTCATGTTCTGATTAGTTTCCAGTAAACGAACATTTCCGAGAAAATTCAAAACATATACTGTCCAGCGGTCGGTGAAAGGAATATCACCGATGTCAATCAAAAGTAATGAATATCTTAAGAATTATTGACAAGTGCGTTCACACGTCCAATAATAATATTCTCATTATCGAAATTTTCGTTATCCTCGAATTCCAGATATTCATTTTTGTAACTAATTTAGAATGTGATAGGCGGAATACCGAAAGTAACGAAGTAAGAATACCAGAGTAACGGCGTTTCATGTGTTTTTTTTTTTCATGGGATGAAGCAGTGACTCCTATGTACATGAAAAAAACAATTCAAATGTGTACAAATTTACAGCCGGAACGTTACTGTCCGGTTCGGATACAGATATTCGAAAATAAAGTACTTGAACACTTCTGTGAGTTACGCAATAACTAAATGTGAATGCGTAATGGAACACTATCAGACCTTTTGTCGACTTGAATTTCCTGCTTTATAGAATTTAACGTAAGATGAATGACTTTGAAAGTCGGTCTATCGCTGGGGCATCTGTTCCAACATAACTTCATTAATTCATAAACCAAGGCGGGTGTGTTTTCAGGACAATGGAGTACGTTACCTTCTTTAATATACTTGACTACTTCTTCGTGAGTCATACCGTAGTAAGGTTGAAGGGCGAAACTAAATATTTCCCAAAGGCATACCGCGAAAGCCCACACGTCTGATTCGACTGTATATTTGTTGTACAGAATGCTTTCAAGCGGCATCCATCTTACGGGAATGGCATCCTGCTCATCTCCTTTATAATAGTCTTGAAGATAAATTTTTTGCGATAAACCAAAATCTGCTATTTTCACAACCATCTGGTCGTTAATGAGGCAATTTCTAGTAGCAAGATCGCGATGAACAAACTTTCTATCCGACAAATAAACCATACCAGATGCAACTTGACAAGCTATGTTTAACAAATCCATGTGCGACAATCGTGTATCTTTGGGAACGCCATTTTCATCAACAGTGCGAATAATATAATTAGTCGGCGAGCAAGAACGTAAAAATTCATTTAAATCCCCGCGACCCATATACTCAAACAAAAGACACATTGGTCGACCGAGTGCACAAACTCCTAGAAGTTTGACGATATTCGGGTCATCGAATTCCGCAAGTAGACAAGCTTCGCGCTCAAAATCAACGAGTAGATCATCCGTTGCTTCCTCTTTAAGCATTTTCACTGCGACGTTTGTAAATTCTTCCCCTGGGATGAGGCCCGGGGCCTTTGCTTGGAACACTCGACCGAATGCCCCTTGGCCCAAATCCCTGACATATATTATGTTGTTTCGTGGAAATTCAAGCATTTCCAGTTTAGGATTTAATTGAGCGGCAGTTTTATGATACGCATCGTTGTTCGGCAACTTGTCGAGGTCAATATTGACATCCTGAAACATTCAATGCCTTGATAAAAATATGGGACTCTACATGAGCAGAACACAATTGTATTTTCATTCAAATTTTTTTTTCATATTACCCGGTTTTGCGTGGGATTGTATCCTCGGTGCCTCTTTCCAATTCTTCGCGTGAGGAATACTGACAATAATGATCCAACGACGATAATAAATCCAAGAGCAGCCAGTATCATAATGAAGCTTGGCGTTAAAAAAGTAGTCATGGTGAAATCCTTGAGATCTATTTTTATTTCTGCATCAGTCGAATTATCTGCAATGAAATCTTGCGTATTGAACAACACCTTCAATACTTGAACGTAGAACGATTTAAAGCATCGCTCATTAACATTTTTTCAATTTCTTTGTACAATATAATAATCAGGGCAATTACAGTAGGTTAATTGTCCCCTACTGTGATTGCGCTCTGCTTGGTCCATGACTATCGTTTTCGGAGTAAATGATGAATAAATAATGACTTTGGTTTGTATACTATTTATTATGTTTCAATAATGTTTTCAGAATTCCAATCAATTGTAAGTAAATATGGTAACGAGTATGCGTTACAATGTTTGTATTTTATGTTCATAATATTTTATGATTCGATAGCGACAAACTGGTGACGATTTTTCATGTCTGATCAGAGAAAAATTGATTTCGAAGTAGTATGATGTGCGGCTACGGGCGAAACAAGAGGATGTCAGACATGCATGAAGTTTCTTGCCCGAAGTGAGGACTGGCATCAGACGGGTCTGAAATCGTCTTGTGTCCCATGCCACACACTATATTTTTTATACCATCTGTGTTAAACCAGAACATTTTCGACCCATAGCGCAGCGAATAATCAGATTAGTTCATATTTTAAATGGTACGAATATTGCGAGGCTTGTAATAAACCAATACAATTCTGGCCAGGATGAAATGAAATCAGAAACTGAATAGGACAGAAAACCACGATTTTCAGTTCTAGCAGAAACTAGCAGATATCAGACAGAAAACGCGGCCAGTATCTGAATGTTTTCTGAATGTTTTCCAATTCCGCATCGGTCTAACATGAGACTCGCTCGTTTCGACTGGCTAAACATGCACTGAAGCGCCAAGTTCCAATGCTGGTACTGGCTTTAAGAATATTTCACGAATCGTAATGAGCTCCGTACATCTCCATTAAGTGGACACAAATGTTAACAATGTTTGTTCATGATATGAGAGTGAGAAGAGGTCCTACGTGCGGGTAAATTTTATCCTGCTTATGCAATTGTCTCTCCTCCGATTCGCGATAATTGAATTATCCGACGGCTGTTTGAATCGGTCCGTAATCAAATATTTTCGCTGTCAAGTTGTATTCATTTTTCTTTAACAATTTTTTATGAGTTCGCATTTTGCTGATCGGTTCACCACTAACAATAGTGTCTCAAGAAATATATTGTCTCATAAGTAGCTCCTATCCTTTCGCTAGATCGTGCCATATCGAGCACTACATGCTCGATACAGTGATATTTAATACTATAGTGCCAAACGATGTTTTTCTGTTACTTATTAAATAACGCGGTGAATAAAATAATGTTCTATCAAAATATCAACGTAATACATTATTCTATAGAAAATTCGTGCAGCTTCCGAAATTTTAACATTTGATCGCCATGTTCAAAAATATTCGGCCGTTCTTTCCGACCATTTGAGGCGAACATTTCATATCTTTTCGAAAAAACGATTTTTCAAAAACCAATTTTATTTTTAGATCATGAAATCGCCGAGTTATAGACGATTTTGTACCTGCAGGCCGATTCGTGGTCGGACGCGTGAATGCGATCGAACCAAGTCGCAGCTGCTTGATTCCCTTGCTCGGTTTACCATCAATAGATAAATATATTCAAGAAAAGATTTTGGATTTTAATTCTGTTTGCATTTTTCATTACGACTGGATCGCCGGTTCTAGCAAGTGTTAAATGGACCACGATTCCGATGACGAAATCAGCTTTCAATATTTACAGGTGACGGAAAGGCCATTTTTCTTTCCTAGCGCTGGGCAGTGCTCCGTCGAGGAGAAAGTCGTCGCAGGTTGATATACCTACACCATGTTCCGGAGGTAATTAATATATTTTCCGAGTTTGTGGTTTAGTTTTTTTTTTCAATAAAATAATAATAATTCTATTTTCCAGGGAAAGAAAAACGGATCGAGGAGGATGCGGCGACAACAAGGTCCTTACGAATCGACGAAAGGCCTGGAGTAGATTATGAGGAAACGTTCAGTCCGGTCTTTAGTTCAGGTCAATTAAAAATGTAAATTGCTCAGTTCGATATTAAAACGGCTTTCTTAAACGGCAAGCTCACGAAGATAATTATTATGATGCAAACCAGAGGATTTAGGGATGGTACAGCATGGATTTGCAAGTTGTAAAAGGCTCTGTGCGGCCTGAAGCAGGCAGCTAGATGTTTTGGAGAAAGAAATTTGTCAGTTGCTTAGCCGAATTTAACTTGGAAGTGACTTCAGCAGACGCGTGCGTTTAATTACGAATCACGATAATGAAGATACACTAACACTGGCCATACCCATGGAAGATAGGATCGTGGTCTCAATGAGTGCGACAAAGATCAACGAACCCTTGTGTCACTCCACAGCCGCAGTAGAGATGACCACTGCCCCTTGGGTTTATTTCGTGGAATGGAATTGAAACATTATAAAAACGGATCAATCTTTGCTAACCAAGCTGCATACATACAAAGGGTGCTTGCTCGTTGCAACATAGATCAAGCGAATCTGGTAGCCATTACCGCCACTCGACTTGAATTTGCCGAATGCCGCGGATAACGACGAGGTCAACGTACCTTACGAAAAGGCAATTGGAAGACTCATGTATTTGGTCGTAGTAACGTGGCCAGACATTACGTACTTGGTACACGCATTATAGTACGAGAGCCCACGACCAAAACCATGTAACATAGCAATGCGGCCGAAACTGTATAAAATCGTCAGATTATATGATTCCGAACCCGACTAGGTGTGTAATAACGGTCAAAAGCGTAGCAACTGCGTGGGAGGCTATTTCTGCTGTGTCAAAAAGAAGGCAGTCAGTATTATAGCAATACGTCTGATATTGTAAATGTACATAGATTCTATAATTTTATGACGAAAAAGTTTGTTTTCAGACAAAATTCAAACCGACCCGTATCATAGCAACCCGGATGAATTACGTTACCGATCGGTAAAATGTTCTAACATTTTTAAAACGATCTCGAAATTTAATGCTTTCAAATTTCCTCCTGGAAATGATTTTTTCGCATCAACTACACTACTGACTTCTGAAAAATATTTTTTCGGTATCTTAGAGCTATCATTCAAGTACAGTCTGAAAATCAGATAGATTGCTATGATACAGTTCGGTAAAATTTGTTGACATTTTTGAAAATTCGGTCAGGTCAAACGCTACGCGGAAAATGTCTGGTATTGGTATTTTCCAGTTCAGAATAATCGAATCTATGAATTTCATGCGGTTTTGGCTGTATTGCTATGAGACCAAATTTTTTATCGTGGGCTCTCGTACTATTATTAATACGTAGAAAAACAAAAAAAGATTCACTGGAACGAAGTTAATAGAGTTCTCAAGTATCTAAAACGTACTCTAAATCATGACATTTAATCTTGCAGTCACGTAAACAAGCCGACCGTATCAGCTTACAGCGGCACTGATTTATTTTGCTTTCGAGCTGACGTTGACGATCGGTTGTAACCATTCACCGTTTTTTTTATTTACTTCAAAAATTTCCCAAGCACATAATTTTCTTTAATTACTGTAATTGTCCTGCCCACATATAAAATCTTTAATTACACTCATATTATGAAGCTTGGTACTCTGCAAGATATTACAACTGAAAATATTACTTGTCAGATTGATATCGGAGTCCATTTTCATTCTGCAAAATAAATATACTCTGTGGCAGGAACAGAAAAACTGTCTGTATCGTCTTTTAGAGGAAAATCTTCTGAATACGAAACTCATCGACTTTTTGCGATTAAACGAAAAATGACAAAAATGTCCGTAAAAACTCCAAAGAAGGCATTTTTCAAGAAATTTCACGTTATTTTGTCTTTCTCGTTAAATGAGTTTTTTTTCACAATGAAGATATTCTATTTCGACTTACATATTTTGACTCGGAACACTCTGACGGTTCCATTTCACTATTGATCTTTTAAAAACTAATGTTTTGAATTAATTTTACAAGAGAGAAGTTTCGAGTCCGTGGAGGTCGATACGATATTAGAACGGTTGCGACGAAAAGTAGTGTATACCGGAGGATTAATTATATTGGGGGGGAGGGCGACAAAACCGAGATATGTTCCTCTGTTAACAACCGAATTCGAATTTGTAGCAGTATGCCTTACAACCAAGGAACAAATCTGGATTAAAAGAGTGATGATGAGCGGCCTTGTCGAGGGTTAAGGAAAACCCCCTCATCTTACCGCAAATTACAGAAAATTTCGATGTGCAATGCAGCCGTGCGACGTTATCTAATGCCGAAAATGTAAAAGTTGAACTTTTGAAAGTACTTTGAACTTCCAAACAAACTGCCTCATTAAAATTAGAACGAGCAATGATCACGAGGCGTCAAGTTGCGAAAATGTTGTAAATCGTACAAGTTAGATGTACACAAGCCCGAGAACGAAACCACCTTAAACAATGTAGGATCGAAACAGAATCCACCCGATATATAAACACGCGTTACAAATGAATTTCACCCACGCGATTATGAGACGATAAACACACACCCAAACACACACCCTTAATATATAAACTTGCGAGAAAAACCACGTAATTAAAAAAAAAATGTTCACTTTACGATGATTTTTAACGGAATTGTACCTTTGTTAAGTGAGCGGTGTCTACGGCTCAGCGGGCGCCCCCCTCCATGCCTCTTTCAGCTCGCCAGCACGCCACCGTCTCATTTTCCCGACTACCGGCGCTTGACGAATTTCAACAATTTTTTTTTCACTTGGACAAAGCTCTCCTACAGATTCGAAAAAATGTATGTCAATACCTTGAGGTTTGAAGAGCATCATCCTTTTTGTTTCTAAATATCAATTTAAACGACTATAAAGTGAATAAAACTTAAACGCTGATATCTCCGGATCTAATCAAGATATTCTAACTTTTTTTTTTAATTGCTCGTTACGGAAAGAGGTACAAGAATCTATCATGAAATGGTACGATAGTACCATTGACTGTTGACTGTTGGGGTAATCTCTATTTGCTCAAAACGAAAAATTTGAAAATCGACGAAAAAATTCAAACTCTGGGGTATACAAAGTTTTTTTTTAGTTACGGAATGTACTTTTAATGGATTGACACTAGGATTTTTTTGAACCTCATAGACCAGTTTGACCGGAAATGAGAGCTGTTTCACGGATTTTGGCTTGCCGCATATTGTTGCTCAACAACACACCGCAGGTACGTAAACCTTAGACTGTTCTGTGGGGACACTGCACTACCTGTGTATAACGAGCCTCAAAGACCCGCATTCATTTTTTTTATGGCATGGCTTTTCCTATTTTGTAGATAAACTAATAATCATAGACGATCCTGCGAGAGCTTATTTTTTAGAGAATGATAAAACGAACTACTTTGCTATAGTCACTTTTCGCGTACAACCCATATGAAAAGCGCTTTCCCCCGGAATGTGGCTTTTATATTGTTTAACAATGTTTTACAGTCAAGCCTGGACCTAATTAATTTGGATTGTGTTGGATTCAGAGTGTGTTTGCGCACGTCTCGTCTACCTTAAAAAAATCGGTTAAACTATGTTCGGCCACAATAGAACCTATGCCTAATTCTACTGGCTAATCGAGGAGTCAGTCGAAAAATAATAAAGTCAGCCGCTACTGTGGTGATTTTTTTATTTCAAGGTAATTTTGAAGACTATCTCGCCGATCTCGCTTCTCCGTGGAACCTTGCAAGTGCTGCAATTTTTTTGCAATTTAAGGAATTTGCAATTTAAGGAATCTC
This sequence comes from Heteropelma amictum, assembly GCA_959613375.1. Lineage (NCBI taxonomy): Eukaryota > Metazoa > Arthropoda > Insecta > Hymenoptera > Ichneumonidae > Heteropelma > Heteropelma amictum. The sequence continues at coordinate 4,043,063 of OY390724.1, forward strand.
ACGTTAGGTCAGTACATAATGTGAAACGACTCGGTTAGTGTCGTCAAGTCATCTTCAGAGTTCTCACGGAAGAGACATCACCTGTGAAATTTCATCATCGAATGGCAGGGAAATTCTTATGAAAAAATTCCATGTCGGAACGTGACATCTTTGAGTGTTTTTTTGCATCTCTACATGAGGATTTTTCATCGAAGTACAGCGTTTGCCAAGTCACTAAAATATTGGGGGAATTCTTCTGCTACATTTACTTTTTGTTTGAATGCATATATATTGATTCAGATAGAAATTAACAGTATATGTATGTATAGCAGCCAAAACGCATTCCCTGCCAAAACTACTTTTAACTGACAAATGGTGTACTTTGTTACGTTATCGATGAATAACTTGGGAAAACTGGTCACAAATCAATAAAAAAAACAAAACCAAACAAAAATACCCGAAAAATCCGAAAACACAAAAAAATTGACTGAAATTTGTGAGTCAAAACTACTTTGTTGGATTTTTTGAGAGTAATGACGCCCAATGGGGCGTTTTTTTATTTTTTGTTTTATTTGGGCTTCCCAACTCAGTGGATACTCGACGACATCGTTTCAAGTATACCGTTCTTCAGCCATGAGCAGTTTTGTCCAGTTATAAATTCCAATGTACTAATCACCGATGTCTTTGATCAACACTATACTCGATTGACTTTACCAATTAAAAGTAGTCTTAACCGTGATGAAGTTTCGACTGTAACATATATTTCCAGTGTTTCCCAAAATCGGAAGTCTGTGCTTCCGCAGAAAGAAAGAAAGGAGCTTTTTCAGCCAATAAATGGATACGGGATCGGTATTTTTTTTAAACTTGATACTTCAACAAAAAAAAACTAGAGCTGCTTTTAAAAATTGTTCGTTTATAAGATATTTATAATCAGACTAGTTTAAGCAACTTACCACATATCGGAATATCACAATGCTGCCATCGTACACGCGGGTCCATGGTGAAACACCAAGGCATCGGCTCATCTCCTCCAGCATTTCGGCAATAATTTTCTCCTTCTCGTATTTGCCGAAACACATTGGGTGGCTTGTCGTGACTATGGGGTACTTGAGCATTCCACGATTGGCAGTCATAACCACTCTTTGTTCGATTCATCTTTCCCATGTAGAATCGTCCATTTTCTCTAACGCAATCGACTGAAAATTATAGGGGAGTTTTTCTTCAATTATAACCAATTATAACCATATAACCACACTCTGATAAATTACCAGGGCATTTTTGGCAATTTACCAATTATAATAAAACGACTAGTTCCCAAAACAAACTTTGAAACTCTTCTCACGAATTTTAAATATTTGTGGGCTTTTTGTACATACAATGAAATTCCATTGAATTTGAATCATCATTATGATCCGAAAAAATATCATTTTCTATTTTTTTTCTCATTTTATTTCTGTCTGAATCACTGATGTTATCTATCAAAAAAAAATTATTTGACAAAAACGACATTGTTACTAATATTACAAGAATGTCTTATTTTCATAGAGACGTGCATTTACAAAATGTTGTTTTGTTGTATTGCCAAGTAAAAATAATGATTGAAAAATAAAATATGCATGAATATTTGAAAATAATATAATCAACAAAATATCCAAAAATAACAAAATCCAAGGTGAAGACAGAACGTCATTAACCCTTTTCGGACCAAAACGCCACTTTCCATACATCGTTGTTTAGCGGCCTATAACTTATACTATTCGGGTCTGAAAAAAATCGGGAAGTACATATTTTTGTAATTTGAAATGTGCTCTTTCGAATGGTATGTATTAAATTTTTCCAAAATAATTTTTATTATGGAAAAAAACCGTTTAACGCTAAAAAAACACAAATTTTTCGCACCTATTTTTTTTTCAAATCGAATTTTGTGCAGGTTTCTGGTCTGCAATGGTCCTGGAACCTCACTAACCGGTGGAATAAATGTCTGAACAAAAATAAACGGGGGTTGTAAAGTCGATTTGAACCCGTATTGGGTTCAAAATGGCGCCTAGACCGTAAAATTTTCACGAAAACATTCATGAATTTTTTATGGAAAAATGATGCACTCTTTCGAAAAGTTATCAAGAACAAAAAGTTCTTGAAATCACTCAAAAAATGCACCTGATTTTTTTCAAAATGTTTTGAGCATTTTTTTTATTTTGAGAATAGTCAATTTTGCCAAAATTAAAAAAAATGCTCAAAAAATTCTGAAAAAATTAGAGTACATTTTTTAAGCGATTTCAAGAACTTTCCATTCTTGACAATTTTCCAAAAAAGTGCATTATTTTCAAGAAAAAAAATTCCAAAACTCAAAGTGTTATTAGATCGTCACTTACACCAGAACAGCGGCAGTCGAAAATCATTGCAATCATTTCACTCTGCGTAATCAATTCACTATTCAGTTTTTGACGTTTTAATGTAGACTCTGAAATAATAGTTCCTTGAAAAATAGCAACTATTAATAGTACTTCCGTCGAGTACTTGCGTGAGGCAGGAGGTGAGAAGACGTTCACCTATACTATGTACACGAGATCAGTTGCGCAATACGAACTTGAATAAATCTGATTACTATTTCAAGGAACTATTATTTCAAAGTCTACATTAAAATGTCAAAAACTGAATAGTGAATTGATTACGCAGAGTGAAATGATTACAATGATTTTCGACTGCTGCTGTTCTGGTGTAAGTGACAATCTGATAGCACTTTGAGTTTTGGCATTTTTTTTCTTGAAAATAATGCACTTTTTTGGAAAATTGTCAAGAATAGAAAGTTTTTGAAATTGCTTAAAAAATGTACTCTAATTTTTTCAGAATTTTTCGAGCATTTTTTTAAATTTTGGCAAAATTGACCATTCTCAAAATAGAAAAAAATGCTCAAACATTTTGAAAAAAATCAGGTGCATTTTTTTAGTAATTTCAAGAAGTTTTTGTTCTTGACAACTTTTGGAAAAAGTGCATCATTTTTCCATCAAAAATTCATGAATGTTTTCGTGAAAATTTTACGGTCTAGGCGCCATTTTGAACATAATAGGGATTCAAATCGACTTTACAACCCCCGTTTATTTTTGTTCAGACATTTATTCCACCGGTTAGTAAGGTTCCAGGACCATTGCAGACCAGAAAACTGCTCAAAATTCGATTTGAAAAAAAAATAGGTGCGAAAAATTTGTGTTTTTTTAGCGTTAAACGGTTTTTTTTCATAATAAAAATTATTTTGGAACAATTTAATACACACCATTCGAAAGGGCACATTTCAAACTACAAAAATATGTACTTCCCGATTTTTTTCAGACGCGAATAGTATAAGTTATAGACCGCTAAACAACGGTGTATGGAAAGTGGCGTTTTGGTCCGAAAAGGGTTAACACGCAATTGTTCTACCCCAGAATTTAACAAACTTTTTAAATTTAAAAGCGAGAATCCACTTATATTGGTAACAATTAGTTAGTAGAGAAGAAACATGATATGCCAGCAAATTGTAAAGGCCAAAATTTGTGCAACAGTCGTTGACTAAAATTAAGGATAGAATGCAGATTTACACATTCAATAATTCCGAAATTAAATTATACTCACATGTAATCAATGTCTCGTTGACATCGGTCAAGTGAATATGGGAACAAGTTATGTTCTCTTCATTGACTTTAGGTAATTCATCACAATCAGGCAGTCGAAAATGACCGCGCGATCTTAAAAAAATGCCTCTTTGTTTGTTATCTTCGATAAGCGCCCAGTCGTTGAAACAAAATTCATGACGAACCGCCATACAGTCCTCGTAACAAAGCGGTAACCTCACAGATTTGTTACACAGCGGAAACGCGTACATGCATAATATTTTCTGCAACGTAACAAAATAGATAATAAAATTAATTCGCAGATTGAATTGAATTCATCGTGTTAACCCTTTGAGGGGCACATTTTTCTGCTCAACGGATTTAAACATTTATCGGTGATCTTTATGTTTTCGGGGTCGCTGATTACGATTCTTAACTCAAAATTACAAAATTCAAAATGGCGGATCCAATATAGCCATTGTAATGGGCTAGCTATACGATTTTTTGTTCAATTCACACATAAAAAGGTACTCAGGGGTTTTTAGGGTTGCTGATTACGATTCTGAAGTACAAATAATAATAATTAATAAATCATAAATAATCTTCGTAAAATGCATTGCCCGAAACACTCAAAATTTTGTTTCAATACGCCAACTTTGTATCAGAAATATATAACTGAGTAAACAATTATAATTTTACATCAAAAAATGTCCGTCATATTGGATTTGCCATCTTGAATTCAGAGGACTCGAAGCGATGTCCAAACCTTGATATACGTGATTTCAGCAAGAAATATCCAGTTTGTGAATAATTCGAAAATAAAATCCGCCATATTGGATCTACCATCTTAAATTTTGGAATTATGATGCCAGATTTGGAATAAGAGCCCTCGAAAACCCCCGTATGAGTAATTTCATCAAAAAATATCCAGTTTGTGAATCTTTCGAAAATAAAATCTGCCATATTGGATCCGCCATCTTAAATTTTGAAATTATGATGTCAGATTCGTGATCAGAGACCCTAAAAACCTTTGCATACTAAGTTTCAGGTTGATTGAACAAGAAATGCATTTAAACCAACCATTTTTCGCCCGCGAATAGTATTTTTTCCGTATCTTTTCAATTTTCGAAAAAAAAACAAAAAACCAACTTGCGAAAAATTCTGAAAAGAATATATATGTTATGGTATAAGATACAGAATACATGTGGAAAATTTGTTGAAGCTCTAGGACTTTTTGTTTACCCACAAACGAATTTATCCTGAAAAATACGTGTTTTTCGCACTTTAGTTGTTTATAACTAATAATAAATAAACAAAATCCCGCACTTTAATATTAAAATCATATAACTTAGGTCCCTAAGGGTCTAAAAAGTGTTTTTGTCCAAAAAAAAAGTGCAATAATTAATCAGAAAATGAAAAAACTGAGACAAAACAGGTGGGACAGCGTATGTACCAGTGCCCCTCAAAGGGTTAAAGTCCGACAAACATTTACCTGCGTAAAATGTTAGAATTGTTACATCATAACTTATGATTATCCCATAGTCTGAAACAGAGATGGCAGTAGCGCGCTACTTTTATATGGAGCGATACAAAAGATACTCGATACAAAAGCATCGAGTATCCTTGATACTCGATACACAAGTATCGAATAGCGAAAGTTTTCTCGATACTCGATGCTTTTGTATCGAGTATACCGAGTAACGACAATTTTCTCAATACTCGATACTTTTGTAAAAAATTGTATAATGGAGTTTTTAAGACCGACTAGGGTAATTCACGCGCGCTGAAGCGCGCGAGCGGTTTTCTGGTAGCGCTGCAGCGCTCCTTTTGTGTATAATAAGTTATCGAGATATGCGACAGCGTCTTGAAGTCAACTTATTTTAGAGCAGTTCGAAACGAATAAATACGAGTTTAGGCAAATGGGAACATTTATTTTCTTCATACCTCGGTCGAAAGTACGCATTTTCGGCCCTGATTTCGAGGCAGAAAGTTCAAGATTCCTGTATTGGTAAAAAAAACACGCTCGCCCTCTGTGACAGTGGGCGCAAAAACTTTTTCTTTATATCTCGGTCGAAAGTACTTTCGTTCGGCCCTAATTTCCAAAGAAGTCTGTGGATCGGTACAATTTACACTATCAAGTTCAGAAGAAGCAAATTTTTATTATTCATGATAAAACAAATAATATTCAATAAGATTTAGCATAACAATTATAATTTTATCCCTTCATCACTTAATAATAAATAATGTAAATGCGCTGTACTGATTTTGTGCGAAATGAAAATAAATATCCTTTTATGAGTTTTAATTCATTTTTTTCTGCGAATGCAATTAGATTTGTTTTTTTTTATGTATTTGATGTCTGCCTCCCCGACCAGCAGCACTCGCTTCGCTCGTGCCGTGATCGTCGTGTCCGAAATTGAAACGTGCACCTATCGTACTTTCGACCGGATATAAAGAAAAGTAGTATACACTACACGGGCAGAAGTCTGACAGCCCTGAACTGCGCTGTATGATGCGTGCAGCCCTGAACTGCGCGTGATGATGCTACTCGGCTTCGCCTCGGGCATCATCACGCGCACTGCAAGAATGTCAAACTTTCTGCCCTTGTAGTGTAATATACTATTTCTTCATATCGAAAACACGAGCTGTGAGATCTGGTCTATCAGATGGTTGCTGACCAGGACGAAGGTTTTCCATTATCTCGCGCCAGTTTGGGTTGCAAGTCATCGTAATAAAGAGATCTGGTTTCCCGAATTTCCGTACGATTCCCATGGCATCCTGGTAGTGTTGCATCATATTTCGCGGTGAGCCACTAAATATAAATATACCTAGACATCGAAAACTACAGAGACGTCGACCTACATAACGAAAACTATGGAGAAATATACCTAGACATCGAAAACTATGGAGCCATCGACCTAGATAGCAAAAAGTGTGGAGAAATATTTCTAGACGTCAAAAACCATGGAAACATATACCTGAACATCGGAAACTACGGAGACGTCGACCTACATAACGAAAACTATGGAGAAATATACCTAGACATCGAAAACTACGGAGCCTACGACCTAAATAGCAAAAAGTATGGAGAAATATGTCTAGACATCAAAAACCATGGAGAAATATACCTGAACATCGAAAATTATGGAGCCGACGACTTAGAGAATGAAAAGTGTGGAGAAATATACCTAGACATCGAAAACCATGGAAAAATATACCTTGACATCGGAAACTACGGAGACGTCGAGCTAGATAACGAAAACTATGGAGAAATATACCTAGACATCGAAAACCATAGAAAAATATACCTAGACATCGAAAACTACGGAGACGTCCACCTACGTAACGAAAACCATAGAGAAAGATACCTAGACATCGAAAACTATGGAGCCGTCGACTTAGGTAGCATAAAGTATGGAGAAATATACCTATAGACATCAAAAACCTTCGAAAAATATACCTGAACATCGAAAACTACGGAGACGTCCACCTACGTAACGAAAACCATTGAAAAATATACCTAGACATCGAAAACCATGGAAAAATATACCTAGACATAAAAAACCATTGAAAAATATACCTAGACATCGGAAACCATGGAAAAATATACCTAGACATCAAAAACTACGGAGACGTCCACCTACATAACGAAAACCATAGAGAAAGATACCTAGACATCGAAAACCATGGAGAAATCTACGTGACATCGAAAACTATGGAGCCGTCGACCTGGAGAGTGAAAACTATGAAACCGTTTAAATTTTTCAAACGAAAAATTATTCTTCATTTCGAACTAAAAAAAGTGGAGGCTGAAAAACCATGTATTTATTTTATATTATACACAAATACAAATACTTTTTTATTCAAATATGCTGCTCATTTCTAAGTCATGTCGTTAAACGCTGTTGGAAGAACGTGATCTAATTCGTCTTGAAATTAATTAATTTTTCAAACATATACTACCCTCATGCATCTGAAAAAAAGTTTCATTCTAATAGGAACATAATAACCCTACGCGTATACACGCAACTGTCAAATCGACAGCCGTAAGTATCAAACTTCAAACTAACAGCTGAACTCCGAATTCGCGATTTCCAAGCGACCAATCAGAGCACGAATAAAGAGGTAACAATGGATTCGATATTTCGATATATTCGATACATTTGAGCCCATGAACTTTTTATTAGAGGATCGTTCCAAGCGCACGACCGCGCCGAGCGGTAATGTGCGGCTCTCGAACTGGCAAAATTCAAAGGAACTTGAACGAATACATATATAAACCCGTGTTGCCTGCAGATGTCCTTGAGACAATAAAACTGATATACGTGGATCTCAGTAAGGAGTAGCTTTTTCAACGATGTTTAGACGCTTTTCACCAGAATAACAACGAGTGTTTGAACCCTGTTATATGGAAATTTGCGCTAAAGAGATCGTGGAGCGGTAGATTCACAGATGAAACTGCCGCTAATATTGCTTTAATACTTTTTAATAATGGCCATATTGGCCTCTTAAGTGTATTCGAGATATTAAACATAAAAATTGGTGAAACAATCTACCAATATTGTCAAAACATCGACATGGGGGTCATCTGTGTGCATTAAACACAGTCCAAATATGAAAAAAATTATGAGTCTTTGGATGCTGAGGAGCTGTTATATTGTTAGGAATAGCCGACTATCGGTGAAAAATGAAAAAAAAAAAAACAAATCAAAAATGTAGTTTGAATTATCCTTCGGCAAAACTTTGAACGCGTTTTTCTCGAAACTACGTTTTTCAACGTGGTAGACAACGTATTAAAAAAACTGCACATCCGATTTGCATACGCAAAGTCTTAAGCTGTTCGAAAATTCAGTCCCTATGGCGCCACGTTAGCATTTTTTTATAAAGGACCTCCTTCTATTTTTTTTATCAACTATGAAAATTTTCCATGAAAATTGGGAATAAAATTTGCTGTTCCGCCATTTTTTTTAGATGTCGAAATTCCCTTACGAGATGCTGTAAATCTGTTGTCTAGTTATTAAATATATTTTTATTCTATTTTTTAGATGAACCGTACGGCTTAATGGCTGTCAACCGCCGAGCAGCAGTTTCGTCGGCGTGTCCTCTTGGAAACGGTGTAACCCGCAGAGTATACTTTAGATTCGAGTACAAAATTTGTGTACAGTCTTCTTCTAGATGTATACTATATGGATTTATGACAAAATGGCGAACGTTTGAACATAAGTAATGATTTTTTCAAACGTTGAACAAACAAACAAACGTTCGCCATTTTGTCATAAATCGATATTTTCAAAATCGGCTATGACAACTACTGGATTATAGTATCTAGTTTAATAATCTTTTTGGTTTTTTTTTCAGATGATTTTTTAAAAAACGCTATTTGGTACCGTGTATGAAGATTTTTTTACGACGCTTCAAGGATCATGCGATGTCTCTAAATATTATCGATATTTTTTAATAAAAAAAATTAAACATATTCTTGAATGTGTATACTTTTTATTTGGTTCAAACTCCAATCCGAAATTTTTAATAGTTTTCCTTCAAAAAATTCGCAAAAATGATATTTTTTGGCCTCCTAGGTGTATATTTCTCCTTAAGGTGAAAAAAAATTGCGTTTTTTAATTGCATTTTTTTTTGTACATTTAAGAAATATGGATGGAAAACCATTATCTATCTAATTCTCATAAATTTCCTCTTTTGCAGTGGCATTCCACAGTGCCATTATGCTGCAAAGTATGTTTTGAAACAAGCTTTTGCGATTTCGAAGCGTTTTATTATTGGTTTACCCGGATTTTTTTCGTAATTTTGTGACCTTAACGTGTTAGAGGATCAAAGTTTATATGATGATTGTTTTTATGTTTTGTTAATAATCTATATATATTATAAATCTTGTGTCACTGTGTTTGTGGTCGCACTCCTCGTCGTGCGTCGAAACGGCTCAAGCGATTTTCATGATATTTTTTATGTATATTTAGTAAGTATGAGAATAGGTGGTAAGTAACTTTTTGCATCTTTTGTTCAAATTATCATTACGGATTGAAATAAAAGAAAACCTGCGCAAAACAACAAAATGCGCTTATAAAAAATCAATTAAGATTGCCAAAACTCTTTTTTCGATTGCTGTACGATCGTTAGTTCGCGAGATATCGATCATTAAAATCGAACGATGAATTTTCATTCAGCAGCCGATATCCCATCGACATGTCTTCATAAAGAGTCAGATAACAAACCAAATTGAAGCTAAATAATCAAGCTGAATGACCCTAACATTAGTTTAGTCAGAAAAAAAATGTCTTAAACCATGGAAAAATTGAAAAAGTGAAAAAAATTTTGAAAATTTTTGTCTCGTGAGTACTCTTTTGATCCTGCGATGCACCTTGCACAAAAAAATTGAAAATCACTAAAAAATCTCATGGAATTTTTCTGCTCCATTAATTTTGTGAGTGAGTGTATTTTATGCAAGTAAGTACTTGGAAAATAAAGCTAATCTATTTCTGAAAAATCGATTTTTTTCGAAAAAAAAAATGAAACTCTCACCGTAAAGCCTTCAATAGATGGCAATATTAAGCCAAATATCATACGGAGCATGTTCAAAATTAACAAACACGGCTGACAAGTAAAAGCGAAAAATTTGAAGCAATATCACAAGCCAAGCACTAAAATAATTCTATTTCTTTTTATTTTTTCTACTTTTTTCCAATAGACTCGCGTTAGTGTTAATTTCGATGCTGTTAACAGAGCTCTTTCCATACTGTTGAGGTAATGCTATCGCTTCACACTAATCATAGGACAGATTACACTTGAGACTTGGGCAATTTATATTTTTAGTACCTATATGGAAAAAAAAAATTTGTAATAACGAAAATGTTACATGTGTAAACTGTTTAATGACCATGCACGTTAAATTAGAAAAAATTGAAAGTAGTTATTTTAACGGTTCACGGAGTATTCCGAGGTTATTTGACAACATTGCTTCTACCTCGATATCTTTTTACTCAACAGACCGGCGTATCTCTCCAAGTTTAAAAAATGAAATACAATGAATGTTTAACTCACTAACGTCATTTTTATTTAACGTTAACAATAAACACAAAACTGCCAATGAAATACAGCCGCTAGACTGTCTAAAAGTAGGGTTAAGGTATCGGGTTAATCCTATCGCTAAGCTTCAATCCATAGGATTTTTATAATTTTTTTTAAGCTGTACTAAATATATCAATAATCATCTCTGTAAAGTTGCAGGGTCAGTTATCGACCGAATTACGGAGAAAAACAGTATTAACATTGCGTATACTTATGAAAGAATTCTGAGACGACACACAAAAACCCGATTTCCGGTCGCTGTAAAAGTTTATAACAGTAGTGGAAATCCGTCAGATTCTAAAAAAGAAAAAGATTCACATACTCAACCCTTGTGGTAATCCAATGCTCTCAAAAAAATTACGCTTATCAATCTAACTTTGATGTAATATCGAGTTTCAATTGAAACTTCCGGAATAGGATTGACTACCACTTGCTCTCTTACCACTGTAAAGAGACGCGACTACAGGGCAACAGCTGATTGTAGCCCTAATCTCTGAAGTACTGATTCCAATGTCTACGCATCTACATGTATTTCTTTTTTAATTAGGTCGATAAGCGTACTTTTTTCTGAGATAATTGCTTCACTAAAAGTATCAAGTGTGTGTAAATCTTTTTCTTTTTTAGAATATGACGGATTTCCACTATTACATCAACTTTTATAGCGAGCGGAAAATTGATTTTCATATGTCGTCTCAGAATCCTTTCATAAAAGTACGCAATTTTGATTTTTTTTCTCTATAATTCGGTCGATAACCGACCCTAAAACTTTAGAGACGATTATTAATATATTTAGTACGGTTTAAAAAAAAATATGAAAATCTTATGGATTGAAGCCTGGCGTTGGGATTACCTTAATTTCTCTTATCCCCACTGTAAAGAAGTGATTCCGGATAGCGCCACGAAGTTGATATCGCGTGAACAAGCATTTACCGCTGCCTGTCAATAGAATTGAAAACGAGAATTGGCGCGCTCTTTGAAAGTTAGTATACGGTGCAGGTTGCGCGCGTTAAAAATACCGAGGGACCTCTTTCCCGACGTGTTAACGGTAACACGAGTCGGCTGTAATTTGCTCTCTTGCAAATGCTTTCAGGTTTTTACGATCCCCCCCCCCCGGTTTCCTTATTTCCATTCCACATTAATATTCATATAAATTATCGTGATGATGAACTACAGAAATCCATTTCACCTGATCGAGAAAATTGTTTCCAGGTGTCTGCTAGAGTATTTTATTACTTGACCATTATTATTGTACTCGGCAAGTACAAAGACCCTTTATGTAACAAAAACTTTGCACAATATCGTAGCAAAGATATAGGCACGATATTTCGTTGGTTTTTTAAAGCAATTACGGCTCATAAAATACCGGCGGTTCAAAGAGTAAATCTTATTTATGACACAATCAATAGGTATAGGTTTCAGTCGGTCGAAGCACTTGCTAAAAAAAGAAGCCCATGAAGTGAAATTTGATTAGCCAACCGAATGGACCAGATACCAACTTGTTTCCATGGCTAACTTGACAGGAGTTACCTAGAATGAAGTTGAGGCTCTACATTCTCCATTAATAATACTGGTTTCCTTGTGAAATTCTGATAGCGCCAAATGGCTCAATCATGGGATTTATCGCTCCAAGTTCTGATGTGAAAACTGGTACAGGTAACAATTTTGATCCAGCAACAACATTTAAATTAATTAAAACTGGATTTGTTTTGAAATACTTGCGCAACTGTCTATGAAAATCACTGACCATGCATACCAATCTTTAATTTTTCATGTAATGTTGAAACAAATGTACCTCTGCAGCTGAACGACATGGTTCTTTGAGCTTGTGTATAAGATCCTCCCATAAGTCTGTGGTGATACGTTCGTTCAACCAACCACCTGGATTGTCTAGAGTATCATTAAACCAGACTTTGCCTATCCCAGTAAGATACTTTTTGCAGACTTTCCCATTATAAATTCCACAATATCCTTCCGGACTGGATTCTGAAAGTAAAGCAATCACATTTTTCAGCTCTCTTCACATTTGAAAAGTTCAAAGGTGGCATTAATTTGAAATTATTGAATACGTTTTTGGTCAATATTTCAAGAACCGTTTCTTTTTTTCATATAAAAAGAATTAGACATTTTTTGTGGCAACATTGCATTTTTTCATTATATTTGATTTTAAAATGTTGTTGCGAATTTTGTATTTCGCACGTACAAAGATCCAGCATTTGTCATAAAGCATATTCAGGCTCTAGTATATATTATGTCAATAAGAATCTTATTAACCCTTGGCTGGCGCACTGTAATATCGCTGCTTCCTCTGTCGCGCCGGGTCACCGATGTCCGTGCATGTTTTTCGATGGGCAAGACGGGTCCAAAAAATTCAAAAAAATAGAATGTAAATACATAATGGTTAAACCCCAAAAGTTATTACTTTTTATACTGCGAATAGCTATCTTAGCCGAAAAGTTCTCGAGGAAGACTTTGCTATGGTCCGACCCAGTACGAGTGACCCAGTGCGACAGCCGCGGGTTAATCTTTGTGGGCCTTGATTATATTTTAATCCCATAAATGTTTCATTCGTCATACGACGGAACACTAAAACTAACAAATACAAGCTCAAAGAAACCTACAATTATACTGTAAAATAAAAGCAATGTACAAAACTTGAGGAAAATTACAGATAATTAGAGATGAGCGGAGAAAATTTGAGAAAAATACAATTTCTTCACTCGTATAAAAATGTAGTACACCCAAATGGAGAAGAGATTGAAAACTTTAGCAAGGTCGGAGATGAGCCATTTTCAGCGTAAATTCTGAGATTATCCCGAGTAAGTATTAGTCCAAAGTACTTTGCTTCAGAAAAAATGTCAACTATTTTGAATGACAAATTCAAGATATTCTACTCCCATGTATTTATTAATTCACACTCAATACTCTGATATTGTGTTTTATGAGGGGCAGGTAAAACATTTTAATTTGTTCCGATCGAGACTTGTCGAGTTATGAAGTTATAACACTACGAGCAGAATGGCGAATGTATGAAAGTCTTTGACATCCGCGAGCCACAAAAATAGAGAATAATTTAATAGAGAATTCCTGAATGATTAAGTAATTCGTAATAAATTCATACGTTTCGGGTGAAAATAAACTTTAACATAAAAATGATGAAACAATTGTAAAGATTTAGCAAATAACGGTCGAACAATTATCCAATATTTTCACCTCACGCAATAAAAATACTATCTTGCCATTTTCATCACGAATGATGTTATTCCGAATTTCATCACTTTCTCGAGTACTTGAGATTCTCATTTCATTTCATTTTTGCTACAATCGGACAACCGTAACATTCTTAATAAATAACAACTATTTCTACGAAAAAATATCGAAAGTTTCTCACTAGTTTGGATGGTGCAAGTGACGATGATATTACTGACGATGAAGAAATTGATCCAAGGAAACATGTTATAAATATGAATTGCTCGTAGTCTACTCAAGGCAAGATGTTCGAGTTCCCAAGCTCCGAGGAAGTATTATTTTTTTTCACGGATGATACGCTGCAAATTTCTTTCACCGGTTACATGACTCTTAACCACATGTTGCACTTCCGTGTAGTCGATGTAACACTTTGTATTGTTGCGAAAAGTTAAGATATTCATCAGATAACGCACTTCAATGTCTTTTACGGTTACACGCACACACAAGAAACACACTTGACATTTCGCGATAAACGCGTGATGATGTATTTATTTTAATAGTAACTGTCGTTAAACTCAAATGAAACGAGTTTGTTTACACCGCTGAACTCTCTAGATTTCGAGGCTAGGTGGGGAGTGTAAGAAACAATAGCAATTTTCGTTCCATAAAATATTCAAATTTTTCTTCATCCATTTATATTGCTACACGCATCAATGGAATGACAAAGAATTACAAAATATCACCGAGCGCGAATATATAATTATTAATTTCCGATGTTGCTGCTGTTCTGTCAATGAGGCGTTCAATTTAGTGCATAAGCCGATAGCATGCAATGCGAGCTATTTGGAGGACACGGAGTATACAGACGGGAGATGGAGCTGCGAACGAGAGAGAGCGAAGCTGTGCGGCACCTCCGTTAAGTTAGCCCGTCGATGTATTCCAAATTGATTTAAACCAACATCTGCCAACACCAATGATTTGGGAATCGTTTGAGGGTTTTAAAAATAAAAAAAATCGTTTGAGAGTTTATAGTTTTTGTAAAAAACGCACCGTACGTGTGAACTTGGCCATCAAATTTCGAAAAATCGTTTCGTGACTCAACTACTTCAACAAAAAATTTTCCATCAAATATATGACCAGAGCACTATTCTCACAAGTTTAAGGAATTGATTTTTCATCTCGGACACGGAGACTACCATAAAGGAGTCCGAACGTGGTCCGAACTCCTATGGGTGGGGGTAGAAAAAAATGGTTACGATTCTTGGATCTCGAATGGGTTCGCGATTAGGCCACAAGCGACGCTGACTACGACTCGGGAGCATCTGAAATTATCTGCGTGTGAGAGAGATGACATGAGATTAAAAGAGGACAAAGCTAACACATGTGACAATCGTACCTCCGTAAAGTTGGCTCCACACCTTGATCCAAACTGATTCTAATTAACACCAATTGTTTGAGAGAAAAGAAAAATCGTTTGAGAGTTAAACTTTTTACCAAAAAAACCAATTTTATTTTTTGCGTGATGTTAGCCCCCAAATTCCTTAAAATCCGCAAAAAACAACCTATCACATTTTTCTTTTTTGTGATCGTTTCAAAATCGTTTGAGAGGGTTTGAGAGTTCAGAAAAATCGGTCAACCCTTTAAGGGGCACTGGGACATACGCTGTCCCACCTGTTTTGTCTCAGTTTTTTTCACTTTTCTGATATATTTTTGCACTTTTTTTTTGACAAAAACACTTTTTAGACTCTTAGGGACCTAAGTTATAAGATTTTAATGATAAAGCCCGGAATATTCTTTATTTATTATTAGTTATATACAACTGAAGTAGAAAAAACACGTATTTTTCAGGATAAATTCGTTTATGGGTAAACAAAAAATCGTAGAGCTTCAACAAGTTTTCCACATGTATTCTGTACCTTATACCATAACATATTTTTTTTTCAGAATTTTTCGCAAGTTGATTTTTTGTTTTTTTTTTCGAGAATTGAAAAAATACGGAAAAAATACTATTCGTGTGGGAAAAATAATTGGTTTGAATGCAGTTCTTGTTTAATGAACCTTAAATTTGGTATACAAAGGTTTTGGGGGTCTCTGATCACGAATCTGGCGTCATAATTTCAAAATTCAAGATGGTGGATCCAACAAGGCGGCGTGTATTTTCGAAATATTTACAAACTGGATATTTTTTTATGAAATTACGCATACGGGGGTTTTCGAGGTCTCTGATTCCAAATCTGGCATCATAATTTCAAAATTCAAGATGGCGAATCCAATATGGTGGCAGGTTTTTTCGAAATATTTACAAACTAGATATTTTTTAATGAAGTTACGCATACGGGGGTTTTCAAGGTCTCTGATTCCAAATCTGGCATCATAATTTCAAAATTTAAGATAGCGGATCCAATATGGCGGACTTTATTTTCGGAATATTCACAAGCTGGATATTTCTTGCTGAAATCACGTATAACAAGGTATGGAGATCGCTTCGAGACCTCTAAATTTAAGATGGCAAATCCAATATGGCGTAAATTTTTTTATGTAGAATTGCAATTGTTTATTCAATTATATATTTGTGATGAAAAGTTGACTTATTGAAACAAAATTTTCAATATTTCGGGCGATGCATTTTATGAAGAATATTTATTATTTATTAATTCTTATTGCTTGTACTTCAGAATCTCAATCAGCAACCCCAAAAACCCCCGAGTACTTATTTATGTGTACATTGAATAAAAAATCGTAAATTAGGCTCAGTGACCATATTGGATTCGCCATTTTGAATTTTGTAATTTTGAGTTCAGAATCGTAATCAGCGACCCCGAAAACATAAAGATCACCGATAAATGTTTAAATCCGTTGAGCAGAAAAATGTGCCCCTCAAAGGGTTAAGAGTTTATATTTTATGAAATATAAGAATTTTTTTAAAAACGCAACCAACCGCACTGCCGTGGCACGCATGGGCATCCCTGCTCGGCATTCCATAAACTCTTATATTTTATGAAATATTAACTTTCAAACTATTTTAACGAAGTCTCAAACCCTCTCTAACGATTTTCCATCCTTTATACTGATTTTGGGCACTTTTGGCAAGTTTTCATATTCTCTGCACTTCCGAATGATGAGCAGGGGGTGCCATGACACAGCCCTACGGTCGGTTGCGTTTTTGAGAAAATTCTTATCTTTCATCAAATATAAGCTCTCAAACGATTGTTCTGAACTCCCAAACACTCTCTAACGATTCTCAAACGATTACCAAAAACAAAAATGTGATAAGTTGTTTTTTTACGAATCTTAAAAAATCTGGGGGCTAACTTTACGGGAAAAATTAGATTGGTTTTTTGGAAAAACTATTAACTTTCAAACGATATTTTATTTCTCTCAAACTCTCTCAAATGATTCTCAAACGATTGGTGATGATTAGAATCAGTTTGGATCAAGTCGCGGGACCATCTTCACGGCGGTGACAATCGTCCATGTTTCATTTCATAAATCAAAATAAACAGTGTATTGTGCAAGAGATCGTGAAATTATTAAAAAATCTTATTGGGAGGTAACTAGCCATCGTGTGAAAATTAAAATTAGTATTTTTTCATGAAATATTTTTTCAAATACTTTTATAGGAACCGTTCATTCAAGAATTCAAGAATTTTAATTATGTATACAATAGAAATTCACTTTCTCGTAAGGCAGTTAAAATTAGAAGATTTTTGTTTTTGCTATTCAAAACCGCAATGATGTGCTATATAATTTCTTTCTTTACGTATGATTTTTTGCAAATTCTTTCTTTTGTATGGCATGCCGTTGTATGATATTGACATAAAAAAAAAATCTTTCATTTTTAACTGCAGTACGTGAAAATCAACCCATGAAAAACTGCACAATCTGCCCAAGGCTGACCCAGCGTTGTGCCGACTGTACTCCACCGTTAGCCGATGAAAGACAGGTCCCAAGCTTCCTCTGTATCAACTTCCCTCTGTCTGAACTTGCCTTGCGTGCCAAGCCTCAAGCGTGCCAACCTTATTCGGTGTGTGTACACTGTCGGTAAGATGTCGCTGCAAGCGCGTTTCACAGACTGCATAGCTTTCTACCTCATCATTACCTTACAGCAAAGACTGCACGTGAGAGATTACAATGTTATCGACCGCCTGGATATGTCCATCGCGTTCAAAGCTAAGCACCTCCACTCGGTAATCGAATAATCCCAAGAAAAATATTATCATAACAATTAATACTTCAGGAAATTAATAAAAGAGTTGATTTTGTTAAAATTTAAAGTTAATTCGTTCCTGTGTCCAAATACACACGAGTTCTTCCCGAATTCGCTCTGGTGATAGAACTTCTTTTTTTTAACTTTTCGATTATCGAGCGAAGGAACTTAGCTTTGAACGCGATGGACACATCCAGTGGCAGTCGATAACGGTGTAATCTCTCACATGCAGTCTTTGCTGTAAGGTAATGATAAGGTAGAAAGCTATGCAGTCTGTGAAACGAACTCGCAGCGACATCTTACCGACAGTGTACACACACCGAATGAGGTTGACACGCCTGAGGCTTGGCACACAAGGCAAGTTCAGACAGAGGGAAGTTGATACAGAGACAGCTTGGCACAGAGGGAGCTTGGGACTGCTTGGGACCCCCCAGCCGATGAACGGCGGCACTACCGGTTCAGCATTGTGCCACGGTAGGAGTGATAGGCTCGCTGCACCATTGGGAATCTGTTAGACGCACAGTTGCGCCAACCGTTGGCAGACAAGAGGGACAACGCTGGCTGAGCATTGGTTGATGAGCATTGGCCGAACATTAGCTGCATGGAGAATAGAGGGAAGGAGTGTCATCTCCGCATGTTTAGCCGGCGTAGAAAACTGAAAAATAGGTCCGCTGCTGTCGACTTGAGCAGTTATGTTATATATATATCAATGCACGTATAGTATGCGCGATGGTATATCGCGTTACGAACAGCCTTTCAGCTATTCATAATAATCCTGAATACGTTTATTATTTACATATATTGTATAATTTTGTTCATATATTATTTAGATGTGCCCTGTACTATTATATCTAAAATTGTTATATATACATTTCTATAATGGAGACTTAAAGGGACAATGTCCCATATATTTCCTTTCTATGCTTTGGTCTTTTGACGCGTACATAATATTAATTAATAGAAGCCATTCTTGTACATTATACGTAAAAACCGAGGTCATTGTAAGCCGCGAACCAACCGAACAAGCCGTCAAACCTAGTGAAACCCTAAACGCGGCTGCAACTTAAATATTAAAAAACTACAGTATCTGATAATATGATTCCGTGGGGTAATTGGTAGAGCGCTAACTCACTATTATGCAGGTACTGAGTTCGATCCCAGGTAATATTTTTTTCGTACGCATTGTTTTTTTTTATATACATATATCCGAACACATCGATATTGTACATAACACCATCCACATAACTAATTTCTTAAAGTGAATAAAGTAATTTGAATTGTTTGCAATATTTTTTATCTCATAAAAAACCAATTATTTGTGATCATGGTTATTTTTTGTATTGTTTACGTGAGTTTACTATATTTAGGTAGTTATTTTTCGAAAGTATAGCGTCGTTCGACTTTTAGATGTCTGTTTTTCTCAGCTCCGTCTTCGGCTTTTATATACTCCAATGCTTATAGCTGGTTGTCCATTTTTCTTAATTTATTTCAACTCTGTTCCTTTGACTCCTCATTCCCTTATTTCTATGTGCCTGAGGTTAATTATAATATTTGGTTAGTTCAATAATCGGTGTAAAAATAATTACATTATTACCATCTTCACCTTATTAATTATTTCATACAATGGGTCTTCATTTTCCTCCCGGGTTCAGTCTGGAATATCCAATCTTCCAGTTACAACTCCTTTACACGCCTCTCTTACAACTATCTTTTACTCTTCTCCATTATAATACTCTGTTTTACATTTCTCTCTCCACGTTCTCTCATGCCATTCACTCTTACGATTTTCTCTTACACATTCTCTCTTACCGAATCAATCTTTTTCTTTTCCTATCATGTTCTTTATTTCCCCCTCGGCTCTCTTCAACTTATTTATTATTTGTAGTTTGCTAAATACGTGTCATATTATTAGGTGTATGACTTAGTTATTACCGATTTTTTCCCCAATTTATTGTATATAAAAAAATGGACAACAACGAACTTCATCTTGAAAATATTATCCGTTGTTTTTTATGATTTAACGCTATCTCTGAGGTAGCTTATGACGTCCGCGATAATATTTCTATTGTAAATATAATTTTAAGCTCAAAGGAAAAATCTGTAAAAACTAAATCATGGTTTTTTTTTTTTTTTTCTCAGAGAGCGATCACAACCCAAGAGCAATTGCTTGTATGTGACAGGCCAGCCCGCCAAAACATTTCAATCGCCATGTTGGTCGGATCTTCTCGTGATTGGCTAATAATACGGAACATTTTGACTAGAGCGACGTGAGGGGCGAAACTTGGAACTATAATTTTTCAAGGTCTCCGGCCGGATTTCCTAGCCCCACTTGCATGGAGATGACACTCCTTCCCTCTAGTCTCCATGATTCCATGATTTCATCTTTTCGTCTCACTCACATGTTGCAAACTTCAACGCCGTACTTTTGCAAAACTAGCGCCAGTGGCCAAAATACACACTTCACAATTTCTTCAATTCTGTTGCCACTTTCTCAGCATCCCTTCCATTGGAGTTCGGACTCCTTTATATATTCTCCATGGTAGCGCCGCTCGCGGCGGAAGTACGCAATATATATGGATGATTAAAGCGCTACTTACGGCGAATTCGTGAACTAATGTGAATACGATTTTTACATGACCGTAGCATTAAATAAACTGGGCCCCAAACATTTCAATTTCTCAACTAGCAAAACGTGTATTGAGGATGTAATGCAAAATAATTTTGTAAACATACAGATAATGGGTGCACCTGTCAGGCAAGGATATTTTTTAACAATAATGTGAAGACTACATATTATTATAAGTCGTGTAGAATATTATGTGAATAATATTATACAATGTTTGAAATTTGTATAAAATGAAATTTTGTTTTTCAAATACAATTATAAATATCTGTGAAATTCTGCATTTCACTCATATGATACATAAATGGATAAAAATGAACAATTGATTCATTTGTATACGCTTGTTTTCGAAAAATTGTAATATTTAATAAAAATTTTGAGTACAGGATAATGGAATGTCAACTTCGAAACATGGTATTTATGAAAGAATATTTTCAATAAAATGCAATACATTCTTTGAATATGTTTTATATTACTTTTTCCAAAATTGTAATGTTTGCATTCTCGACCTTTATACTATTCGTTTCCAAATTGGTGAAAAGGTGAAATTTTGATACTGAAAAAAGACATTTTTTATTCACTGGAATATATAGATTTTCATGATTTCATGATGAAAAGGATTTATGTTGGTGTCCATCGCAGAGTGCAATTACTTGAAACGATGCAAACAGTTCAACATATGTCATTCATCAGAGGCCAAGATTTTGCTTTGTTGCTCTTTTTCACTTAGAGGAATATCTACATTTGTATCATTATTCATTTCACCATCCATCGGAAAGTGAGATTATACTGAAACCGATGCAAGATGTATAATGTATTTCATTCACCAGGGACCAAGATCTTACTTTATTGCCTTTTTTTATTTGGTAAAATAACTAAACTTGCATGATTATTCATATCACTGTCCATCAGATAGTGTTATTACTGAAACTGATGCAAAAGGTACAGCATATGTTATTCATCAGAAACCAGGATTTTACTTTACTGTTATCTTTATTCGGTCAAATATCAAAATTTATATAATTTTTGCCGTCGCTATTCATCAGAGAGAAATATTACTGAAACTGATGCAAAAAGTACAGCATACGTTATTCATAGGGAACCGGGACTTTACTTTATTACTGCTATCTTATATTTTGTTCTTTGCTGCTACCTTATATTTAATTTTGATATTCAAACAAAATATCAAAATTTACATGATTTTTGCTATCGCTGTTCATCGGAGAGTGAGATTACTGAAACTGATGCTAAAGTAACAGCGTATGTTATTCATCAGTTTCAATAATGAGTTGAAATAATCTCGCTCTCCAATAGAGAGCGATATGAATAATCATGCAAATTTCAGCAAATCAAACGTAGGCAATAAAATAAAATCCTGGTCTCGGTTGAATGAAATATGTTGTACCTTTTGCATCAGTTTTAATAACCTCGTTCTCCGATGAACAGCGACATGAAGAATCATATAGATTAGGATATTTCAGAGAAGAAAAAAGACCAACGAAAAGAAATCTTTGTCTTTGATGAATGACATACACTAGAATGAAAAAAATGTTATTCATGAGGTTTATGAAAAATAAATATCCACTTACATATGAAATATTTAATTTACATTGCGAGCAAGTCTTAAAAAAAAGTTCAAAAAATTGTGCTGCCACGGAGAATCGAACTCAAGTTGATGATAAGCATGAACCCTCAATCCTCGAACGTTTTTTAATCACCCTAATTCCGTGAACCGGAGTCGTCTTTTTCTTCGCGCTATCATAGCCGCAAGTATAAATGAAAAAATCTGAGAAAATTCATGCTCAATCTTCAGACTATACTTTTCAAGCGGGATAAGAAATTACTTTTCTCTTATTTTTAATAATTCTTTTTTTGTCATAAAATATTAAGCAATATGCGAAGAAAACGTATTTTGGGCCGGACAAAAACAACTCCAGTTCACGAGTTGAGGGTTAACATCGACTATCCAGCAACGCTGGTAGCGTTTAAAGAAACTGACATTTTGCCGAAAATACTTTAATTCAAGTCATTATTGCCGTAACTAAACGCCAAATGGACAAAATTTTACCTGACTTTTCATCAATTTTTTCTTCATACTATTGGCATGAAAAAATATATCCGAAATACCATGTCCGACGTAAAATTTTGTGCTCTTTCGGAATATGCTATTGTAATTTGGCTAGCATCAATTCTCGAAAATTATAAACAAATTTTTGCCAAAAAGTGCAATTTTTTCAACTACAAAATATGTTTGATCTCAAAAATCAATATGAAACCGGCACTATACACTTCCTTTTACAAGCAGAGAGGTTGTTTTAATTCCTATTCTTACAGATAGGCGGGTTAGGAAAAAAAAAATTCGACATGGCGGTGTCCACAATCGCGTCTGAAGTAAAAACTTTTTTTTAACTTCATAACGCTGTAGCTCGTGAACTATAAGCTTTTTCAAAAAATTGCTAACAATAAAGTGTTTAGAATTCATCGAAAAATACACTAGAACTTGTTCAGATTTTTTTGGCGACATTTTGGAAAATTTGTTACCTGAATTTTTCGAAAATTTAAAAAAATTCTAAAAAAGTTCGTACCGTATTCTTTGATGAATTCTAACCATTTTTTGTACTTTGCAATTTTTTCCAAAAGTTGATAGTTTACGAGAAAAAAAATCTTAAATGTTATATTTGTGCGTGTACTCCTTGAATCACGGTTTATTCACTCAACTGTTCCTCTTATAATTAAAAGAAATTCAAATTCGTCTCCTTGATACAGTTTTTTCGGCGTTAATCTGTGAGAATATGTCGGACGCAACAAAAAAAAAAGAAAATTCTCTCGAACAAGACGAAATTTGCATGAAAATTCTGAATGTATGTATACTCGTATAGAAAAAAAAGACTTTTCATATATTCCGTTAGCCGCTGATTCATCATCGTAACCCAATCCTGACCGCGTGGAGGTGGAATCATAAGGATCTTATTATCGTACTGAGGACTATGACACACCACAGAAATTCCGAACTACACTTTGTAGGATATTTTCTGAATAATCGTCGAATAAACCGTGATTCAAGGAGTACATCCATAAATATAACATTTAAGTTTTTTTTTCTCGAAAACCATTAGCTTTTGAAAAAAATTGAAAAAGGACAGAAAATGGTTAGAATTCATCAATGAATATGTTGGAATTTTTAAATAATTTTTTTAAGTTTTCAAAAAATTTAGGTAACACATTTTCCAAAATGTCGCCAAAAAAATCTGAACAAATTCTAGTGTATTTTTCGACAAATTCTAAACACTTTTTATTCTTAGCAATTTTTTGAAAAAGCTTATAGTTCATGAGCTACAGCGTTATGAAGTTTTTGAAAAATTTTTCACTATGGACGTCATTTTGGACACCGCCACGTTGAATTTTTGTTTCCCTAACCTGCCTATCTTTAAGAATAGGAATTGAAACCACCTTTCTGCTTGTAAAAGGAAGTGTATAGCGCCGGTTTCATATTGATTTTTGAGGTTAAAAATATTTTGTGGTCGAAAAAATCGCACTATTTGGCAAAAAATTGTTTGTAACTTTTTGAGAATTGATGCTAGACAAATTATAATAGCAAATTCTGAAAGAGCATAAAACTTTAAGTCGGACATGGTATTTCAGATTTTTTTTTTCATGCCAATAGTATGAAAAATTGATTAAAAGGCAGTTAAAATTTTTGCCATTTGGGCGCTAATGGGTTAACAACGACGATCCATCATTGCTACCACCTACAGTACCGTTTGTAAAAATACGATAGCCCTGTTAAGAATACGTTTTTTACGCCTTTTCATCACACAAGCGATGCCCCTAGGCAGTAGCGATGCTGGATTGTCGTTATTAATGCTTGTTATCAACCAATATTGCTGTGCTGTTTGCCTGCATGGAGAAATTACCATTTTTATAGTCTGAAGATTTCGATTTAGCATCTTGATTTTGCATTATTTTCTCATAAATATTTGCCAACTTGCTTGAGCCATCTTGACATAACGACCGAGCAGCAAAATTAGAACATAAAAGCGAGAGATACATATGATGAGAAAACGATTTTTCACAAAAAATATATTGGCGGAAAAAACGAGACACCAATGTTCTCTGTACAGTCAATATATTCAAACAATCTGGAAAGGTTGATACGCCGAGAGCTAATCGCTTTAGATTATAAATTTATAAGATCAAAACTATGTGCATTCCTGTAGGTCAATTTTTTTTATGCTGACTTTCTCCGAAACAGTTTGTTTACTATTTTATGGTATCATAAGATGGTACCGGTGCCGGAACAAATTATTAACTCTTTTCTTTAACACAATAATATTTCCTACAAAATGATCATCTTAAAGCGTTTTACAGAAAAAATCATGTTTTGTTCGCCTTCATGCAGGATGTAAATAAAGCAATGTTTCAAAAGGTTATTGTTAAGCGTTTGATCTGGAAAACATCATAACTCATCCAAGAGATATTTAACGGCCCCAAAAACTGTTTAGTTGCGTCAACTTTCTTTGTTGTTTTGTTTTAAAACAAAGTTTCAGGTTTATGACAAAAACCAATCGGATGCAATTCTTATAATCCTTGTTCGCTGTCGGGGTAAAATTGCTATCAAAAGCCTTTTCAAAAGTTGTGGAGCACTTTGGATACAATCGGCTATCGTTGCGTAAGAGTTGGAGAGTACTCAAATTCGGTATTAGTCAGATCCATGCGAGTTTCCGCAAAATTTGATTAATGGAAAAAGTACGAAGAAAACAGAAATAATAAGAAAAAAAGTTAATAACCACTTTTTCTAATGTTCATTTATTGTAGCAAGCAGCAAAATGGTTGTGGCCTTTAAAACTGATGATATACCAACGTATTGATACTCTCATTCCTATTTACTCAATAAAAACAATAATATGCATTGTAAGCTGACGCAAGAAATACGGACAGTGACTCTGCTCCCGAAATGAAGCGGAGATATTGTCTAAACAGCCGGTGCCATGTAACAGCTGCTCATTCTTTCGGTCCCTCCACTGCACCATCTAGCTCAGCCTATCATAAACGCAACCTTACCATAATTATTCAATCCGTAGCGTGACTTTTGTTATCCTTCGTGAGAGTCAGCATAGTTTGACACATTCATCAATCCGATAAACGAAACGTTCAGAATATTTTTCTCTTTCCTCACCGACATTTCGACGTTTATTTTCGACATTGGAGGACTCTTCGTGAACTTCTAAAGTTGGTCATTTATTTTTCGTATTTTCTCCAGAAAAATTTTCTTTATTTCCGCTTCTAAACTTCATGGACTCATTATGGAATTCACGTAAAATATCGATTGATGTACATAAATAAATAATTGATATGAATTTACTGCAATGTGATATGATAATAATTTTTCATTTGTCAAGAATGATTCTTCGATAAACTATCCCAAACGTTTGCAGAATGAAGTACTGAGCTCGCTAAATCTTGAAGCGGACAGCGTCTTCCGACCATCGAAAGATCATTTCCATTCCTTTTCGCATATTTACAATTCCGGCTTTGTACACGACTGATTTTTTATAAATCCTTCCTTAAAAAATCCGTATTCGCAGTATCGAATATTCAACAAATTCATTGTTATCGATTTATTCGTTTTGTGATTGGCTGTTATTAAAAGGGCTGAAGTAGCGTATGTCAGACAAATCATAATGTAATATGCATACGTCGAACTGCATTCTCGTCACTTAGTTTTCATTTTTTGTACGAAAAAAGTTTATAGTCGTTTGAAGTTTTGAAAAATGTTTATTTTTTCAAAACCTTTAAAATATTTATGTGACGCTATTTTGGACACTGAAAAAGTCAGCAACGATTTTAAAGATCTAGTACATGGTGTTAACAACTGTTGCGTACCTCGCGGAGGTGAAAAGTTATACCTTTTCTCGTTTAACCTAGTTATATAAAAAATCCATCAGCACCGTTCATGAAATATTCTCCTTCTTTTAATGTTCCATTCATCTTTATTTGCGATTTCTTTGCTTTTTCAAAATAGGTCCGCGTGACCTATTTTAGATAGGTAACAAATACGTCCGCGTGAATTATCAGCAAAGGCCTTTTTACATGCCTTTTGTCCTTTACTTTCTCGAATGGTAATCGAGCTTGCTTACCATTTATACAAGCCTTACACAAATCAGAGACCAGATAATCTCTTTTCATCGGGTGATCTGTGCCTCCAGAATCCAGCAGATAATATAATTTACCATTTTCGATGTTCTCGTAATAATTTCCAGTCTCAAACGCAAAATCAGGTGTGTTGTCTTCCCTATTCGTTGTCACCATTTATATCGTATGGACGGCTTTGTTGCGTTATCCTCGGTATTGTTGATTTCTTTTATAACATCAGCATTCCTTTATTTTATTGTCTTTCCGTCCACATTGATGGCATTTCCCAATGGAACGATTTTTATTTCGATGAAGCTTGTGTCAGGAACGAGAGTTCCTGCCTCTTCTGTTTCCGCTGCGCCGATGTATTATACCTATGGCCTCTCGACGATTTCTTTGTGGATTTTCCATTTTTGTATGCAATACTTTACCACTTGTACTGTCTTTATTTATTTTCATCTCATGGTCAAAAAGTCTCTATTTGACAAAATAATATCTAATTTTATCTTCAGTACGAGTCTCAATTACCATAGGTACTGTCTTATACGTGGCAGAGAGAGAGCGAGAGAGAGAGAGTTCATCAAATATGACACTTTTTGATTCTCACTCACTGACACACCAGCCGCTCCTGATTCTGTTATCAGACCATCGAATGTTTCGAAATGTGTCTTCCTTTTTAGTCTGCTCAATCGAGTTCGAACAGACACTTCGGTAGCCGCAATTTTTCTCTCATCAATCGCATCTAAACTTTGCAAAATGGATTTAGCAGTCGAGCCTGGTGTATCGTACTTTAAAAGGTAGGAGACTCGCGACAAACGTTATTAGACGAATTCTTAATTGTGACATATATATGTTACAGCCAAAAGTCTCAATCGGTCAAAAGTAGTTTGAACTGAAAAAATCAGGCAAAAGTCATTTTGACTGAACACATTGGTCAAGAGTGGTTTCATCTGAAAATCGGTAGTTAATAGTGATTTTCAGTGACAATATGTGGTTAAAAGTGATGTTGGCTAAAGTTCTTAGTCAAAACTACTTTTAACTACTAGAGCATTAGTCAAGATCACTTAACCAATTAATAGGATGTAATGAAAGATTTTATGTGGTAGATTTGTTTATTACGAAGGTTTTGGTTGAGGTTTAGATAATTAAGGCGATGTATTATACCCCCGAAACCTCGAAAACTAAACAGACTCACGCAAAAACTATCAATCCGATCGGTTTGAAATTTGTTGTGAGTATTTAGTGTCGTAGCACGGAGGGGCTGACGATTTTAGAATTTCAATTTAGATAGAGCAGAATTTCGAAATATTGCGACAAAAATTCTTGCAGAGTAAAAAAAATGTCAGAATTTCGAAATTACAAATCGTCAGTCCCTCCATGATTTCGCCTGTGAATTTTTTTAAATTTCGGTGGACGAGTATAACACATCGCCTCAGTACAAAGAAGATGTAAGAAGTGAGTAAGAAAAAAATACAATACAATAATTACAATAACATTAGTTCTTTTTTAATCATTATTATCAAACTTTAATTGAAGTAAGATTGTCAGATTGACATTATTCGTTATTGGACAATGAGAAACTCGCAAATTGGAAATTTATTTTTGTTTTGCTTTATTCATACATTGCAACATACATGCGTGTTTTTTTTTTTCAATTTACAAGGTTTTCATTCTACTATGACGAATTATTTATTCATACAACTCAAACTGTTGCAACACTTTGAATTACACAGTAACCCTTTTTTTTGTATAAGCATGTGTTGTTTTTACCGTTGTTTAGCTCGTGGAACACACACATCGTGCACAATCTTATTGTCCTGTTCCAATAGCATCTTTCTTTGCAACAGTTCGTAATATAATTGCTACGTTTGGCACCTCATCTTGGCGTAGACATTCTTTTTTACAGCCATCAAATTCGGATCTGAAAATAAGTAATAAAGGGGTTGCTATACACACGTATTATCATGCAGCACGTGCGAGCACATTCACATACGCATACACACATTGACACACCCTCACCCCCCCACACACACACACACACGCACGCACGCAAACAAATTCATTCATCCATACCCACACGCTAAGTAGGCATTTATGAAACCGATATCAGTAAGTACCTGCAGTATGATTTGTCCAAAATACCAATCTTTGTCCCAATCCTGTATAACTGGCCCGAAGTAACCTCCAATATGTCTCGAATTATATTACGAAGATCTGCCTTACCTTTGTGAACGTCTGGCATTGGAATGGTCACATTGTCTCGGACTGCCAATGGGTGATGAGATTGCTCACTTGCTGTTTTCATTCTTTTTGCTTGTTTTCCTAAATTGTAATGCGCTTTTTTTCATGCTCCCAATATATTTGATTGATGTCTGTTGAGGTTAATGATTCCTTCTCGTGCATTTCCACCTTGTCTTTTCCACCTTCAGTTTCATTTTTTTCCTGTTCGTCTTGGTTCCCTTCATTATTATTGAAGTTCTGATTCATCTTCGTGATTGCAACTTGCAGCTATCAAACTTGAGTCCACTGGACCAGTTAGTACTTTTATTATCTTGCATCCATGATGCTAGCATTTCCTCGACATCTCAGTTAACCCTTTCCACAGAACCTTCCTCTCACTGTCTCACTATGTCGTGGTTTTCCCGTTATGAGTTTCAGCTCCGGCCAATATGATGCTTATTATTTTATTACAGAATTCACAAGCTTTCCACCATTATCAGGATGCAAAATACCCTGATGGAAATGCGTACCCCAAATCTTATCATAAAGGGTTATATTGTGAAAATTTGTATGAAATCTTCACAGAATTGTAACAAAATTTGTTAAAGTTTTCGTACAAATTATTATATTATGTGAGATATTGACCTTGCTCCGACCTTAATTAACTCTGAAATTTGACATTTCAATGAAAGTTTCAAAATATATGCAGGATCATATCATTGTCAGGCCTCTTGGGGCACCCATGCATCGCTGGTGCATCAATTTCTACATAATTTGAAAAAAAGTCAAAGGTGGCACGACCCTGGTAGAAATTTTTTTCTGCATTTTTCTCAAAAACTCTCATTTTCCCTCAAATTTCTCCGATTTATTCAGTGAATTGAGACTTTTCGCAGAAATATGGAGAAAAAATATTTCCACATTACTCCGAAATTTCCCAAATTTCTCTAAATTTTTTCTTTTTCCCCCGTATTTTCTCCCAAAAATTTTCCGATTTTTTCCGATTTTTTCAGTGAATTGAGATTTTTGGAGGAAATCCGGAAAAAATATTTCCACATTAAATCGAAATTTTCCAAATTTCTCCGCATTTTTATAAACAATCCTTATTTTTTTCCGAATTCCTTTAATTTGTTTATTGAAAATTCGAAAATCCTTTTTTTACCATTAATCCTCGTCATTTTTCCTACACAAATAGAAGTCAGTGCAATAATACTTGTACAAACCAAAGAACATACCTTACCTTGCACAAGTATAATCTTTCGGATTGCCGTATACCGTGCATGCTTCCTATCTGCTACATGAAAAGACAGTTGCATTTTTTTCAAAATATTAAATTTTTTACTTTTTTACATTTTGAAAAAAGAATAAAAATACCATTTTCCCGAAGTTCTCGCAAGGCAATGCTTTCAATATAAACTGAGTAAAGTTCCTGTGAATTTTCTGATATTTCCTGCATTTTTGACTTGCTACTGCATTTTGAAATCCTAAATTATTTTTGTGTCGCCGTCCTCTTAAAAAAATCAAGAAATTGTCACTCACGATTGATCGAAAGCAAGGCAATAATGGGAATTTTTCCGAAAAACTTGATTCCTTAATTTTCCCAATTCCTCGGAAAGTCTCCCAAGGCAATTCCATTAATCTCAGTAAAATCTATGTGAATTTCCTCACATTTTCTGCATTCTTGAATTTCCTACTATACTTTCCACCTTAAATACTTTTTGGGTCACCGCCCTTTTAAAAAATCAAGGAATTGTCGTTCACAATTTGGTCGAATGTAAGGAAAAAATGGGATTTTTTTCCAACAAATTCATTTTCTGCGTTTCTATCACTTCTCCGAAATTCTTCCAAGGCATTTCAGAAGACTAGGAAATAATGGGAAATTCTCGTAAATAAAAAGAGAAGATCGAAATAATGTGGGAAAAAGAGGAATATTGGGGAAAATTGGTATATTTTAAGATTAATATTACTCTTTTTTTTCGATTTTCTCCGAATTCGGGGAAAACGGAGAAAATATGAGAAATTCGGTAAAAAAATTCTACCAATTCTACCACATGTAAAATGTGTTATCAGATTATACATTGTTATTCTACAATGAATTTACCAGTATGAACTATTATTTGATACAATTTTTGAAGGGCCCCAGTTTTGCGCTGTTTTATGTCACCGCATTCGGCTCTGGGTTTAAAAAAGGAGAGTCATGTATACATGCACACATAACTGCAAGCTCTACGAAATCTCGGCGTACAGGCATGAGGATTAAAATTTTCAAAAATCGACCGTATCATCGTATTCAGAAACTCTAGACATCTGTAAAAACAGGTTTTGCAGCAAAGGTAGGTGTTTTTAATTTTCGGCTATCGTTAACTGCCGGCAAACCTACATAGGCGCTGCGCGTGATCGGAACTTTGTGTAAGATATGTGTAAGATAAGTGCTCGCCTTTTGAAGTGGAGGAATATGTATTTTGTTGATTTTGGTGACAGTTTGACCGATTTTCACAAACCAGAAAAGCACACTCTTGTAAATTTAATAACACATCAAATGAGCCCAATTTCTACTCGATTTATAGAAAATTGGCCGATTGCGACACTGTTTTGCGATATGATGTAAATCAAGGTTTTGCGAAAAGCTTAAAAACTGACGTTTGCTGCATGCGAAGCTTTCAATGACTCATACCGGTCGAAAGAGCATGGAGTTATCGCCCCCGGGAAGCTGGAAATGCTCATGAGCGATAACTCGGGAACGCGTCGACTGATCCAGCGGGGCTTTTTCGTGACGTTCTGGTTATTCATGCGCTTCATTCGAGCATTAGTGCTGTCACGATGAGTGACCTCGTAGACAAGTACCAGGTATTTCCGAAGCGGACTCTTGCGATTTATGGAATTTTTCATATCGCAGGACTTGCGTATTCCTAATTCGACTTCGAGAATGTTTAAGAGGAAGATTCAATGCGTGAAATGAGTACTCATTCATTATCGAGAGAAACCTCTATTCAAAACGAGACGCTTCTGGAGAATGAAATCTAATTTGTCTGTTCGATAACAAATTTTATTTACAGTTCGAAACCGGATTTCATTTGTTTCCCGGCGGGTACAAACACCTGCCCCGTTTACTGCTGCCTAAAATAAGTTATCATATCAAGTAAAATATTGTTGGATAAACGCCGGATACCGTTCACCGGATTTGACCCCACGTTTTTTTGCACGAACACAATTGTTTTCCAGTGATGCTGCAGAAGTACGCGTATATAATATGTCAAACTCTTTATACTACGTATACAGGGTGACACGTTAAGGATAGCCACCCCCTTTTATTTCGCCCCCCCGTAAAGATAATCGGACGCATCGTGGTTGATTTTTGAAGGAAATATTCTGAACTTTTCGATAAAAAATACGGCGTTCATCGGATAATGATAGGTTTTGCAGCACAAAAGTGGTCACTACGAAAATAATGTGAAAACACATTTTTTTCTTATAGGAATAAAGTAGACTTTATTCCGAATACGGGACACACGCGACAATTTTTTTTTAAGTATCGCATCATTAAGAAAAGTTATGTCAAAAATGCGTGTTATAATACCAATTTAAACTTATCTGAAAGAAACGATGGAATCGAATGAACAGGACTGCAGTGTTTTGTCTCGTAGTCTGTTTGACTTTTGCGCTCAAGTTCACGCCCCCCAATGTTAATTTTGTATCTGTCAGTCCGAAATGCCAAAAAGGTTATTTAAGAACCGTCAGGTTATTGAAAAATATGTCGTCAACAAGCAGACGACGCAGCAAATCTCTCTCGTACCGCTCGTTCAATTCCGTCGTTTCGTTCAGTCAAATTCAAATTCATTCAATAACACGCATTTTTTATACAAATTTTCTCAATGATGCGATACTCAAAAAAAAAATTTCGCGTATGTCCTGTATTCGGAATGAAGTGTACTTTATTCCGATAAGAAAAAAAAATGTGTTTTCACATTATTTTCGTAGTGGCTACTTTTGTGCTGCAAAACCTATAGCATGGTATAGCACATAGTACGTATAGCACGGGCTATACGTACAATTTCTTACTGTTACTACCAGCATAATTAAATACTTTTTTCAAAAGCGAAATCGATGTTCCTAAAAAATATTTTTCGAAATTACAGTCTCTTAGAATGTTGAATTATCACCGCTAGCATTCTAAGGTACGAGAACTGAGTTACATGATAAAAGTTATAAACAATCGTGGATCTCTTAGTCGAAAAACGTCTGAAAAACAATTCTGAGAAAAAAAGTATGATGCACCCCATGGAAGTTTCGTCAACCTTCTAGAATATTGTAGAACATTTCAGACACATGCACGTGAAAAAACTCGTTTTTTCACAATTTTAAAAAATTCCGAGCGCATAATAAAAAGAAAATTCTAGTTGAAAAAATGTATTAAACACCGTGAACAGGACATTTTCGGGTTTCAAAATTTAACTCGCTGATCGCTGTACGATAAATAGTTTAGAAACTACGAGGCAACGATGAAGTGTTTTTTTTAAATATCAAAAAACTCACATAGCTTGAAAAAAAATTGTTCGTTATAGCTGAGGTTAAGGAGAACCTACTGTTCGTTTATTATTCAAAAAATATTTCCCTGTAAACTGCAAGTAATCAAGCTTAGGGAAAACTTTCAGAAACATTTTTTAGCTCGCATACAATTGGATATCTGCACGGTGCATGCCGAGAAAAGATGAGCTTTTCATCCAGAAAGTAGACGATTTTCCCTTTCGAATGCTTTTTAAAAAGATTTTTTACCACCTTTCGTTAGATATAGATACAGCTCTTCAAAAATTGATGAAAATATCGCACAATCGCAGGTGTACTACTTTTAATATATATCAGTTGTGTACATACATTTTATAAAAATTCTGTGTCCATTTTTATATTGATAGTATTCTATAGATTTTTTATTTCATCCTCATAACAAATTTTCACAAATATTCCAAATTCGACCAAAATGTGGTAATTGCCGAATGTACACTAGTGCATTCTCTGATCATCTGCGCAGGAACAAACTAATTTACACCAACACGTAATATTCTGCTGTTATCTTTACAGTTCACTTTTTTCTACATGGAGTAGTTTATGAAAAAGGTTCTAAAAATATTCCGTCTCTTGTTGAGGTGCAACGTTCGAGCATGCAGTTTCCCTTTCATTCGTTGCTGAGTTATATACATAAAAAATTCATTGAAACATCATGCCGGCATAATGTAAGTTCATAATTTTAATGAATTTCTGATATGTACATAAACCCCTACAGCATGAAATATTGCCACAATATTGTAGAAATAATTCATTGCAAGATTGGAATATTTCACGCAATATTGCAAGAATATCCCAGAAACATTCCAATGTCCGCTTTTGCAACTTTTTTTCAATATTGCTGAAATATTACCTGAAATATTGCTGCATTACTTGAAATATTTCTGCAATATTTCTCAAAAGTTTAATTTTATGTTCGAATAATATTCTGGGTGATTTATTACTTCAGGCAAATTAGTATTGAATAATAAAATTATCAGAATAGATAATATAGTTCAGGTCGACGAAGAAATATTACTTATTGGGCGCTTTTACGAACGTACGGGTATTATTTATGAAAACCCATTCTCTTCGGACAACTTCGATATGTTCATTGTTATTCTAAAGGATTGCACAAGTGTTTATAATATAAATGAGGTGACGCACAAGATGGGGATAATGCCCAGAAAACAAAACGATTTTTTTGCTATGCCCCTGAGACATTTTAAGAAATAAATATTTATATGTTTTCTGAGAGGAAAATGAATGTATTGAATGCTTGTATTGTTCAAGCGTACATAAAAATAAATATCTTTTCTCATCTGACTGCATTTTTTTATTTATCCAGTTGTTAAATACTATTTTCATACTTAAATATATTAG
Source organism: Heteropelma amictum (assembly GCA_959613375.1). Lineage (NCBI taxonomy): Eukaryota > Metazoa > Arthropoda > Insecta > Hymenoptera > Ichneumonidae > Heteropelma > Heteropelma amictum. Next base: position 4,077,999 of record OY390724.1, read on the forward strand.
TTCAGTAGACGCGTGCATATACTATAACAATAATGATATATAATTGAACATTATTATTTTACTACTATACCTCAGCAATAATCATTGTTGTGATAATTGAATTAACTAAATCTTTGTTAAATGGGTACTTTTTAATCATTTATAATAACAATAATTTAATCCACGAATTTAATTATACATAATGTTTAAACTTGAAATCCTGTTGCAATGTTCCAGTAATATTGCCTTAACATTGCTGGCAATATTAGCATGATACATTGTGCTACAACATTACTATAATATTGCACCAACTTTCGAAATATTCCATGCTCCGGCAATATAACTGCAATATTGACACAATATTTCATGCTGTAGGGGAAGGTGGTTACGAAAAAATCGAAATTACCTTTCTCCTTTTCCTATCTCAAAAAGTTGTAGTGTTTGACCTTGAAAAAATCTTCGCAAAAGCATTTCGCTATACATCCCATACTGGAACTTGTGGATTGAAGGTTCATTTTTCCAATTGATTAACGTGGCGAAAATGTCATGAAGGATATTTTGGTGGTTTAGGGTAGGCACAATTTTTTTCATGTCACCTGTATTGAAATGGCAAGCTTCGATGCCGGTTTAACCAGCCGAAACGAGCGAATTTCAGACCGAGGCGATGTAGGGCAGAAAACATTTAGTTTCTGGCTTCATTTTATCCCACCCACAGTTGCGTTTGTTTATTACAAGCTTCGCAATATTCGTGCCATTCAAAAAATCGATTAATCTGATTTTTTGCTGCGCGATCGGTCGAAAATTGTTTCGTTTCGACTGGCTCCAGGCAGTTAAAACTCGCAGTTTTAATGCAGATAATATGAAGAATGTAGTGCGCGGCACGCACGAGACCAAAGACGATTTCACACTCGAGGGTTGGCATCACACGAGAATCCGGAATTTTTATGTTCTATTATGTACATAATTTATTTATATATAATTTATAAATCAGTAAATTATTATTATATTACGAAGTAAATTTAATTAATTTCTATCGCTTATTATTATGACAGGGGGTTACGTTAATTCTGAATATTCAGAATGTCATATCATAATTTTCATTTCTGAATTTTTATTCGGTATATAATAAAAATTCAAGAATTATTATTATCTACATAATAGAAATACCATAATTTCTGTTATGAACATGATGAAAATTTATGATTTAAATAGTAATTCGTTTATTCATAACACAATTAAAACTAAAGAAATTTTCTTGAGGTTATTAAAAAATACAGTAGCATGCCATACTTTAGGGAGGTTTTTTTGGTACGATAGAATCGTTGAAAAAACATGTACAAAATGTGGAAAGACGGCCATGAGGCGTCCTGGCTGTAGAACCTCTTGTGATGAACCATTTCTGGCGAACGGAAGCAATAATGACTGTCGGTGAAAAAATTGCCTATACTAACACTGTCAGAGTCGGTGGCTGAGTTGAAAATTTGTTAGAGATTGTTGAATTTGCAAGATAGACTATTATTACAGTATTAAAGAATGCGTACATCGTTTCATTTTCATTACAGGCCTTAAAAAATGTTCTATTGTAGGGGGTTACGCTTCGTGATGGCACGACTGTAGGGAAAATTTGCAACTTAACACAAATAGTGAATAACTGTATATGTCAACTGTATACTATATATAACTGTATATGCATATATATATACTATTTGTGTGTGTGTGTGTGTGTGTGTGTGTGTGTGTGTGTGTGTGTGTGTGTGTGTGTGTATGTGTGTGTGTGTGTGTGCGCGCGCGTGTGCGTGTATATGTGCTCGGGCAAACATATGAAGCGTCTTATATATTCTTGTTGAGAGTAAGCGCGAGGCAATAAACGATCTACCCTCATTGAATTCACAAGTATGGAATGTTGACGTTCTCATAGGGTGCGATCCGTGAATCACAGGGCATATACTCAAATATCTTTTGTTGAACTAGTTCAGGCCAAAAGATCTAAATGCGCACAGAGAAATTTAGATAAACAGAAAGGCACGTGACAGAGCTTATCGTGACTTTCATTTGCTAGAGGCGACTGAGCACGTGCCTAACTGAAACCACATTGAAAGAACAAAATTGATATTTATGTGCATCCGAAGCTTAAGTCTAAATCGTGGTGGAACGAAGTTAGAAAAAAGTCGCAATCGCGGCATATCATTACCGAGTTTTCGTTCCATCTTTTGGCGTGGAAATACATTCTATAAATACGGCTAATATCGATCGCTTATCGCGTGAACATTTCAGCAAGACGATTACCGGTTGTGGTCGGTGTTTCTAAATCATTTTATAAAACTACGAAAGGCTATAAATCTACGCTCTATTGATTCTCCTAGAAATATGGTACACGCCACGTCTGAGTTAATAGGTCGGGGTTGAAATACGAGGGACCCTACGAGGGACATATTCGTTGCACGTGCATCCCCCTCGCATTCTTTGCATCGCTGTTGCTGCCGGCTTGAGGGATCCCCCTGCATAAGTACCGTACAAAATATAAAGGTTTGATGCCCAACTAGCCGCATCATCGAGGGGTCGAGCGACTGCCATAAAAAAAGGGAGAATAAGTCCGGCGTTCTATTTGGCAAACACCCATGACATGAGACGTGAACAAAGGACTAACCCCCTGTAGTGAAATAGGAGTCTTATACAGGTGAATGATCTCATATTGAGAAGCTTATTTCTGAACCTGTGAAATAGCATATACAGATTTTTGCGATATTAAAGTCACTCCTGGTTTTAAATATTTGATCAACTTCAGCAATTGCAATCACAATTAAAATGTCATTAGGCTTCTAAATAATATATCTGTTTAACGACATTATTATACTGGAAAAGATTTGAAAGCTCACCAAAAGTTGTTGAATTATTAAATAATCGCTTACACGATATATAATATAAATGAACATTCGTATGTTTCTGTTCTGGATTTCTCAAAATATTTCATTTAAAGTAAGATTATTTTTTTTAAATTGAGCGAGTAAATGGAAAATTGAAAAGCGTACATGGTCCGTTGTTAATGAAGTCTGATAATCTTCAAGTTAATTTCAAATTGTACAGAAATACGTTCAAAACGACATGTTAGAAAACACAGATGAAACTTTTCGGGTGCGGTGTTTAAATGCGATAGCAAAAAACCCAGAAAAAGGTTATGTCAAATAAATCTGCCGAAGGCATTGTTTATGTAAACAAAAAGAAGCTTTCAATAATATACGGAAGATATCTGAAATTGACAATAAAATGATCGTTCGAATTTGTTGACTGGAATAAACGGTCCTAGCTCTTACAACTTAATTGATTACTCAGCGATTTTATCCGTAAATAGAGCTAATTGTTAAATTTCTAAATCATTCATAACTTGTCGAAAGATGAGCAAAATACAATGGATTACATATTGTACTATCGAGATATTAGACGGCTGTTTTGTGGTTAATATGGGTTTATGCCATCCTTCGTCATGTACGAAACCTCCGATTGCAACGCGCCACAATTTCGATATTTTTTCTGTGTAACTTCGCTGCACCACGTTTTAAATTCAAGCATCGGATGCATTAAGCATCGGAATCCCTATTAGGGATACCTTCAAAATTACCAGTGAGGCCCTTACAGGTCAGCGGAGATGATTCCATAGAAAGATTTAATAACATTTTCGTAGCAAAAAATATGTAGATCTGAATATATTTGCCCTCTGTGCTCACTGCAGATACGTCGGCTTCCAATTTTATGGAAACTAGTACAAAACTCGAAAAAGCCTATACGAGATACTCCAAATTAATGTAAACTCTGATAGAGATATTCTTATGATTCTTATTACGTATGATTATGAGATAACGTATTATTAATAACGTTAGAAAAATGTTAAGTGTTCAGAAAAACATATCGTTTTCAAACGTTGAATAAATAAAGAATTGAATTTTTATTAAGAAATATTTAAAAAAATGTGTTCAAAAGCGAGCGATCAATTAATAGTGGTGAGCAAATATAGAGAAATTATTTCGTCGCTTTAATACTTTTTGCCATTTTAAGAACTTTGGTGCTGTTTTTCTTTCCGATGAATGATTGACGAATAATTGGGAAACCAAATAAACTTTTCATCACCGGTCTTTCCTTGGCATTGCATTCTGTGGAGTATGCATTCATTATTTAATAATTTTTTGTCAGGTTTATATTTTGTGATGATTTTTCGTAGGGTTTAAATGTATTTTGCCATTTTTTCTGCACAGACTGTAGCATCCAGGTAATGAGGCTTGTCTGAAATTTTTGTTCACTACTTTTGTCTTTTCGGTAAAAAAAACACTCTTGCAAACAATTAAAGGAACAGACAAATTCCTATATTTTTTAGTTTTTTCAAAGTTGTCCAAGAGTTCAATATTTTTTTCGGGCCAAATCTATATTCGGGTAATTGTACTTGATCATCTAGCTTCAATATGCTTTTCATTTTCACCTTGTATCGCATTTTGACGCTGAGATATCAGCTGTTGGACGAAAATTCACTCTTTTGTCTAATAGATCTGCGATATCTCGTGAACCAATGATCGTACAGCAAATGAAAGGAGGATTGTGACAACCTGGATAAAACCCTTAAAAGTTCCACTTGTTGTTTTACGGAACAAAAATTTTCCATATTTCTCGATATTAAATTGAAAAAAAAGTTTACAAAATGATTTATTCTGGTGTGTTATGAAATTTACCACAGCTTTGTAGATATTATGAAAAGTCCCAATGTTTGGAGATTTTTTTAGATCAGTATGTGCCTAAAAATCCCGCAAAATTATGATTCGATTGATCGAGTCGTTTCCCCGTCCCGAAACATCAAATTTTAACAAAATTTGGTAGAGTACATTTATTGCTCCATAACCATTAACGAATGATTATTATGAAAAAAATTTGTTTGCTATTTTTTGTACAATATGACATTGCATACACATCAAATTTCGAAAAAAAAGGTAGGCCAAAAAAATATTATTTTCAATTGAAAAAACCTTCTTTTCTTAATTGAAAAAAAAAATTTTTAAATAGTGCATTGTGCGGCTAGATACGAAACAAGACAATTTCATGTTTCGTCCTGTGCCACACACTATATATTTCATATCATTTGTATTAAAACTTGGAGTTTGAATGTCTGGAGCCAGCTGAAACGAGCCAGTTTTTGACCGATAGCGCAGTAAAAAATCAGATTCGTCAATGTTTCGAATGGCACGAATATTGCGAGGCTTGTAATAAACAAATGCAATTCTGGCCGAGAAGAAATGGAGTGCGAAACTAAATGTTTCCAGTTCTAGTTCGCATTGGTCTGAAATTCGCTCGTGTTATTGGCTGGCTAAACAGGCTTTGAAAGTCGTAGCTTCGACCCAAGTCACATGAAAAAACTTTTTCCGAGTGTCATTTCTCAAGTTAAATTTTTGTTTTTATTTTTTAAAACAAACTTTTTCATAGTTTTTTTTTTGTAGAAAATTTTAACATTTTTGCAAGTAATTATTATCTGTCGAACTTCGATGAAATTGTGCAATGTTAATACTGGCGGTAAGAAGTTGATTTGAACAAATATTTTTTTAACTCAAAACAATGTTCAGTAAAAGGTCTCAAAACTAGAAACTTTATACAATCATTTTGTACGAAGCGACAATCTCTCAATAAACACTAAAAAATTTGAAAAAATTTTCCGCTCCTTTAATTTTCTGTGTGAGTGTAAAATAGTACTGATTAAAGAAGCTATCTCATCTGCGCACAAGAATCTTTTCATCTTTTGAGCAGATATCATGATGGTAAGTTCTGCAGATGGATCAGATTGACGTTGTACAATCGATTAAGTCAGCTTGAACATTTTAGATGTGATTACCGTACGAACGTACATGCAACTTAAAAAGTGAGTTTTTTTCCGCTATAACCTGTATGCTTCAGAGAGTAGATCGGTTTGTTGATGATCTAATGTTCTATGCAACAAATTCAACAATTCATTCAATATCGTCAGATAGAAGAAGATGCAAAATATATCATTTAAATAAATAATTTTTTCTATGTTCTTCATATGCTAGCATCCAGCGAAAATGAGTATTCTCTCCAATCCCCACTATTTACAAAATAAATTGTTTTTGCTCAATGTCAGTCGTGAGTATGCTGTTGTACTCCTTGATTAATTATACTACTCTTTCTGCAGTATCGTAAACCACCTTTGCATTACTAACCAGATGGAGAGCTGCTTTATAATCCAAAACTTGTATCGCTAAAAATATTTTCGTTTTTTCTGAAGTTTCTGAAGTTTCTGAACCATAATAGAGACACTCTGAAAGTTTCAAATTTTTCGGAGCAATGTTAAATCAAACAAGAAAAAAATATACCGCAACTGGTCCATACGCCCATGTTAATTAAATGAAAAAATTCACTCCTTTGGAGGCATCCTTCAAAATTAACTCATAGTCTGCTGCGCCTTTCACGTACTTTTTTTTATATACATTAGTAATTATTGATATAAATTAGTAATACATTAGATATATTTTTTGGCCGGTGCGAGCAGTAAAATTCAATAATACTAAAAATAAGGACCACCCTAATGTTATGTGCATTCCTTATCTTGTGAAGATATAGCGTACACATTTCATTTTTCTTCATTTCTACTTTTCGGAATATTTCGTCTTCGGATGTCATAATTTGTTTAGTTTACTGATGTGTTAAGTTGCAATGTCTGATTAAAACTATGACTCGGAATAAACTGACCTTTATGACAGTAATAAGTAGCGATACACAAAAAGGATGTGCTTCTATAGTTAAGACATTGATAGATTACCGAGAAGCTTGTTTTTCCAACACGCTAATATAGACCATCAGGTTAATTTCAGTTTTTGGCGTTCATTTTGGATGTCTAATACATCAAGGCAAGCGACAAATATCTCTGCAAAACGCATTATTTTTCTTGATTCTTTGGTGTTTGTAAAAACGAAAACAATTTCCTGCATTTTCAAAATATTGAAGATCGAATTTGCGAGAGACTTGATCCTAATTTTTAAAATCAATTCATCATTTAGTTTGTCAGACGATTGCTATAGAAAATTATCTTCTTTGTATATACTATTTATATCTAACACGACGAAGGCTAAACTGAAAGGAAATAATCTTGAAAGGATTATTCTGAAAACATGTGATAGTATTCCACTCTCTGGTTCGTAGTTTAGTGGCTCATCCTCAGCTGCTGTACTTATTACCGAAGAAATTTCGTTTTTATACTTTATACAGTAGTAGTAAACATAAATCTACGATTTTTTGGAAATTTCCCATGTTTTACTGCATATATTTCAGACACAGCTTTGGAGTGATTGTCACGAATTTTCACTATTATATATGTCACCTTCAACGGAATGATGCTGTTGCCACACTCACGTTGCTATTCTGTGCCTTCATTGAAAACCTATTCATGTATGAAATGTATTTGTATTGAAGATGCGGCATGTAAAACGTACATCAAAAGCTTCCATCTGATAGACACGACTGAGAATTGGATTATCTGCATAGCACGCTGAAAACTTTTGGTTGATACGTGTACCGATAGGATTATCAGAAAAAAAACTGTGGCAAAAAGGCAATCTAATATTTTCGAACCAATTTTGACGAATTTATAGGAGACACAGCTCCTGCTTCGGATTTTTATTTTTCATGCATATGCCAACCTCTTGTTCGTTACGTGTCTTGAACGATGATTAAATTGGCTTATGTAGCACATGATTGACGCATCCGAAAGTTTTCTTTTCTATTTCCTTTGAAAAATATAAAAAATTGAGTTTAATGATTTGCTTTAATGAAGAGTGCGATTAGCCTACGATAGTTAATTCGATAAGTACGCTACGCATTGCAGAGCACTATGTATGTAGAGAACATTTTGTTGATTCCCTACGCTCTTCGCAAACCACAAATGCTGGCGAATAAAATTGAATGATGAATTGCGTTATGCATTTGTCGATGATACGACAGACACCTAGACACCGATAAAGTCCCAATTATGAAGCGTAATCGATGGAAAAGTCTTTGTTGTTTGCGGTTGTTTAGAAACCACAGCTTCCACAGTTGTTTCCTCATAGTCAGGGGTTACATGGGTTTCGAAGTGCAAAAAAGCATGTTTTCTCAGATTTGTTTCATATCATACATAAATTATTTTATTCAAATGGCATATTCATCAAAGTGCCATATCCAAATCCGTATCAACAGTATTAAAAAAAATTATAATCCAGAATTGTTCATTCAAATTCAATGCCGAGCTATACTTATTTAATATTTGATATTGTAATTTCAGACAAAGTTATCACGAGTTATCGCGACAACCGCAAGGATACCTTTTGTTGATAGTCTCCGGACACCAGGTCCCGCCGCGGCTGAATTTTTAACGTTTTTCAATGACATTTTTTTCAAATCCTATGAAATTTTACTCTTTGATGTATTGAACGTTTTGAATAAAATAATGTATATGTTTCGGCTAAAAGCCGAAATGCGGCTGCATTTAGGTTTAAAACGTTCGTACGACTTTCGACAATCTTTATGGAAAACAAAAATCATTGCCCTTAATCTCCAAACGAAAAGATAGTTCAACGAACGGTGGTATGTCTAAACAAATCCTGTCAAAATCATGTTGAAATGTTGAAATTACATTAAATTAGAATGTTTAAATGATTCCGAGTTGACAAGGAACCACCTTTTTAAGGCACACACTTTTTTACCATGTCAAGCCATTTAGCATTATTCTTTATAACCGATGACGCATTGACGTTGAGCATTTTGAAGCGAGACAATGGTTTGAACACTTTGATAATTTATTATGCGTTGCTTGTTACAAAAGCAGCTTGCTCACGGATCCGAAATCCCTGTGTTTTTGATTATGTTAAGATAAATATCAAATGATATTGACAACAGCTCCAGGACTAATCTTTCGTTAGGTAGGTACGTAGGTATATGCTCAAAGAATAATCGATACTCTTTCTCAATGCATACCTATTTACGTGCTCAGCGTTATTAAACAAAAACATGGAAACTCTTTCTTTGCCCTGCTAGTAATGAGTAAGTATTACAGAGGTGAGGACACGAATTCTTCAAAGAACGTTCATACATGCTCAGTAATAAACTATACCTTTTTTTAGGAATTCAATTATTCTTTATCGGTATTCTTGTAAATTTTTTCGAGAATTCGGCTGATAAACCTATTGGTTGATGAAGCCATGTTCGAATCAAGCAACTACATTATCGCATCCAAGCGTTTGTGCAGATGACAGTTACATCGCGCAGAGTGGTATTCACGAACTGCCATTAAAACGGACAAATTGATTTTCAGGAATGACTCCAAGTTTATTCAAAAAGTAACGTGACATTGATTATCATGGCAAGTATCAAATCTCTATTCACATAGTAACCATTGTATCGATCTCAGACACCTGCCTTCGGGACCATCAAATCCACCCCACATGGCAGACGGGTGAAAGTGGAGGGCGTTTCTTCCGATAGCCAATCAACTGACTCGCACGTTGTACCATGAGGGTGTTTGATACAGAGGAAACGCCCATCGAATCCCCCGGAATGAGCTTCCCATTCCCGGCGAGGGAATAGTGGCGACCCCCTCAACACGCAAGCAAGCATATGCCCAGACTTGTCAAAAATCATCACTATCTAACGCAGTCAGTCTGTATTCAACCGTGGATGTTTTCATGCATGGTCAGTGCTCCAATCAGTTATAGATAATATGTTTCGTATTCAAAGTTTATATGAATGTGATACTTATGAATTATTAGATGTATGCGGATGTAAAGATTATCGGTGAATATATCTCCGAAAGTAAGCAATCCATTGCGTTTTAAGATCTGCTGATTCATTCATTCACATCAATGGTACAAGTTTGAGTGCCTGGATTAAATGCTATTGCAAAAACAAATTACAGCAATGTGCTGTCATGTTCTGCTCCGTTGTGGATTCATCTTAATGTGATCTTATTTCATGGATAATATACATAATATGGGCTTAATGCAATGGAAAACAAAGCGTTATGTGTCATCATAGATAATGAAATTATCGGGCAATCGCGTTTAGAAATGTAAAACAATATAGCCATCAGTGGTCGTCGGAATTAATGCTTACGGACGATTACCGTTGACATGATAGAGTTCTACCCAACGAGCATACCCACTACTTCTACATTAAATCATCAAGACGGTGGACATGGCGCAAGATCAACATCATCGAATCAGTTCCACCAATCAACGATTTCAAATGATAATTCAGGTACTGACGTGACAGGATAAACTATATAGCCTACTTCCTTATAATCTTCGTCTGGTGGTAGTGATCTTCGGATTTTACATATTTAGCTCGTATCTATATGAGAACTGCTAGTATTGCAACATGTGCCTGACTTACATACATTATTCTGACTTTGAATACTCACGAGCCTGAATTGAACTTCCGACTCTACTTCCGATGCAATCACAATGTTATCTCCTGAATTGCAAAAGCCTACAAAGCTCATAACGTTCTTCTGCTATCTATACAAGTCTACCATTTTTCGCCTACTCATTTTGTCACAAAAAATATATATTTTATCACATCCATATACGTATGTTACACATAGATTCAACAAGAACAGGATTATATAGTTATTAATGCAAATGTGCACCACTGATGATTACTATGCCATCGTTATCAAGATAACTACCAAAAAACGGAAACACTTCAGTTTAATATCAGGCCCAAAAATATAAAACACCCGACGATTCTTGGTAATTATCAGACGATTGATGGCACATTTTACGTCGCTCAATATTCTAACTTGAAGTCCGCAATTTATCTGAAAAAAAAAAAAAAAATACATCTACGACAGACTAAAACGCACCGTCACTACGCTATGGTCTCGATGAGGTCTATGAGGCTCTATGAGGTCTGTGGGTAATGATCATTTCACAAATATACATCGTAAATGTTTCGCTCAAGCTGACTTGAGTGATACACCTGATGTGATGATGTATATTTGTGAAACGATAGAAAAATTAAAGTAAAAAATGATTTATCGCAATTAAATGACTGAACAAATATCGACACTTACCAGACGATGGGATTATGGATACGCTGGTAATTATTATCATGCAACATATTCATATATAGCAACTGTCAACTTACGTATATACCGAAACAGATGACTTGGTCTCAAGTATGCATAAATATTTCGAAAATATCGTTATTTACTACTTGCATCTGTTACCGCACTCTACAGATATTCCAACTATTTAATGCTTTTCGATCTGAAGTTTACAATCATGTACCTTCGAACGTTTCTCTGCGCCAGGAGTTATTAATTTCCCTTTGTTCCATGATAAACCAATGAATTTTATGGCAAGGTTCTATTCGCTGTCGCAATGCACGCCCATTTTTCTTTTTGCTCAAGTTAGACAATTGCTGATTTTTCACAGATTGATTATTCATCATTATACAGAAAAATGCATTATCAATACGTAGAATGGCGTTCCTTTCCGCGTCAAAGCAAGACATACACAACGGATTTCGTCCAACAACGTTCCAAATGAGACACCCAATATAATTACTGGGAAAACGTTCATCTTTTCCAGTGAATTAATATCGATTCCGCAATCCAAGCTTATTTATACCTGGACATATGAGTAGCGAATATTGTTTTTTTAATGTTGAAGTTTTAGCATACGCTGAGGTTCAACTGGCCGCTCGAGAAACAAAATGACTTCCTATTACGATAGAAAATAATTATAAATAAATAGATCATAGACAGTAAGAGCGCACCTTTGATTAACAAATTTTTCGCACTGCTTTATCCTGACTAAAAATGACAATACACAACACTAAAAGAAGCGCCATAAACATAGAAAGCTCAGAGCGTATTCACCGCCAGTACTGCGAGTCCTATGTTAAATGCTACACTCGCTCTTTGGGACTGTACAATCAGTGAATATCGAAAACCGCCTTTAGTTTGTGTTACCAATCATCGTTATAGTGTTATTCGACGACAACATTTTTCATCCGGGGTCCGTGGTGCGAAAGTTCACTTTTGGAGCACTGGAGAGCGGTCGGAAAGTCGGAATAGGACAGGGGCCTATAATGAAAACTTATTGTAAAATGTATACTCAGATTTTATTTTGGAAAAAAATATTCTTTTTTTTAAATCCAATAATTTTCTATTTTTTTCAATTTTTGATTATTCTCCAAAAAGTTACCGTTCGGACACGAATCGCATTAAATATTACATGTACCCAGTCCGAGAAGTGACAAATCAGGTATGGGTAATGTTCATACTTCGCCTCAAATTGTACCGTATCGGCTCATTCTGAAAATAATCCATACCGGAATACGCCACTTTCCGAATTTGATACATAAATAGCTATTTTAGAACAGAAGTATTGAATTAATCAATCAAAATTTTAATTTACGGGTTCAAGTCGAAAATTGTTTAACTAAGAACTGGATTTTTTTCAAAGTGTTGTAATTGCATCTAAAAGGCGTGAAGAATTAATTTTTCTATTATATTATCCTTGCTGTGATCTTCAAAATGATATGCGGTACGCTTATATTTCTCAGTCCTGTGTAGGAAGTATCATGCCTATATAGTCATAAGACAATCCATGTATATCCTTATGTTTAAACGAATACGAGTTCAACGAGAATATAAGTGGATTTAATGGTTGATAATAGTTAAAAGCAAAAAGTATTTATTTTAACTGTCCGAAGAGACCTTTTGAAATGTCGCACGCGTCATATTCGTTATATATTCCATATTGTGAAAAAACGTGAGAAAAGTACACTCACGTGGTCTGTTTACATCTAATTACATAAATGAATACATATACACATGCAGCAATGCGTATTATTAGAATTAACATCAACGGAATTAATATCATCAATGGAATTTTTTCGTGACTGTACGGAATGACGGATATTTGTGATTTATTAAAGAGTACATAATCAATCTTCAGTGGCTTGTGATTTTCGTTTCTAACAGAGTTGAGTATTTCATGGGTCAGATGAAAATACTATTGATTAAATGGATCACAAAATAATTCATCAAGAATGGTTTATCATTTAATTTATTTTAAACCATAACCATGACATTCCTGACGATTTATATTAATAATTTATTTATGCATCAACTTATGCAGTTGAGTGCATATAAAAAAATAAGCATTCATTTGAGATACATATGCGTTCATCTCGCTATATCGTTATAATTATATACACTAGTCACTAGTCATAAAAATTAAAGGAGATAACAACAAATTCTAAACTTTCGGGCGATTTTCAACAGGCTGTAACTCGAAGGAAAATGGTCGTGCAGCGAATGAAAGAGCAAATTGTAGCTTCAAGTGTCTAGTCTTCAGATCTGGCCTTGAAAATTTATTTATCGCCAATGTTTTGAATTATCTATACCTTTCATAACAACCATTTTACCCATAGAATGGGTGATTTGAAAACCAGTTCGGAACCACGGAGGTTTCCAAAAAGAAAACGGTTTCTTCGGATAAACTTTCTCGAATGTTCTCTCATGTCTGAAATGGATACTTTGCGAAAAATTATCAAAATTTTACTGCTCTTTCATTGAGATGTTAATAAACATAATTCTGCAAATAGCCCGGTCAGCAAGCGCTTTGGTCACTCGCCAAAAGTCCAAAAATACGTATGGTCTTTGAAGAGACTTTTTAAAGATGAAAAACATTCAACTTAAAAACGTTGAGCATACAGATCGATTTTAATGAAGAAAGACTAAATCGTCAGTAACAGCACGGAAAAAACAGCCCTGTGGAATTAACAGAAAAGTCTGTAAAATTTGCAGAATCTTATCTTTAAATCATTTTATGTAAAATTTACTAATCCGTACATGTTACTTTTACATGTTGAAATCTGTAAAGCTAAATCTGTAAATTTTACATATTGAGTCTGTAATTATTAGAGATACACTTCTGTAATAATTACAGAATATACTCTGTTATAATTACAGAATTTACTCTGTTAAAATTACAGAAGTTCTCTGTTATTATTACAGATGAACTTCTATCATTATTATTGAAAATCTGAAAATATTTAAAATTTTGTTTGCTTCTCATAAGACATTTAATTGTTCATTTGTTTGAATGTGCTTTAATTTTTTCAAAGTTTTCTCGGTGTTTTGAAATTTAGTTTTTTTTCTTCGAATTTGGTTTAAAATATAAACTAACAAGTTTAATAGATAGGCTAATATAGAACGATCGGTAATATTAACGATGCCGCAAGAAATGATGAATAATTTTCCACTTTTTATCAATTTCAAAATTTTGAAAAAATTCAAATATATTCAAAAAAACGTACGAATTGATTTAACAGGAACAATTAATTTTTTGCATATTTTCAGAATTGTTTGTATTATTATTTGTTAATAACTTTTCAATATTGTTATTATTAAAAATTACCGTGCTCGCATTTTGGCTAATGAAAATCCTTATGCGGGTATCAAAAATCTATCATAACTTTATCTGTGGAACAATATTTATTAAATAAACGTTTTTATTACATGATTTTGTTAACGAAAGATAACCGAAACAAAATCTAGTAATCTAGTGCGCGCGAAGTTTAGAGACGTGCTCTTGTATGTCACGTCATCGGTGATTTCTATTGCGGCAGTGCGAGAGAGAGATCATCGTGATCGTTTAACGTAGGACTGATGGCGATAACTAACAGATAATTATCTGTAATTTTTATCAACAATTTGTTCTTATTTGAAAAGTTATGCAACAATACTGATAGAAAATTTTTACACATTTTACACAATTTATCATTAAATATTCATAAAATTTTGTAAAATGTACAGAAATAATATGTACTTTCTACATAATCCCATCTGTAAAAAATACATATTTTCTCTGTAAATTTTACATAGAATATTAATCTAAATTTACAGAAAAAATATGTAGTTTCTACATAATTCCATCTGTAAAAAATACATATTTTATCTGTAAATTTTACAGAAAGTCGACTCTGTAAATTTTACAGACTTTTTTCTGTAAAATCCACAGGCGATTTTTTTCCGTGAGTATTCAACGTATACCTAGGCAGTATTCGATTGGGAAATTAATCCCAGAGACGCGAGAGACCGTCGATGCCGAGTATTTTGAAAAAAGGGGCGCGCCGCATGCTCTTTTAGACAGTAAAATAAATTAATTGTTTGACAAGGAAATATGTAAATTCTCGTTGTTACTATTAAGGCGATGTGTTATACCCCGAAAGCTCGAAAACGAAAAAGACTCTCACGCAAAAACTATCAATCTGATCAGTTTGAAAATCATTATGAGCATTTGTCATAACACGGAGGGACTGACGATTTCAGATCATTTTCAACCATTTCAGAGTGTATCGACCTGCACGACTGCGAATGCGATTTCGGAATAATTAAGTCTTATACATGAACAAAAAACAGAGCTAAAGAAAAATTGGGACTATTGAAAAACGTTCATGCGAATTGCATGAAGGCTGATGAAACAGTTGTCCAACATGTAGCGAAAATTCAGAGTACGGCAGCACAATTACAGAATGTCGAACAGTCGATGAAGATGCATCTAATACGACGGTGATGGACGAAGCTTTGCGAGCTTGACGTCGAAATTCAGTACATTACAAACTGCTTGTTACAGTGTTGAACCCGATCGATAAACAAAATGAGAATACGCATGCCATTACGCAATGAAGGCGATACAACGAATGCATTAGCTTCAGCAAAAAACAATTAAATTACAAATAAATTACGGGATAGATGAAACGTCTACGATTGTTATAGAAGTCCCGGTGAACCCGATGAAACATTGTGCTCAAGAGTATAAAAACAAATATAAAAATCGAAACGAAGAAGAAAAGTCGCATGAAGTCACGATCGCGAAGGTCTCACAAAAATAGGTAGAAAAACAACTGCAAACTACTGTAGCAAATATGATCAAATTGAAGTAATCAATCTAATAATTGATGATTGCAAGTCAATGTGAGGCCTGGTTAATTGACAGTAATAATACATCGAGACAGCTTACATATTCAGACGTAAATGGTTTATTGTCTATCACCCAAATTACAGTGGTGACACTATAGCCCTCGGTGATAAAGTTGGCCAATATAGTATACATATAAACGTTGCAGGAACGGGTAAATGAAAAATTAATAAACGGTGTGTGACCACATGCGCGTATTATTATAATGTCTCGTACATTCCGAAACTGAACGAGGCTCTGTTTTTCACACTGAAAAAAAGGTTTTGTAAATGTAACTTTTCAAATTTGATTACTAAATTCTATAGAATAAATATTACTTTTTGTCTGAATTGATTATCGGATGGTCACATCAACAAAATCGATTTAGTTATTTCAACTCTGCTGTTTGTTCATTGGTATCTTGATTCAACTAACTACATATTTTTTTGAATCGAATGATCCACCTAGTCGTCGACCATGATGCTTATTTTTTATTATATTATTGTTATATTTCTTAACACTATATTTGCTGTATGCATAACAATGTGTACTTGATCAAAATTCTTGACCATTCTTGTTTACCAAAAAAAATGTAGGTACAACTTAGAGAACATGGTCCATATTATTATTGTTCAAACATACAATATTTGGTTGGGGATAAAGAATGACTACGTAATTTTTTTAAAAGCGCACATTCAACCTAGAACTAGCGCATTGAAAATCAATTTTTCCATTAACTAACATGGTAAAAATGTCGTGAAGTTTTTTTTCCACCATTCTATCTAAATCCAAATCTTTAAGTTCAACTGTTCGCCGGTTACAACGGCCAAAAGTCCGATATCTGGTCAAATTCCCGTTTAATCGTTTATCACGGATGAACTTTGTAGTATGCCTAAATCGTGTAAATGACAATCTTTTAGAGAATTTCACCCTAAATACGAAGGTTTTCATACAGTATCCGTAAATTCTTCGAAAGCTCAACACAATAACATTTTTATTACTTTCAGCCTTTATAACCTCGGAACAGTTGAAGCTACACTATATATTTGACAGTAAAAAAGTTTTTTTCGGAGAATTTGGTACCCTATACGATAGAATTGTTAGAAAAAAATTAAAGTTGGTTTCAATTAGCAGTATTTTTAACGTTTATTAATCCGGTTTGAAGCAAAATAAAAGGGTTGACAAATTCAACAATTCTTTCTCGTAGAAATCTGTAAACACTTTGTGTTCGTCTTCGTCATGGCTATCAAAATACGACAATTGTACATAGCACCATCCATCTTGTCGCTTCGCTTCGATATAAAAAAAAACAGTTGTTCATCAAGTAATCTTTGTAATCTTTGATCATTTTTCCTGCCAACCCAGAAATATAATTTACGCACTTAGATAGTTTATTCAATGAAAGACGCACCGTGAAGCGTAAAAATGTTGATAAACGACCGCGTAACGACGTTATACAGCGTGACAATTATAAACTGGACACTATTTATTTGAAAGTTTTACGCGGTGATATCGGAATATGTAAAAATCGTAATTCGAGTAACTTCTTCCGCTGTCTTTAAACAAAAATACGGCGTTAATGTAGGACACATAGTTTTCGCTGGCGGAAAATGTAAATTGGAAAATGAAAAAAAGAAGTTGTTTTTTATTTTTTTATAAGAAGGCTTATTTAATTCTAAACACAAAACAGTTTTTACATTTCGTTTGCAGATAGTATTCGTTGAGAAAGAAAATAACAAAATTGGGTAAAATACAGGTTTTGAAATCGAGACAATAGAACAGAACGGTGGTCTGTGTATTTGCATCGTAAACTATCGTCTTGTCATCTGCGCTGACGGCAGTCACAGCTGATGACGATTGTGAGTTTAAGAGATCCCGATTAATACTGACATGCCTCGGACATGCCACATATCATCAGGAAAATTGAAAGTTCGAATGCTCAAGGGGGGGGGGGGGGGATAGAATGAAGTTTCATTCGAAGGAATAAGAATAGTAAATATAAAACAGCGTCAGGTGCTGAAGGTCGTTATAAGTGCTGTGAAAAGAGATAATGCATTGAAAAAAGCCGAAAAAATTTCGGAAAATGCTCAGCAGTTCATCTGGATGATCAACCGTCGAAAGATCATCGCTACATTCTGCTGTTTTTCTCGATTAAATAATGTAGCACCGAATGACCGGTGTTCGACAGTTGTGCGAAAAAATAATATTAATATTTAATAATTGACTAATAGTTTATGATCAGTTGATTAATAAATGAATTTATTGATTAATAATGAAATAATCGTCAATGAAAAAATTAGAAAACAATCTTTTTTCAACTAGAGCAGCACTCTAAAACAATGCAGCGACTTCCAAGCTGCATTTTCCAGAATGCTTTTGATAGCGTATTTTTTTCCTGACCGTCCAAGAGCTCAACAGTGTCAAGAAGACATGCGAAAAGTCGTATAAACGGTTAGAACCGCGAAATAATTTTTCCTCTACCAGAGCAGCACTTTACAACAATGCAGCGGCGTTCGAGCTGTATTTTTCGGAGTGCTGTAAATTAATTGAGCAGTCCGTTCAGCATTCCCTTGAGCATTCGAACTTTCAATTTTTCTAATGATATGGCATGTCAGTATTAACCGGGATCTCTCAACCTCATAATCGCCATCAGCTGTGATTGCCGTCAACGCAGACGACAAGACGATCGTTGCAGCAGCACGATAACGATGCAAGTTCACACACCACCGTTCTGTTCTATTGTCTCGATTTCAAAACCTGTATTTTACCCAATTTTGTAATTTTTTTTCTCAACGAATTCTATCCGCAAACGAAATGTAAAAATTGTTTTGTGTTTAGAATTAAATAAGCTTTCTTATAAAAAAATAAAAAACAACTTTTTCTTTTCATTTTCCAATTTACATTTTCCGCCAGCAAAAACTATGTGTCCTACATTAACGCCGTATTTTTTTTAAAGAAAGCGGAAGAAGTTACTCGAATTGCGATTTTGACGTATCCCGATATCACCGCGTAAAACCCTCAAATAAATAGCGTCCAGTTCATAATTGTCACGCTGTATATAGCTATATAACAAAGATGCGGTTTTCGTTACTTTTTTGTCGCTCTCGAGACATTTACGGAAGACTGTCGAATGATGCTACCTCGCTGCTAGATCGTTTTGCTGTATTATACTCTAGACCCCTTTATTATACATTATGAGTGAATGCCAATACCGTAAACGTAAATTCCGGTCGTAATTTCAAGTCGAAAAGTCCTTTGACATTTAAAAAAATGTTGAACCTCTGAACAACTGCTAATGTTTGAAGATAGCCAAACAGAGGCACGCGTTGAGCCAGCGTACAGCGGTAAGGGCTAGTAACGCATGTAGTAACGCACGGGCATTACCTCAGAAAGCTTTTAAAAAGTTAAAAATGTAGGCCAACCCAGTAAACACAAAGCAACAGTCACATAAAATCAATGTTGGAATTTCCGCCTCAACAATGTAGCTGTTATTTACAAGGGCTATTTTCTTGCAGTTATATTATTGAGCCGAAAATTCCAACATTGATGGTATGTCACTGTTACTCTGTGTTTACTGGGAAGTAATAAAAAAAATGCAGCGAACGTTGTAAAAAGGTTGCAAAAGAATAGTATTGTTAAAAAAATGATAAACGGAGATTTTTTCGGAGATAAAATAATAATTTTTACTCAAAGCTGATATAAACAACATTAAAATATTCGCCATTTTCTCCTATAAACAATCTGTGAGACAACAGTTATTGGAACATAACCTTCTATAGTTTCATTTACGGCAGTATACCATTTCATGACGTTTTATAAACATGGTGAAGAACATGTTTCAGGCGATACACAGATTAAAAATTTTATATTTAAAAACCTATCGTAGAATTGCAATATGCTTCGTATAGAGATATTTGCCTTCGGTTTCCAATACTCCATTAGTATACCAATTTCAGTGCTTTTAAAACGAACAAATAACACCAGTGTTCGTCACAATTTGTTAATCACCATATACATCAGTTTTAAGATTTTTTATATATCAATTAAATTATGTTCCAAATCGTTCATTATATCATTTCAAAGACGATATATCACGGCCTTCGAAAGGCTGTTGTGTTTCCGACGTTCAGTACTGCGAGCCCCCTTCTTGACGCCATCTCCCGCACGTATTACCCTCTGGTGTTCCCGATCGGCGTACCCCAATCTACCGTCTTAGCGTGAAAGTCGTCTCGTAAAACCACTTGTCCTCCGACTTGGTAGATAGGATCTTTTAACGGGTCTACCTTTTTTCTGATTGCGGTTTGTCTTCATTTCGAAGTCTCTCTTAATTGTCTCCATTGTACTTCCTCTGTGGTGGTTACGAGAGCGTCGAAAACTCTGATTTCGATCATCTGCTTTGGTTCCGTCTTACGCACTGTTTCGTTTTGTTCTAGTATTTGTTTAAGGTAATCCTATCGTCAGACTTCAAGCCATAGGATTTTTATCATCTTTTTTAAGCTGTACCAACTATATTAATATTCGTCTCTGTATTATTTCCGGGTCGGTTATCGACCGAATTGCAAAGAAAAAAAATATAAAAATTGCGTATAAATACGGTATAAAATACGATAAAGAGACGTGACTACAGGGCAACAGCTGATTGTAGTCCAAACGTCATCGTACTGATTCGTACTGAGTAGTTTTGTGTTTATGGTTATTATTAAATGAAAATGAAGTGAGTAAGTTGAACATTCATTATATTTTATTCTTGAAATTTCGAGAGATATGTCAGCCTGGTGGGTAGAATGAGATGGATGTAGAAGCAATGTTGCCAAACATCAAACCTACGTGAACCGTTAAAATAACTATTTTAAAAATTTTATAATTTAATGTGAATGGTTATTAAACAGTTTACACATGGAATTATTAAAAATTATTTTTTTTGCATGTGCTGACAATATAAATTGCACAAGTCACAGGTATAATCAGTAGGAGTACTGTAAAGCTATAGGATTACATTAAGGTGTATCGCACGCTCCGACCGCTTCGAAATTTCCAAATGTATTTTTTCCAAAAAAGCACAAGCGATGACTTTCAAATTGATTTAGCTTACGCGAAATTCTGGCAAAAAGTAGCTGAGCTTCCGAGTAGTTGGAAATCTTCACAATTTTAAACAAAATGCATTTAGCATTTGATAGTTATCTTTCTCGCATTCACGACGCATTCCGGAGTGTCACACTTCGCCTTAAGCGTTTCTTCAAGGGCTGACTTGTCTTTAGTTTTGCTGTCGAATTATACTAGCTTGTACCCTGCACTGGTCTTCTAGATTAATCAAACCTCGATAGGACGGCTGCGGGCGCACATAAGAACTCATTGGAAGTAATTTAGGGACAAAGTGAATTGTACAGAAAGAGGCAGAATTATTCAATCGTAAAACTGGGAACTAGAAAAAATTCCTAAAGCATTCGAAAAAATAATAATTGACAAGAATTATTACAAGGAAAAATATAGGAGCAATTCATTTGAAAATGTTGAAGAAACGCCACAATAACAATTAGTTCGCTTATTTGGCCAAGATGATGATGTGTTGTCAATAAAACAACACGGTTTAATTTTGATACAAGCGCAATTTCTTTAACCTTCTGACCATCGACAGTTTTGTTTTGAAAAAATATGATTTCATCGAAAAATTCCCATACAAGTATATTTCAAAAACGCGGGTTGAACATTTTTTTTAAAATAATGAACGAGCTTCGATGAGAAATATAAATTATTACTTTTTTTTCATTTCATTCTACATTATTTATTCTCAATTATATTGTATTTGTGATTTTCGATACACTCCTACATGGTGATGATGATGAGATGATTCGGCACGATTAAAAAGCATAACATAAAATAATGTTTGAAAAACATACAGAACTTTCGACTCAAGAAGCAGTTTTCATAAAGAGTATTCAAAAAGATTGAAATAATTCCAATGATCTCAATTTGTTTATCGAACTCTCTCAATAGTAAGTTGTTGAGATTATAAGAATTATTTGACGTTTTTCTCTGGAAAATGTTCTTTTTTAAATATTCTCTTTCATTCCACTGCAAAATGCGGCTAAGATCGCTTTACGACCCTGGCGAAAGACTTCCCTTTACCGCACCGTACGGTAAAATGAAACAATGTCCATCGCATAGTCCCAAAATCGTGCGATACCCAATTTATGCGAAACAAAACGCGATTGTGTCGTAATCGTTGTAATATAATTAACATAAATAAGCTATAGATTCACATCGAACTTCCCGGCATTCGTTACAAAAAATATTGTCAGTAACATGTGCTGAATACAACAAATTACTTTACGTGTAAAGTTGTCGAATTCGCCTCGGCTTATGGTGGAACTTGCGACACGTACTCGTGTGAGGTTCCACCATAAGCTGACGTCTCATGCGACAACTTCACGCGTGAAGTAATTCGTTGATTTCCGCACTTGTTGCATAAAATACTGTTCTGAAAACAGCTTCTTCAGTCGGGGGTTTTTTCATTTGTTTTATCCGATATGTATGCACTATGCTGTCGCCGATAGATTGAAAGACCAATCTGATCCTGACGGCCATGTTCTTCCCTATTTTATCGCAATCGTATGGGAGTAAACATCAAATACGAGCAGCAGAGCTTTAGGAAAATGACCTCCTGGTGTGCGATCGATACCATAGTCGGCGCACGCTGCTCAACTTACAAAGCCATCAAAACCGCGCATCGTCTGCGCATCTAACTCTGTTGTTCGGTGAATACAAATATATATCTTTTAACTAGTGATTTCACTGTAACTGAAATTGGACCAAATTTGGCCAGGAATTATGATGCACCTACGTGAAAATTTTTATTCGCGTGCGCTATAATTACCCAACGGAAACTATTTTATGTTTAAACTAGTATCTCAAATTTTAACTTTCTGAATTAATGTGACAAAAAACTCCGCTTATTATCAAACTTGTTAATAGTGGTAATACATCTCTTTTCACAGTAAACCGTTTGAACTCGTTTCACCCTGGTATGCCCTAAATTTTTATATCTCTTCATCCAGTATTTTCTTTGGAAAAAATTCACCGAATTATTTTGGAAATACGTTTAGTATCGTTTTTTTGTGCTCTTTCGATTGCGTCGTTAGATTGATGTGATTTACTGACGTTTTCTAAATATGGCGACTTGGGTACGAAAGAATCCAAATTTTAGAATTATTTTTTGAAATAATCGTATTTTTCAGCAAGAAACCGTGTTCGGATCATACTGTGTGTTTATATCTGGAGGCATACATAGTTGTACTAAAAGATGGGATTATTGGTAACTCAAAATTCAACATGGCGGATTCAAGATGGTGGCTTTTGCTCTTAATTTATGACTTTTCTCAATTCTTTTCTGATTATTTAGTACTGAGCCATTTTTTCGAGCACATTTATTTCTTTATTCACATAAAATAACATAAAATAACATAAAATAACATAAAATAACATAAAATAACATAAAATAACATAAAAATAACATAAAAATAACATAAAAATAACATAAAAATAACATAAAAATAACATAAAAATAACATAAAAATAACATAAAAATAACATAAAAATAAAGGCATATGTGTTCAGAATATTTGTTTTCATATCTAAACAGATGTGATTATACATCCATCATAAACCGTCCTATGCAAAGCCTAGATAGAGTATATAGTATGTTAGATATATGCATTAGATGCCCGCGTCACGAAATACATTTATACAGTATTTACATTATTTACCGATACATAGTCGAAATGAAATAATTTTTGTGATCGGTACAAATAACCCGATAACTAATTACAATCGTGAATCTCCGGAAAAATTTCCCGGAACAGTTACATCCTTCGATCTAATTGACCGTGGTTGCGAATCGGTTCTAATTGAATATTGTCCTGAATTAAGTCCGCGTCGATCTCATTGATTTCATAATTGTCGTTTTCATTTGTACAATAATTATGCAAAATATACGCGGCGATAACCGTACGAGTAATGAAAGCAATATTTCTGTATTCGATAAAGAACTTTATTTGATGAAACCGACCTTTGCACACTCCAAATGCTTTTTTAATCGACATTCGAGTCGATTGAGTGTATCAACTTAAATTCGGTTTGCTGGGCAGTCAAGTCATACCATTATCGCGGAAGGGTCGAACAAGCCATAATAACGATGCCCACACAGTACAGAAATAATAATATTATTATTTAATGGAATACATGCTTGTGTCGCTGAAGATAACCTGTATACAAAGAGAAAAATCTGAAGAAAATTTGATGCGTTAGTGTGGATTTGAACTGAGAATTTCCTCCGATTATTATTTCCTCTGATTCCTGGTAGACTGGTCCTGACCATTGGACTACGCTAGGCTTCTTGTATCATTCGCATAGTCCTCAAATATTGTGCAATCTTACAAACTATACATTCATTCGTCAAAATGTTGCAAATATCTTTAACCCTTTCATGGGCACATTACAATGCAGAACATATCACTGTAACGCAAAGTGGCTTTAAGATTTTGGAGATTGCTGAATTCAAATCTAAGGTCCATTGTTTTGTCAGGTCAGGTTCGAGGTCATTTTAAGGTTAAATCGAAAAAAATGTCATTTAATCATTTCCTGCACCTTGTATATAAAAAGTTCTGAAAAAATATATGCTGTTCCAATAAGTACATAGAATAGATATAAGAAGATTTTGTATGAATTTCTATGTTTTTGTGATTGCTGCCGAATTAAAATTTGAAAAATTATCATTTTTCATTAACCAATTATTTATAACAATTTCGCACATGATTATTTGTTTAAAAAACCGGTAAGTTTTTTAAGAGAACTACTTTAGAGCCTAAAAAACCAAAACATCTATGTCATTGACTTCAAAAGTAAAAAAAATTGATCAAAAACCAAATAAAAGTAGGTGGCACTCTCAGAGTGCCACTGGCCCTCAACGGGCTAAAGATCTATGTGGTACACTCGTCAGATCAAGGTTGTATTCGATTAGAATTTTTGCATTTCGTGATTCAATAAAAATCTGAGAAAACTCAACAATGATTGGTAAACAGCAATTATCATCATTAATTTTTCCCAAAAGTTACTTACAAATTAATTGCTCAACACTTTATAGGTCAGTTATTTTTTTTTTAGACGAATAAAATTTGTGCTTTTTTTGAACGCTTCTTAGGAATTTTTACAAAACTTTCCTACGTTTTTGAAATTCCCCTTGTCAAATTTGTAGAATGGCCGTATACATGCATTTTTTGGCCTAATATCTTTGAAACTTTTTTAAACTAATAGTACAGCAGTTCGCAGAAACATATTCAAAATTTAAATTTCATAATTTTTTCAAGATATTTCAAAAAACTAGGTAAATTTTGAAAAAATTCATAAGCATTAAAAAAAATGCAGAAATCTGATTCATATAAGAAAAAAACTGGACCTATAAATTGTTGAATAATTTATTGTTTGTTAATAACGATTTGTTGATATTTCTGGGTGATATTAATATTCATAATTGTTGTTCATAGCATGTCAGTTATTGTTGAATTTTTTCCGATTTTTATTAAATCACGAAATACACAAATTCTGATCAAATTCACAATATGTTGACCAATATTGTGACAATATTAGCCTGCAATATTTGATGACTAAGATTCTATCAACATTGCAGTAATGTTGCATGGCAACATGCAATACTCAAAGATTCTAGCAACATTGCTGCAATATTCTGTGCTGTGTGGGTTATGTCTGTACAGATAATCATATTACCGTACAAGACATCACATGATAAAACGTATGATGTTACATGACATACGGCCATTTAGGACAATATATGCTGATACAAGATACTATATGATCACATCAAATAACAAAAGATTGTACAAGATCAGATGCAATCACATATAATTACAAATAATCGTAACAGATTCTATACAACTAATTTTCTTATATATGATCAGACATAATCTTATAGGATTATTGGAATATATAGGATTATTTAGAAAGTAGCGGACGATTTACTGAAAATGCAGAAAAAGTCATTTTTGTGCACTTCTTTCAAATCGATAGTGCCTTCACTATCAATGAAAACATTTTTTCGTCGAAGCAACAAGCAGTCTTTGTAAAGGATCAGTTCAAGTTTACAAAACTTTCCTTAAAATTTTTGTCCGATCGTTAGCTCATGAGATATTCATGATCAAGCACAAAAGTGCGACTTTTCATTGAACAAACGATATCTCAACAACCAACGGACGTACAGAGCCTACTAAAAACCCAAATTGTAGCTAAATTACCAAGATATTTGATTCTGATAGTGAGTCAGTTTGAAAAACTTTACCAAGCCCGAGAACCGAAAGTCCAAGTCGAAGAAAATTTCTAAAAATGTTTGTTTCTTGACATTTTCGTCGATTGCCGAATGGCCATTGATGGAAAAAAAATTCTCAACAAAATTTCTAATACTAGAGATTTTGAGCTTCATAATGCTTTGTTCCATCTCAATACGATCATTTTTCACGGAGTTTCAGCGCTTTGAAAATCACTATAAAATGGCAGAAAATGTCTTGTTCCTTCGATTTATGTGCGCAGTGTGGTATGTTTATGGTATATACCAAAAAATATTCAACGCAACCATGAGCAGGCTCAAAACGTGGATATAACATTCTTGTTTAACTCTACCGATAGTAGCATCAGCCTAGTGATTAATGCGGTATTTACTTCTTCGCAGGCCATGAGTACAATTCCACGTCACGGCATTGTTTTTAACATTTTTCTTAAGACGGTTTTCAAGATACTAGTTTATCTAAACCAAGATTTTACTTTATTGCTCTTTATTTATCTGCTGGAATATCTAAATTTAGGATTGAAAGTCCGAGACAAAAAAGTAAGAGGAATTTATTTCATGAGATTCGTAATTTTTTCAAAAAATTGCAATAAATTGCAAGAATTGCAATATCATTATAATATAAAAAATATGGTTAAAATGTATTAACAGTCATAATTAAATAAAAACTGGTGCACTCTAAGACTCCGGAACTAGGTATTATCGATCGTTGCATGCTTGAAAATGTCGGAATGTCCATTTTTAGAGGTTAAAAAAATGTAATCTCGCGAACCCTTTAGAGTGTTAATTTTGTATTGATATACCATACTAATTGTGATGCATTTGGTACGCAGAAAAAAAATCAGCATCGATTTTAATGCTCCAAAACTTGGTGCGATTCCGACCGTTAAATACCCCGAAAATGTCGAAATGTACCTTTAGGGGGGTTAAAAAAATTCTATCTCGCGAACCCTTATAAGTACCAAATTGGTATTAAATTGTATAAAATAAGACGCTTTTTTGTACACAGAAAACAATCAACTGCGATCTTAAAGCTCCGTGACTTCGTATTTTCGACCGTTGCATTCCTCGAAAACGTAAAAATGTACGTCTCCGGTTTTTTAGTGCTTGTCAAAATACTGTACTTACATAAAAAATGATCGCATGAGATGCAAAAAAGCACTTTGAAGCTTAAAGTGTCTAGTTTTGAGATTTTCCAATGATTTTTTCTTTCATTTTTAATTTTTTAATTAAAAAATGCAGAATCAAAGGGGAGATCACGAGACAACATTTTTTTTCACTTTTTAAAGTTCTCGATGGGCTTAGAAGTTCTTTTTTTTACTAAGTCAATGTTAGGGTCATTGAGCTTGTTCATTTACCTTATTTTTACTTTTTTCCTATTTGTGAAAAATAAAGTTTTGCTGTGAAATACTCGGAATGCTATTGTTAATGCATGTCAAATACAATTTCGAACATTTCCACGACATAGAAGGCGGTGAGGGCTTGCATTTGATAATTCGAGACGTCAAGCGCGATCGTTGCGAGGAGAGAGAAAGCGAGTAGTGTGAGACGAGGCGGCCAGCGAGCAGGTGAGAGCAATGCGTAATCGGAGGCGATCGGTTACCCTGGTTATAGAAAAAACGCGGTTCTGTATAATAAAGCTATCGTCGTGTGAAATAAGGTCCCCTGGCCGTTCTTTCATGTACCGACATCAACGAAGGTAAGGAGTGCGTGAAGAATCTGGAAGAGAATTCTGGTTTACAACACTATTTATGTCATGTTTTCAGCAAAAAGTATTTGAATAAAAATTAACAAGTGTCCATCATAAATATTCAGGTTGAAAAAAAAATTAAAATTTGAACACTGATTGTTTCCGATTACTCCCGAAATAATAGGGGTAGAGGGCTGCACCTTTCAGCAATTTTTTTTTCTACACACAAAAAAATGTATGGTATTTCTAACTATGATTCAACCATATTTTATAATTCCCACAGGGGGCAATAATATTTTTATAGTAAAGATAACTCAAAAAGTTATACATATATACAATTGACTATATTTTAGTAATAGAATAAACTATCTGCGAATCTTAAATGCAACTACTCAACTGGCAAACACATGTAATGTCGTTATTACTATTGTACAGTAGTCATATCTCCAAATAATTTACTTGCATACTCTATTTAAAATAATCCTTTCAGTGACTGTGAATGTTAATTGAACTATAATGTTTGCGTAAAACTACATTCATTTCGATTCCCCCTACTATACGCATGGTAATATATGTATACGAGATGAAAAAAGTGCAGTTAAATCATTGGCCAGTAATTTTCTATTACTTTATACGCTACGGTCGACTTAATAAATAATTGACAATGAGATGTAAAAATAGGAATCAATGTAAAAAAATTAATTATCTGGGCATCATACGGCATGTTTACAGGCACTTTCTTTCTGCAGAAATACCGAACATATTAGCAGGGCGAATCTACCATAGAAACATATTAAAAATGCACGGATCATATACTATTTTACCATTTCTTATATTAAAATCTCCAATACGAATACAAAAGAATTCATTTATCTGTCTGGATTTTTCAATGATCTTTCATAACAGGGATTTATGACCGCATAAAAAATTGTATTATTCGATATGGGGGGCAGGCATCTTTCGGAGAATCATTTTTCAGCTGTGTGTTTTTGTTCTTTAACAATTCGGTATAGGAAATTTAACCATACGGTTTGGTGAGTTATTCAATGCAACAGTGGTAGTCAATCGAAAATAATAATGAATTAATTAGATACATTCCTAAGTTATTGCATTCTACGATTGCATCATATATGCTAATATAATCATGCAACCACTGAAAAAATACCACACAAATTAATAAAAAAAAACGAGACAGTTATTCCGAAATTCTCTAACCGGGATTCGAACCCTAGATCCAACTTGCCTACCTATCCTATGGGTTTCCTACCTAATATAACTTTTCTAACCGGGGACGCTACCTACAGCTCTAACGACTACTCATGAATTGTACACGTCAAATTTATATATTAAAAATACAAAAATGACAAGGATTTCACCCTTATTGTTGAAATAACGATATTTTCGTGTGTGAGATTTTCGAACTGCCTGCACGGAAAAAAATGATTCGTGAACAGTGATGACTGATGTTCAAAAATCAGTGGGGAATAGATGAGCATATGCAGTTTCACACTGTAAACTAATCACATTACTGAACCTTCATTAAAAAATAATGGATCAGGCGTGCTTTTTTACCATTTGAACTCGAAGAAATGCAGTTGTAAACTGTAAAAACCCCTAATGATCACCGTTAAAAAGTAAATAGTAGAAGTTACATATTAAATATAAAATATCGCTGTACTTCAGACGTAAAACATACAGGTTACCGAAGAAAAATTGAAAAATATATTTGAAAAAATAACGGTGAGATTCAACTGGTATTCACCGATTTAAACCATAAAATACTTCAACGAGTGAATGTCAAAATAGAGATTAAATTTCATTAACATGTGGTATTATCTGCTGAAAAATGCAATACGTACAAATTTAATTTTGACAGTGCCGATTGTCATTTGCTAATGAATCGTGCGAAACAAATTTTAATAGTGGATTGTTGGTAAATACTAATACGAATACTTTGCACATATTAACGTGATTACATTTGCAAAATTTCAATGCGCTTACTTAAAATTACAACAGGCATTCGGCATTTCACCGCGTATCCCCGAATTTTTACAATGTACACCGTAAACGCGTGGACGCGTCAGCTTGACCACGCATTCATTGGCCGCAGCGCGGCGCATTGCCACGATCTCGCTCACAAACGATCATGAGCCAGGGAGAACATGTAATAGCAGCATAGCAACGATAATTATTATCCTCGACTTTAGGAGGATTTTTGCTATACCTGGATTGGTTAATTTCAATTATTTTTTATTTTATCTATAGCAATGACAGATACAAATTAAGCATTCCACAATGCAGTACTTGTGGGAAATTACAATATTTTCCAAAATGTTATAAGCGATTTTTGAAGTTATATCCATTTTGGTGATTGAGAATAAAAGTATTTTTAAAAAGATTGATTGGTATTTTCCTAACGATACATATATATATATATATATTTAATCTGTGAAAATAATGGTGTTAGATTAACATAGAGCTATTCACTGTCTGCATTATTTGCTATTTCACAGTGTATAAATTTGTCAATCGAGTCGTTCATTTTATAAAATTTTTAAATGTAAGAATTTGTGGGTTGGTTCGTGTACTTCTTGCAGGTTCACATTGTAAAAACTCGTGGGTTGATTTGTCTACTGTTCACAATTTCACATTGAACAAAGGGGTGCGTCGCTTCATTTACTGTTTACAAGTTCACATTGTAAAAAGTCGCGAGTCGGTTTATCTACTATTTTCAGTTTCACATTGCGAAAATTTATCAATCGTTTAGCATAAACTCAGTAGTCATGCAGTTCTTTGTGTGAAACGTGGCGTGTACTTTTTACAGTTTTACGTAGCAAATATCAATGGTTTCGTACCGAGAGGCGCTAGTAATGTGAAACACAGTACATTTTGATGGGATTTCCATCAAAATTTACGGGATTTTTTTTTCCGTGTGTATACATGTAAATACATGTACGGTAGTATATATACTTTCAATCCGTATATTTATCAAAAAATATAAACACTTTACTATACAATATCGTGACCGCCACAGCACCGAGAAGATAAAGAAAAAAAATATTTCGATAAAAATCTTGCGTATAAAGGTAGGTCCAGACCTGAGCGTTTTTGCGCGCACGCGATACAAAACTTCAATGAAATACAAGCAAGTAGAAAAACTTTCTTTTTTTCATTGACAAAATATATGAAATTTTACTATACTGAGAAAAATATATGGTATTTCAAACCATAATTCAACCATATTTCATAATTCCCACAGGGGACAATAATACTTTTATAGTAAAGATAACGGATAAAGTTATGCACATTGACTATATTTCACTAATAGAATTTGAATTCATGTTTTAATCAAAGGGTATAGATATTTTTACTATACTATATAGTTACCATCACAATACTGTCTTTTGTCATCATACCAACTGTACTTGTACCAGCAATAGTAAATACTACACATACAGATTACAGAAAAAGATCTATTATTGTAGCCCATATACCATGGGCTACAGGGTTATAAGGGTCCGATAAATAATGTACTGATGTAAAAAATGTACTACGTAAAATGCATGTATTCTGATTAGTCGTATAAGACGCATAGTGCCTATAATTTTATTTTGTGGGCAAATCAAGCGCATAATTTCGAGAAGTTGATGAAGTATCAGGTTGAACGGTATGGTAAAATTGTAACCGTATTCGATGGGTAATCCAATTATTCAGTACAGTGACATTCAAGATACACTGCAACTATATTTTGCAGTCTTTTTAGTTAAAAACCATCATCATTCATATATCAACTAGGGAGTCTCCCTTACAATTCGCATAGCTAAATTATAATTGATTCACTATTGAACTATGGTTGACTCCACCATAAATCTCTTACCATCTGAGATTGCTGTATGAAATATACATTTTTTTTCAGTGTACACATATAGATATCTGAAAAGTACCATACGTTATGGGCTAAAATAAGAGTCTAATAGCTTATATAAATTAGAAATTAATTAAAATATACAACACAGTGTATAGGCGGCACACATAAAGTGTGTTCCAAGTTGTGACTTCATGTTAACATACAGTATGCTCAGAATAGAATTGTTGGGTAGTGTTTGTCCCTATGGATGTCTGGTATCCATTATTATTTAAAGTTAGATACATACCCTTGCTAAATCTTCCAGATAGTACAACGAAAATGGTAGCTTCTACAACGCCGAAGGTATTTTATTACAAATCATAACGAAAATGAAAATTATGCTTAGTTTATCGGAATTATCAAATGCTATACTGGTATATTACGTACATTGCGTTCAGGGTTTAAAAAAATATATTTTGTTAGGACATGTTTATGATAGAGCCTGCAAGACGCATAGTGCCTGTAACTTTATTTTCGGTTGATGAAATCATGACTGCATTCGGTGGGTAATCTAACCAGTCAGTGAGGTGATATTCGACATAAACTGTAACTGTACCGTATGGTTTTTGTGACTAGAAACGATTTTTGTGCAAGTATTGCCATTCATATACAAACTAATAGGCTTAATATAATTCAATAATTACCATATTATGTTAGTTCAAACTGTACGCAAACTGTACTTCAATAGAGTAACGTAGAAATGACGAAAGAAAATATAGTAAATTGAAACAAAAATTATATATGCACGTTCCCTTTTTGATAATGTTAAAATAACAATATCTGTAATGTTAAATGTTTTACTGTAGTTTACAATGCTGCAGACAATATACGTAGTCGGTTTTAACATAGTCACTGTATAGTCCCATTTACCTTTTCACTATAGTTCATTTCGTGATATTATAGTTGGTTCACCAATAAACTATGGTTGACTCCACCATAAAACGTCTACCGTACAAGATTGTCGTACGAAACATGCATTTTTTTTGGTGTGTAGTCAGGATACTATAGCCTAAATGTAATTTAACGAATTACTGGGTGCAGTTTTTGTAGTGTTGCTTGGCTATGCCTTTTTTGAATTTTGTGTACTCATCGTTCATTTAAAGAATTAGAAAAAAATGTAATGAACAATATTTTTTCGAGTTTTAGAAAATTTAAAATTCGTAAGTTTCTAATTGGTAAAGTCTTAAAAAAGTAAAAAATGTACGCGAATCAATTAAAATAGACGCTTTCTTTGGGAAGCATTTTTTTCTAATAGTGTGAATAATAAAAGTAACATGTTGCAAAAAAAAAAGAAAATCACTTAAGTCAGCCAACTATCATCAACAAAAGACTAGCGATCACTAAACCCTATCGAAAACGTAGGCGGTTTCCGGACAGGTCTGCTGCAGTTTCTTTGAGCCCTCGTGCATATGTGACATAGAAGATAATAGGACGGCTACAGATGCTCATTCGATACAGGTTCGGAGCAAGAGAGAGTAAAAGATTAAAGACGGGAAAAAAGGAAGAATGAAAGAAAGGAATGTAAAAAAATGAGCGTAAAAGTTAAACCGGCTTACGTCAGGAATCAATAAAATATTATAGTATCAACAAACAAACTTGGTGTGCGGGTTAAGAAAAAAAGCGTTCGGAGAAGGAGTTCTTCATTGTTCCGTTATTCATATCGGGTATAATTAACCTTTTATAAAAAGTGATTGTATTCCTTGTTCTTTGTTGAATGTACAAAGGATCAGTCATCATAGAAACATGGATGGAGAAATAAATAAACTCAGTAGAATGAGTAATAAAAATATTCGGACACCACGACATATTTAAATAAATCTGTATGTATTATAATTATTTATAAAAGAAATAGCATTTTATTTATTTATTGATTAACCACTGAATATAGTTAACATGTCATACGATTTCATATTTGACAATCATTACATATTTTTTCAGCCATTAAAAGAGAGCAAATGTGCGATTCGCATATTACAAAAATATTCGGGCACTGATAAATAATCGCATGTTTTAGAATAACGTCTATGAACGTCTCATATATCTCGTAGAATAACCCTTTTAATTTAGCACATTTCTAACTAAAAAGTGCATATGGAAATTATTCAAATATTTCACACTCATATATATAGAGTTTTATTTGCATAACTTTAGATAAAGTTTTTTACAAAGCTTATACAATACTAGATATCATGTTACTATATGCATTTCCTGTCATCTCACACCTTACATTTACCCCTTCGCCCTTTCTCACTCTTCCTATTATATACATCACACCCATTACATTACATATC
This sequence comes from Heteropelma amictum, assembly GCA_959613375.1. NCBI lineage: Eukaryota > Metazoa > Arthropoda > Insecta > Hymenoptera > Ichneumonidae > Heteropelma > Heteropelma amictum. The sequence continues at coordinate 4,112,212 of OY390724.1, forward strand.
CCATCTCACTCTCATTCGTCTATTCACACATACATCACCCCTGACAATCCACTTATAATTCCTTCGATTTCCCTTACGAATGCACACATTTCTTTTTGTACCTTTCCTCCCAACATATTTATCACCTCCCCTATTATCGCTTTTTCATCCATTCCATCTAACCAATCTTCTATGTATCTTCTTGCCTTTTCCGAAATCTTCTCTCTACTTTTTTCACATACCAGTACATGTTCCAGCGTCTCCTCCTTTTCATTACATATTCTACATTTCCAGCTCCTTTCTCCTTTCTTTCCGGCTCTCCCTATATTTCCACACCTTAATCTCGCCCACGTCTCCTTGTCCCTTCCATTTACCTCCTCCTCCGCCCAATATTTCCACGGCTTATCGTCGCCTTCAATTATAAACTTATATTTAATATTGTAAGTCGAACTCCATATTCTCTTTTCCTCTATCCTCAGAGTTTCTCTTTTTAAATTTTCTAACCCTTCTTTTAATTTCGCTTCTATTTCTTTTGCCTCTCGCTGCTTCCACACCATCTCTATAACTTCCTGAATATTCATTTCTTTTAAAACACCCATCAGGTTTTTCCCCCATTTTGACGGCGTCCGATTTACTATCTCTCTTATCTCTTCCATCAAACATATTTTTGGCCACCTTTTTTCTTCCATATCTAGCACCTCCACCATATATCTTAAGGCCCTTTCCCTTATCACATATTTCATAGTTGGCACTCCTAGCTCTCTTCTCCATATATAATTTGGTGTTGCCCTCCTTATCCCCAGTGCCATCTTACAGTATCTGTTTTGTATTTTTTCATAAACTTCTACTTCTCCCAATCCCCATATTTCCACCCCATACATTATCCCTGCTTGTACAATCGAATTCAGCAAGTACATCCTCTCTTCCATAATGTCCCTCCCCGCCCTTTTCCATATTCCCCATACCGAGTTCATCGCTTTTTGCGCCTTTGCTGAAGCCCTCCTCCCATGTGCACCCATTGAGTTTTTGCTCGAAAACCAAAAACCTAAGTATTTGAACTCTTTTACTATCTGGATTTCCTCTCCATTTATTTCCCATTTTTCCCCTTTCTTGACTCGACCTCCATTTCTAAATATCATTATCTTTGTTTTTTTTGCATTTACTTCCATCATATTTTCCGTTGCCCACTTCTCCAGATCTCTTACAATACTCCTCAATCCTGTCCCTGTTTCTGCTATTGCCGCTACATCATCCGCATATTTGATCGCATATATCTTTTCCCTTCCTATGACCACCCCCCCTTCATTTTTCCTCATCCACCTATCCTCTAAATCGTCTATGTATAGATCGAATAGTATAGCACTCAGCGCACATCCTTGTCTTACCCCTCTCTTCGTCTCAAAGCTCTCTGTAACCGTTCCTCCCACTTGTACCTCTGCTCTTGTATTCTTATAAATTCTTTTTATCATTTCTATCATTCTGCCCTCAATACCCTTCTGCTTTAACTTTCGTATCATTTTCTCCCTATTAACCCTATCAAAGGCAGCTTTAAAATCTACGAACGCAACATACAGCTTTCCCCCTTTTTCTTTCAGCTTTTTGTTTATAATCGCATTCAAGGTAAATATCTGGTCCCTTGTACCCCTGCCTTTCCTAAATCCCGCTTGGCTTTCCTTTAACTTACCGTTTTTCTCTATCCACCTACTTAGTCTTACTGTCATCATCTTTGTCAACACTTTATAGCCTACATCTAATAGTGACACTCCTCTATAGTTTTCAGCGTTCTCTTTTTCTCCTTCCTTGTATATTGGTACAATTCTCGCAGTCTCCCATCCTTTCGCTAATGTTCCATCACACCACAGCCCATTTATCGCTTCTCTTAATTCCTCTCTCTGTATTTCTGGCAGTGCCTTCAGAAATTCCGCCCCTATCCCGTCCTCCCCTGCTGCTTTTCCATTCTTCATCTCTCGCAAAGCTGTTATCAATTCCTTCATCGTAAATTTATCATAAAACTCCTTTACTCCTCCTGCATTATCCTCATTTTCACCCATTTTTTCCACGTCCCATATCCTGTTGTTTACATTTACCTCCCCCAGATTCTTCTCTCCTCTCTGCTCCCCGTTTAGCAGATTCTCAAAGTGCTCCTTCCACTCCTCCTTCGTAATTTTTTTACCCACCGTCCCTTTTCTTTTATTTCTGAAAGTGTTAATGGCCTTCCACCATTTCGACATGTCTTTCGCCTTTCCAACTTGTTCCCAAATGCCGTTCCTCCATTTTTCTCGAGCCTCCTTTATCTTTATTTTCAATTTCCTTTTTTCCAGCACCAGCTCTGTTTTCCTTTCCACATCTCTTTTTTTCATGAATGCTTTCAGTTTTTTCCATACTGCGTCTCTTTGCTTTTTACATTCATCATTAAACCATCTTGGTAATCTTTTTTTCCCTTTACTCTTTTTAAAAGTCTTAGCTAAACCTGCCCCTTCAGCCGCTCTTTGAATCTTATTCTTAATCTTATCCCACCCAGTTTCCTCTTCTTCCACCATTTCTTGCTTTTGTAATTCTTCGATAAATTTTCCAGCCTTCTCGTTATTCCATACAAGCTTCTTGACCTCACCTTCTTCTTCCTCCACTTGTTCATCTTCTTCGTCCTCTGTATTGTTTATCGCCATTGTTATTATCAGGGGTAGATGATCTGATTCAATACGGTTTATCACCTCAAGCCTTCTTATTTCTTCGCAACTTCCTCTATCCAATACAATAACATAATCTAAAACTGAGCCACAACATTCCTCTCCACCTCCGACAAACGTTACCCTCCCTTCTCTGTCTCCCTCAGTTCTACCATTTAACACTTTCAACCCCAGTTCCGCACATAATGCCACCAATCTCTTCCCTTCAGAGTTCAAAATGTTATCCTGCGACTTCCTGACTTCATACTTCTCCTCTAAATGGTCCACCGCCACCATCGCTTGTTCGTTTCCGATTCTCGCATTCAGATCCCCTAAAATTATTACTCTTTCTTTGGTACCTGCTTCCTCCAAGATTACGTCTCTTAACTCTTTTTCAAAATTGCACATTCTAACATTGTTATATGCCGTTACTATTGCCACGCTCTCCTTTAACTTACCGTTGCACATAATCAACCCATATTCCCATTCCTTTGCCTCCCACCCTCCTTCCCTTCCCTTCCTCACTCCTATTGCCTGCCCACCCTTTGCTCTTCCTTTTTTAACCCCTTTTTCTTTAACTGCTGCTTTAAAAATCCAGTTATATTTTGCGCTCATACTTTGTATAGCTTTCATTTCATCCTTCTTTTCTACCCACGTTTCTTGCAAGATCACCATATCCGCCTTTTCTATGAATTCCCACGCTTCCTTTGTTTTAAACATTCCCGCAATGTTCCACAATAAAATTTTACGATCTGCTGTTATCCCTTCCTGCCCCGTACCTTCTGCCACCCCTACAAAACCATTATCTTCTTTCTCCTTTTTTTTTTCTTCTTTCTGTCCACTATCCTCAACGCTTCTCCATCCGAAAGGGCTGCATCTTTTTTTGAAAAGCGTGCCCATCTTCCCTCGCTGGCACAATGTCCCCTTTCCGATCATTCCATCTCCACCACCTTTCCCCAAAGCATATCTTCAGGTAGCCGATCTCCGCTCTTCTTCCATTTCTTCTTTCGTGCTCCACGACTTCCCGAAGCCATTTTTGCACTTCTTTTTCTCTTTTCGTCAAATCATCTCCTATCCATATCTCCGTTCCATCCAAACCCTTACGTCTTTCCATCATCTGCCTCTTTTCATTCCAATCTTTGTACCTTAACACCATTAGTCCTCCGTTCTCATATTTTTTTATCGTTTTTCTCTCAATGTCCTGTCCGCATCTTTTCTTGATTTTATCCAAAATCTCGAGATTCGAGCGTTTTCCCACTTCTGGAAAGCGTACACTGATGTTGTTTCTCCTGTGTTCCCTTCTCCCTTTTTCCTCCCTTAAGTCTCTTTCGCTCAATGGTCTCGGTTTCCTTTTGCATATACTTCTCAGTCTTTCATGCTCCGTCAATTCCTCTTCTCTTCGTACCCTCGGACTCCTCTTGGTTGATACCATCGATATCTGACTTATCGAATCAAGGCTAACGTTACCTTCCCCTGCCGCTCTCCTCCAAGTCTCCTCCTTTGCTTCTCTTTTTCCTCTTATATTCTCTTTATCTTTATCTTTTTCCACCGCGCTGTTCATGAACCTGCCACGCTCCTCTTCCCAGCATTTTCTCTCCCGCTCTGCGCCTTCCCTTAGCTCTCTCACCGTATTTTTTAGCGATGATATCTTTTCCAGGTTCTGCTCACATCTTTCACAGACTCCTTCCTCTTCCCCCATTTCGTCTCTTGTTTTGTTTATCGTCGCTATTATCCACCGTTTCATCATTCTCTCGCTTCTTTTAATTTTTTTATCCATCTCTTCTTCCCACCACTGTATCATTCTTCTTTCCGTCCTACGGATTTCGTACCACCAGTGTTTCGCAAAACTTCCCTCTGCCTCTCCTTTTTCATTCCATACATGAAGATCTCCATTTGTACTTTCGCTCTTTTCCTCATTCGGCTCTGCACCCTTTTCCCACTCCAGGCAGTCTCCCGGATCATCGACATCTTCTTCCGCACTATCTCGACATTCTCTTCCTTCTTCCTCTTCACTTGTCTTCTTCTTCTTTTGTATCTTCACATTCTGTCCCCCTGCCTTTTTACTTCCCCCTACCTCTTCACCTGTGGTCTTCCCCCCTCCTCCTCCTTCTCCATTCACCTTTATGGGCGTACGGCCCACTTTGTTCCTCGTACTGAATACCTTCCTTGCACAATCCTCGTACGGCCCTCCTTTGATCATGTAGTGCTCTATTTTACCGGCTGTTCCGCTCTCCATCTTGCTATCCGCCTTCCTCGGTCTTCCCCTATTCCTTTTTACTATTACGTTCGCCTGCTTATCGCCTGTGGCTCCATCTGCCATCTCTTCTTCCTCCTCCGTCCTCATCTCTACCTCACTCCTCTGATTTCCGCCATCCGTTGTTTCCTCCCCCTCTTTTTTTCCCTGTCTCAACTCCACCATGCTTAACCTCCAAGATGTCACGTCTCGATAAAACACGTCACCTTTTGCAAGAAACTTTTTCCTCGCCAATATCTTCCTTTGCCCACTGCTCCTTTCTCCTCTTACACCATTTTTGCCTACTTTTCTATACTGCATACACTATTTCTTCGTTAATTTCGCCTATTTTTACTCAAGTATTCGTCATGTCCGTCCGTTTCTCATACTCGCCGAACCGGAACTCATATTTCACACTCATTTCCTGCTATTCCTGCCGCGACTTTTTTCTCAAGTCTTCTTTTGTATGGGTAGATGTCAATAGAATATGTTGATCCATTTTTTCTCAGAAATTTTCGATCAGGGTTAAATCTGGCGATCGAGGTGGAGGATGCAACACTTTTCGGCGATGAACAACAAACATTCTTGAACAGTGCGACTTTCGTGCTTCAGATCGTTATCCTGATAAAATTTATAAATTTAGAATTAAAAAAATATAAAAATCAATGGTTTCACAATGTCTATTCGCTTAGCAGTTTAAATCAAATTATCTTTTAATATATTTAGGTACATGTTTTAGACGATAATGCCATCAATAAAAAAAAAGTACCATCACCGGTAGCCGAAATGGAACTCCAAACGAGTACACTACCACCTCCATGCATGTGCTTTTTATTGAAGTATGTCGTGGTGTCCGAATATTTTTGTTACTGACCGTTCACATAATCACAAAACCTTAATCTTGTGCCTTAATTAATCTCACTCAAATTTATTCGCTGAAAAATAAAACCTTTTTTCAAAAAAACGAAAATTTATTATGAGGCAGAATTTTTTTTAAACTTCTATCGACGAAACTTGTGATAAAAAATATTGTTAGCAAAATTTCCTTCAAAACTCATATCGATGAAACTTTTATCAAAAAATTTTGTCGGTAGTGTTTTTTTACTTCCCTTTACAACATTTTTATGGAAAAATTGTGATTTTTTAATTTTTATAGAAAAATGTTGTCGTCAAAGGTTTTCTCAAACTCATGCCGATAGAACTTTTATCAAAAAAGCTTATGAGTGTAGTGTTTTTTTCAACTTCTGTCCATAGAATTTGTATCAAAAAGTCTTTCCAGCAGAGATTGTCTCAAAAGTCATAAACTTTTTACAACAAAATATTTTTGGCTTGTTTTTTTTTTATTTTTCGAGTTTTTTTGAAAACTTTTGTACAAAAATACTGTTGTGAAAAAACCTGGTAGGGGATTTTTTTTTAAACTTCCGACGATGGTACTTTTGTGGAAAAATTTTCTTATCAGAGTATATTTTCAACCTCAATTCACAGAATTTTTTAAGGAAAAATTCTCGACAGAATTTTATTCAAACTTCTGTTGGCAGAAGTTTTGATAAAAGATATTATCGGCAAAGTTGTCTTCAAAACTTACGTCGATAGAACTTTTATCACAAAATCTTGTCAGCAAAGTGTTTTTTTTCATCTTGTGTCTGCAGAATTTTTAGGGAAAAAACTTGTTGACAAAGTTTTTTCCAAAACTTCTGCTGATATCACTTTTGGGGCAAACTTTATCAGTAGAGTGTTTTTTTCAAAATATTTTTCAATATAAACTTTCACAAATAACTCTACGAATGAGCAACTTGTCGCTGCAAATGCTTCGGTTTCTTATGCTTTATCATACAAATACAATGACGCCGAAGTATTTGCAGCGCTAACTACTAACGAAACTAGGTGACAATTTGATAAATTTGATAAACAATTTGATAAATTTAAAAATATTAACAGAAAAAAGAATTACTTTGTCCTTGGCGTCCCAGGCCGGAAATGAATCCCGGTACGCTAGTCTCGGTGAATTAATTACCAGACTCAGAATTTCGAACCTAAATTTCGATATTCCAGCAGATAAATAAAGAGCAATAAAGAAAACTGTTGGTCTTCAATGAAAAAAATCTTTTATCTGTGTTGCATCGGTTAAAATAATTTTACTCTCCGATGAATAGCGACGTTGATTAATTATGTTATGTAAATTTAGATATCGCAGCACCTTGAAAAGCGTCGTTGAAAAAAATTTATACAAACAATTCATCGACGTACAATTAATCTCACAGCCTACGAAGTAGTAAATACCACGCCGATCACTAGACTAATGCTACTGTCGTCAGAATAAGTCCAATGTTATATTCAAGTTATGGGCCTGCTTAGGGTTGCATTGGTGTGATGGTCTCGCATCACATAGTTATACCCAGCCCCCTGACACTGGGTATTATTCCTAGTGCGATATATGATTCGCGTTTTATCCGGGTTTTGTAACTTCGGTATAGGTCGCTTCGCGGCGCTAGTAATCGTCTGGCTTGCTCCCTTTGCGCATGCGCGCTAAGAGGTAAACACGATTTGACATTTTCAATATATCTGATACGTACCGTTTTTTGAAGTATTTTTTTGTATCGTTTATATAAATAAATAAATTACCAGTGAGTAATTTGGGAGGTTCGGGAGTGATATTCGTTTTTATCGAATTCACATCGCTGACAGACTGAGATTTGCGAGTCTTTTTTTATGCATTATGCCGAAGTGCATAGTACCGGGTTGTACCTCGGGGTACTCGTCAAACCCGGAAAAATACCACTTTTTTACCATTCCGAAAAATGTAGACAGTGAAAAACTGTGGAAAAGTGCTGTGAGGCGAGAAGACGTGAAAGCTGGAGCAGCATTGTGTCAAAAACATTTTCGGAGTGACGAAATTCTGTGGCAACGCGAATTTTTGGACCCTACTGGAAAAGTAATCGGAGTGGTAAATCGAATCGTTTAATGTTATAAATACTGTTTATTTTATAAGTTGATGGCCAATTCCCTTATTTATCCGTAACAATTTCAGGGTAAATACAAAGTGCCTCGGTTGATGAAGGGCTGCTTTCCAACAATATTTCCATGGGCTGCGGAAGCTAATGAGCCACCATGCGAGACCTCAAACCACAACCAAGAGGATCAAGAATCATCTGCAGTTGAGACAAAATTGGAAGTTTGCTCATCATCTGGTACGATAGAGTTTCTTTCACCACGTTCACCGCCATGTAAAAATCTGCTGCTGCATCATGAAGACGAAGCACAAACTTCTTTTGATGTTAAATGTGCGTCCCCGCTATCTAAAGCTGAACGGACTGAACATTCAAAGTTAGTTGAGGAAGAAAATATCCTTCCTATGGCTGCAGCAAAAGTTTCTCACAAAAAAAAGGACATGCTGGATTTTCAAAAACTCCAGAAAAACAGTGTTTGTCTCCCTCCAGGGTGGATAAAATATGAGTCTGGTTGCGCTGGCAAAAGACTGCTATTTTTTTTTATCAATGAGACGATGGAAATTGACAATTCTTTCCAAATGTTTTCATCGAAAAACGTTATGATAAAGGAGGACATGTCAATCAATGTGAGAATTTTCGGTCTGCTGCTCAATTTCAATGACTTTGACATGCCTTGCCGCATAACTTGCATTCAAGAATTAGAAAGTCTGGTGTCAATGATCCATCGTCTTAACGTATGTCAAGGTGTTATCCACCAATCAATGACATCCGAAACATCAGAAATTGCGATCAGGAGACCACTGCTACAGGACTATACCGGAACCCGGCGTCACAACAATTGCCCTCTGCTCCTTCGCAATGCAAAAATTTGCATGCGTTGTAGCACAGCAAAAAATACTCTGCGCAGAAGTAGACGTAAATTTCGACAACGACAAGATGAAACGACAACGCAGGGAAAAAAGATCCTCGGATTGCAGGAACAAAGAAAAAGCTTTTCACTTTTACAGACAAAGTATCGTTCTGCGGTAAAAGCAAAACGGCTTGCACGAGAGAGAGTAAAAAGTTTGCAATCGGAGGTTACCCTTATTCGTCGAAAAATCGCGCATTACGATAATAACGACCTCGAGCAGCATATACAGAATGGGAACATTCCTCAGAACCAGCTTCCAACAATCATTCCAAAAACATTGTCAATCCGCAAATGTATTTGACGCTGTTTTGGAAGACGTCTATTCATTTAATGGACTATCATTCCCATGTAGCCTGCATGCTCGAGATATTCTCTTCCAAATCATACAAATTTTTTTAACCACAAGAATGCAGCATTACTGCACACGCATGAACGCTGAGCAGGTAAAAAATAATCTGCATAAAAAAAAAACAGCAAAATTTTGCACGACGTGACACTAAACAATGGTGCTTGGTAAATTCAATGCATCTCTATATATTCGCTCTATGATTTTTATGTATATATGTATTTATATGTATGTTTGAAATCTCATATTCATATTCAAATAAAATAAATATTTATGGAAAAATTCGTGTTTATCTCCAATTTTTTATTTACATGTACATGCAGTAATAATTTAAATATATGTCAAAATCCACTCATAATAAATTCCCACTCCATAATTATTTAACATGTAATATAATTAACAATAATAATTAGTGAAATAAAAATTCTAATTGTTGCACCGTTTGCACTCAGTACCCACAGTATATTGCTCACGCTGCAATATATATATAGTATCTGTTCAGAGGACTAGTAGCGCTGTATGTGGCGCAATTCGGTAATAGAATATACGGGCAATCCCGTATATTCGTATTGGCCAATATATGAGCCAGGTCTGGGCGGCTGTGTCAGGGGGCTGGTTATACCATTAATGTTGTATGGATATGTTTTCATTACTTATGTATCTTGAAGTAGTTGAGTTACTTATGTATCTGAGTTTCATTTTGCTACATTGGTTTCTTCATATAAGTAGTAGTAAGTAGTAGTAGTAGTAGTATCGTTTGAGCTGGCTCCCCTAGTGCAAATTTTTTTCCGAATTTTTCATAATTTCTCATATTTTAGTCATATTTGAGATTTTCGGAGAAAAAATGATTTAAAATATGGTGTATTCCCCAAAAACTCATTTTTTAATCCGAAAATTCATTATTTCTCATTTTTTTCCCGGAAATTTCCCTTTTTTCTATGACCTGAGTGAACGGCTGCGGAGAGATTCGGAGAAAAGTTAAAGATGAAAAAAAATGAGATTTTCGTAACAAAAATGAATTATCAATTTTTTTTTCCAGAAATTTCCCTTTTTTCTATTTCCTGAGTGAACGGCTGCGGAGATATTCGGAGAAAATGTAAAGATGAAAATAAATGAGATTTTCGTAAAAAAACTTGTAATTATTTTTTTTCCGGAACTTTTTCTTTTTCCTGTCATTCTTGAGTGAACGGCTGCGGAGATATTCGGAGAAAATGTAAAGATAAAAGTAAATGAGATTTTCGTAAAAAAAACTTGTAATTATTTTTTTTCCGGAACTTTTTCTTTTACCTGTGTTTCTTGAGTGAACGGCTGCGGAGATATTCGGAGAAAAATTATAGATGAAAAAAAAAATGAGATTTTCGTAAAAAAAACTTATTTCATTTTTTTATCCCTCATAATTCTGAGAAATGATGGATTTCCGGAATTTTTGCAAACATTATTTCCTTAAGGGGTAACACCACTGTAACGGCTTGCCACAAAGCGTTTTAGACAAATAATACTTGGGGTAATTATTAAGAATATATTGAAGTATATTGCAAAAAAATTGTATGGGAAAATATTACAAAATGGCGACACTGGCCGTTACATTGGTGTTACCCCTTAAAATCTTCGTTTTCTGAAATTCATTGGCCAGAATATTTATAAAAAAATGCAGTGATATAATAATAAATGCAGATTCTAAAGTACAATTATAGAAAGGTGCAGAAACAACTATAGAACCATTTTTTATTACAATGAAACGGAGAAGAAAGAACGAATTGAAAGAAAAAATTGAATCGAAAAAAAATAACCATTTTTTTTTAATTAAGTAAGAGTCAAACGCATTTTCGGTATAAGCAATAATAGAGATAGATAGAGAAAAATAATATAGCAAAAGATTTTTTTAATAAATAAAATGTTGTACTGTTGCCATTAATAAATGACTTATAAACACGAGATCATGTGGTTTCAATTTTTTAGTTATTTTATGTATATTTTTTATTTCATAAAATTTCCGAGATTTTCCCGTGATCGTAATTTAAGTGATGAAAAATTTGGAGAAATTCGTAGAAATTCGGAGAAATTTGGAGAAATTCGGATGTTTGCGTAAAAACAATTGTCCGCAAAACTCCGAATTCTTCATATTTGTTCCAATTCATAGAGAAATTCGGAAAAATTCGGAAAAAATCGGAAAAAATCGGAGATTTTCGGAGAAAAATTTGCACTAGGGTCCGGGCTGCGCCCTCTGGCAACGTGTCCATACGGCCATGTATATTTATTCATTTAAGTGTGCGGAACGGAAGATTTCGCACACGCAAATACTAAAGGTTGATAAGGAACGCACTATTTTTCCGTGGACGTTGACATGCAAATTATAATTTTCCGGAAGAACAATCAGCATATGCAATAAGTAATCAGTTTTCGAATTTATTTCTCAATTAATAAGCAAATTCTTTAATGATTTAATTAATATCCAAAAATGATTTTTAATGGGAAACTGTTATTTTGCTTACTAATTTTCGTAATGATATAAATAATATTTGCAGATTTATTCTGCGTTAGATCTCTGATTTACGTCTTACTCAGTAAACAATTATTTAATTTAGGGCCAATTATTTAGTTTCCATGTGTGAAAACCGTCAATACATTAGTTCGTGCACTAGTTCACAAGTTCTTTTTTCGACGCGATTATTCACCATGAAAATGTTGGGGAAAAAATTCCTATAGTATCTTGTCAACTATTTTCAAGGGTGCTCTTTTGAATGGCGGATCTTAAATCTCTCGAAAATAATTTTTTGTGTCATATTTTTCCAAAATAAGTTGGAAAGACACGAAATTTTTAGTGACGTTTTTTTCTCATTTTGAATACCGGAAGTCTTATTGAATTATTTTCGGACCATAAAGTGCTCTAAATTTATTTTCTGTCGGGATGTGTGTAACAAAAGGTTTTTGCGTACAGTTCAAGAATGAAACGGTAGAAATCTCACGAAAAGGCGTGGTTGAAGCGACAGGCGTAAGACAATCAAACAAGCGGTACCGAATGTGTTTCCAAGTACCCAGCTCACGAAACGAGACAGATGTGACCGCTTCAACCTTGGGTTGAAGCGGTCCGCTCCCGGACCGTCCGGGGTAAAGGCATGTATTTTTCAACCACAGTGGGGCAGGTTTGGTATCGGTATTGGGAAGAGGATTTTGTCGACATATTGCGCCGCGAATTCTTCGTCGGCTAATGCGGGAAGACCGTGCGCTTCCGTTACTGGCACTAGAAATGGCTCGAAGGTGTCTTCCGGGGACTCCTGATCTATGGGGGGATTCTTCCGAGATGGGCTCGGGAATGCGTTTCCCGTTATTATCGGTTTTGTGCATGAGCCATACTGCGCCGATTCGTGGTGGACGTCCCGATGTCGTGTTAGAGTTACCGAGGGTGGTTTCCGGTTTTCTCTGTCGGTGGTCGTTCGGTCTAGCCGGCGAAGACGGATTGGCAACGACGACTTATTCTTTCATTTTGGCATAGAAAGAACCGAGTGTCACCATTTGCACTGTGGTGATCTTTCGGGAGTTGTTGCAATCAGAATGCCTTTCGGCATGAACGACAATTTGTAGCTGTAGAGAGCACCTTTCGTCGCGTGGTCTATGTAGTTTCAACATAGCAGCGGTTCTTTAAGAGTTTTTTCGTCTCAGCAGGCGACGCTGATATGCCAGCATGCACTCGAGGTATATATGAGGTTTTTTAGGTATCAGTTCAAAAGACTACAAGAGGATTAAGTGCGAAATAAAAATGATTTACTTTACTTAAGAATTTCAAATGAACACGTAGGTAAGTAATATAAAAGTTTACAGACTAGTTTCATTTTACAAGAGACATTTGCTTTGCAGCACGAGATGAGAATAATTTGGCCTATGTACTCTTGCAGCGTAAGGCACAGATGACGTTTAGGGGAGCTGTTTCTAGCTTTGCAGTTAGAAACGGAATGAGCTCTTTCCTTGCCTCACGTCTGCCTTTTTATATCCTCCACGGGTGAGCCGCCGCCGCCGCACGCGCTTGATTGGCGGACCGTGCCATGGTGGGGTGACGTTCGCGGTCCCTGAGTTCGCGTGGACGTTTTTGGCGGATTGGCGCGACGGTTGGAGTTCGCGACAAGATGGTACGTATTACTATAGTTATTACGTTTGCATGAGTGCGCTTCTGATTGGTGCGCTGGTCAGTAGTGCAATCGCCAATTTTTGTATTATAATATTTCCTGAATTTTAATATGTATGTTTTCTTTTTCAAGTAATAACGTCTTATGAAGGCGTGACGTATAACAGTTATGCTCCGTCTTTTGTACCCGTTGGGAACGTAGGGATAGCGTGGGGAGGTAAATGTAAGCGTGGAGGGAGAGACGAGGAGCCGTTCGCGGATTGGTGCGCCGGTCGGTTCGCTTGGTAACATCACAACATCGTATGTGTCTACGCGCTGATTGGTGCGCTGGTTGATTGCTGTATGCTGATTGGTGCGACGGCGGGTTTTTTTCCAGGTACGCCATATGATATGTTATTGAATGTATTATTTCTTACGGTTTTTCAAATACTTTCTTTGATACTTCCTTGGTTATTCTTCAACTTATCACTTTTTTTTTACAGGTATAAATGGACGTATCGAGAAAAGTGACGACAATAACATGGTCTTGACGTTCATCGAGAAACGAGTGAAACCGCGAATGTAGTGTGCAAGTTAAACAAGTCTCTTTCTGTTCTGAAGTTTATCTTGCGCTGTTTGTCAACGACGGCCTTTTCGCGGCCAGGTCTATGGAGGTTCTCGAGTCAATCATAAGATCATTAAGAGAGTCTTTTTATATTACTTTGGGCGATTGTAGCAATTCGGTACTGACAGATCCTCGCACGGTTCTATATCCTGTCGAGGATAACGGAAAAGATTGTCATGTATTATATTGGAGAGCCGTCGGCTCTCTCCTGAGAAGAGTCTGATTTAATCGATTTTTCAGATACAGATTATGCAAATAATATTGCAACGCATAGGTCAACGACCGGATATGCTTTCAGCATAGCTTACGGGTTTGTAACCTGGTCGTCTCAGCTCCAAAAATTAGTTTCTATGAGTACTACTGAGTCTGACTATATTGCAGCGGCAGCGGCTGTTAGACAAGCGTTGAGGTTAGGTAGTTTACTAAGTGGTATCGGTCAGTGAAAAGTGATATGTGGAAAAAAACCTACGATTTTATATATAGACGATCAGAGTGTGATACGTCTTGTGAAGAACCCTGAATTCTATAAAAGAACAAAACATATTGATGTCCAATATCACTTAATTCGTGACAAAGTCGAAAGTTGTGATATTGAATTGGTATATGTACCGACTTCTTGTCTGCGAGCGGACATATCGACAAAGCCAATCGCAATATATCGTTTTTGTAAAATGCGCACGAGTCTTGAGATGATCAAGTATAGCGAGCGCTCAAGTGGCGGAAGTGTTGAGGTTGGCTATCGTGCTCGGTACTAAACGTGTGCGTCCGCACCTCATTTTTTTTTCTTCTTCAAGCGGGCTTATGGTCAAGCAGTTGTTTTGTAAATCCTCTTGAGGAGAGACGTGTGTTGCCTTGGTGTAATGAAAAATTTCTTCCCCAATTAAGTACTGTTGTTATACAGTGACGTTCAAAAGTTTCGGGCCAAATTATGTTTTTCTGCTGTTTATTTAATAAAGCGGTGAATAAAAATAATTTTCAAACAAAAAATCAACGTACTATGTTCTTCTATGCGCTCGTTTAGTACGGAATATTTTAACATAAACATTACATTTTTTTTTATAAACGACTAAATTCTCGTGTTCAAAAATATGGGGCCACTTTTTTCGGGCCTATTATTTCGACAAAAGAAAATTCATTTTCGCAATTGAAACGTAAACAACTGTTTTCCCTCACTTAATACTTCGTTGCCATGCTTTTAGATCTTACCACGGCAGCAAAACGCCGGAGCATTGATTCTATGTGACGATTAAAAGTGGTCTGAGGGATTTTACTTCATTCATCTTGCAAAGACACCCACAACTCTTGAATATTGCGATGTTTTTTTTTGGACATGCTGTCCGAGTTCGTCTCAAAAGTGTTCGATCGGATTCAAGTCCGGTGATTGTGCCGGCCAATCCAGAACACGGATTTTTTTCGTCGTTATGACATCTGTAATAATCTTCGAAGTATGCTTCGGATCGTTGTCCGTGCGCACCAAAAGCTCCCTAAACAATAATGCCTCAATCAGCGTGTTTCACCGTTCGAATTTGGCGTCTGGTATCATACCTAGTGCCTATTAGACGTCGAACGTCAACTTTTCTGGCACTCCCGAACAGTTGAAATTTAGATTTGTCGGAATCTAAATTGATGTCATGAAATTTAGAATCCGACGAATTTAAATTTCATCACTTTCCACCAATCTCCCATTTTCCACGAACCGTTTTTTGCTGCAAACAATAATCAAGCCCTCTTGGTTTTTACTAATGAGCGGCTTTTCAACACCAACTCGGCCGAATAAACCCACTTCATTTAAACGTTAAGATACGGTGCTGCGGTTTACGTTCGCAAGATTTTCCGTCTTGAATTCTTGAGCGATGATCGCAGCATTTTTTCTCACGTCCGCGGTTGATTTTCGTTTCACTGTTTTATCGACATGCATAGTCGACTTCCTCGGTCAATCACTTCGCGGACGATCTGCTACAGTTCCTGTAGCATGGAACCTTACTATAATATTATTCGTGGTTGTCTTTTAGAAAGAAAAAAGAAAGCATACATATTCAAATTTAGCAAATATTATAAAATACGCGAGTACACGATCAACCAGCGCACCAATCAGAGGCGTCCTCGTGCGAGCGTAATAACTATAGTAATATGTACGATGATTTTCGCGAACTCCAAACGCCTCGCCAATCCGTGAACAGAGTGCACGCGAATTTGGGGACCGCGAGCGTCGACTCACCACGGCACGGCCCGCCAATCGAGCGCGAGCGGCGGCCGCGGCTCACCCGTGGGGGGTATAAAAAGGCAGACGTGAGGCAAAGAAGATACACGATCATCATTCATTGGACAGACACGATCGCAGTTGCTCAAGTACGAGCAATCAAAACAAATTATAATCAGAACAAGTGTGCTCTTCGCGCGAGCCCCAGCGCTCATCACCGCGCTTGCCAAACTTCATAAAAGTATAGCTCGCCCCATCAAAATAGCGAATACCTAAAAGTGTACCCAACGAATTCATATCTAAAAGTGTGCAAAGAAATATCAAAAATTCAGAATAGTGATATACCTTGCCATACGTACTAAAAGTGGGCAAAGTGAAACACTACGCGCGGTCTAACTCTCGAACACTCAGAGTGCGATACAGCGATAAGAAATAGAATCAGTGTCTCTTCACTACAACTAAACGACAAGTGCGCGATGATCATCGCTACCTTGTGCCTAACTCTCGCGCGATACGGATGCTACACTGACTGATAGCATAAAGCTACAATAAAGTTTATAAACAATAGTGACCTACGATATTATTAGTACGAAATACGGCTAATTAAGTCGATTGAGTAAAAGTACTTGCCTTAAAAACTGAGTGTGCCATTAAACGTTCGAGTGTCGCAGTTTAACGACAAGCGCTATGTAACACTACGAAATTCTCCGAAAAACGCAAGCTGCTCCCCGAGCCCCTATAGGCTAGGGGATGAGCGAAGGGGTGTTTCCTCTCAGCCCCGAGAGCCCAAATAAGGGTCCGTACCCAGGACGCGACCTCACTGGACAACACGATCCTTTAAGAGAGTGGACAACACATAAAAATAAGCGATCTACACGAAGCATCGATGACTACAATACAGCAGCTAAGGAGTCTTCCATCATGGGCAAATCAAATAAAAAACGCAGAGCTGTCGAGACCGATGCCACCGCCTCCTCCAGCACAAAACAACTGAAGGTAAAAACAGACATTCCCATGCGAAATCGATACGACAGCCTATCAGAATACGAGACAGATAGTGACATGTCTGTCACGTCTCAACAACTTACAAAAGAGACAACCAAAAATAAAAAAATAGCGCCAATCATAATTAGTAGTGAAGATCTTGAAACAGAAGAAAAATCTAAAATACATCTCAACATAATAAAAAACTACAAAGGAACCAAACTCAAATTTACAAAAACTACAATTAATATATACCCGAAAACAAGAGACGATGCACAAAAATTCATGAACGAGCTAGAAAATCTAAAATACAAATACCATATATATGCCACACCGGACCAAAAGCCAAAAAAGCTTGTTATAAAAGGGCTACCGCACCTAAAAGACGGTTATATTATCGATGAATTAATTGAATATGGATACAAGCCAATTAAAATTTTAAAAAATGAACCAAGGGGAGCATGTAAATAAAAACAGAACACTATATTTCGCGTCATTTGAGCCAAATGTAAACTTACGAGAAATAAGGGCAATCCGAAGCCTATGCTCAGTAATAATAACTTGGGAAACTTACAAAAATCCCAAAATAATATCCCAATGTTATAGGTGCCAGGGCTTCAGCCACGGCACCAAGTACTGTCACAAGGAGCCGAGGCGCGTCAAATGTATTGGAAATCACCTTACGAAAGACTGCGTCAAAGCTCCGGAGGCCAAACCCCAGTGTGCAAACTGCAAACTCTAGCACCCAGCTAACGCTGCTATTTGTGAAGTATACAAATTTCACCTACAAAAGGCTATGGAAGATAAACTTCGAGGAAACAAACTCAACAAAAAAGAGGCCAACTAACGAGCTACAACTCTTGCAACAACTTCTAGACGCGCTGAATATCCTCCGCTCCAAAGCGACGTAGGGCCAGATCAACGCTACAGCTTCATCGATGGACAGCGGCACAATCAACAAAGATCCACATTTAGTAATAAAGTTACGCAGGTACAAACTACTAATAGAGACCCTAGAATCAAAAACTCTTGTTTACAAGCCGCACAAGTTAGCATCAATAACAACAATGATAAGCGAAACGACGAGAATCTACACCATAATATCCTAGACTCCAGCCATAACGATAGTACCTTTGCTAATATTGCCAAGGAAATTCAAACACTCAAAACATATTACGACCTCAACAAAATGCTAAATATGTTCAGGGAATTGAATACCGAGCTAGAACAATGTTCGGATCATATCGCAAAATGCCAAGCATTTTATAACGTGGTTTTAAAATATGTCTAGCACTACTCTTACAACCGTAAATCAAATCATGCTCTTGGTTGCAAATGCATTGGTTGCAAGCCAATGCTTGCATTGGAATGCGAATGGTGTAAAAAATAGTATAAAGGAAATTTTACATGTTCTAGAAAAATACAATATCGAAATTTTACTAATTAATGAAACTAAACTAAAAACAAACCATAAATGCAAATTACCTGGGTATCGATGCTACTGCAAAGACCGCGAAGGAAACACAGGCGGCGGCGGAGTGGCCATTTGTCAAAATAACATTCGTCAAAAACAACATAACTTGGTCAGAAATAAACTTTGACACCAAAAGAATTGAAGCACATGGGATTAGACTAGGGAACAACCATATTATAGCAACTGTATACTCCAGGGCTCATACTAAAATCAATAACGCATATTTAAATATTATATTCAACTCAGCTAATACAGTAATAGCCATAGGGGATTTCAATTCTAAACACACGAATTGGCATTGTTCTAGCAACAACGCGAACGGAAGAATAATCTTTCAATACACCTGCCACAAAAACATTGCACTAGCTGCGCCAAACAACTTCACACTATATCCTTTTAACCTAGCTCCTCCGAGCGTAGTCGACTTCGCACTTGTCAAAAATATGCCAAATCCGACGATAGAAACCATAGACGAGCTCAATTCTGATCATGTGCCATTGTTGATACAACTAAAACAAACAATTGCACAAACTACAATTAAGCACACACTCCGATATAAAAATGCTCTTCAATACTAAATGATAACACCAACCTCAACCAAAATATCCAATCCCAAACTGAAATAGAAAAAAGTGTCATAGACCTCACTGCACAAATTAAACATGTAATAGAACATTCGATACCACACAACAAATTAAAAAGCAAATTTTCAATTCTCAATGATGAAATTGTAAAACTAATTAAGTTACGCAATAAATACCGAAGAAAATTTCAAAATACTAGGAACTCGTACTTCGAATTCATCAGAAACCTCCTATCGAGAACAATCAAACACAAAATTAAAGAACACTCGAACAACACATGGGAAACTAAATAAAAATCTCTGAGTACCCAAGATAATTCAATATGGAAAATGGCAAAATGTTTTACGGAACCGTCAGAAAATATAATACCCACCCTTCATGGGCCTCGAGGCCTAGCCACAAGCAATAAACATAAAGCTGACGTCCTAGCCGAAAATTTTGAAAAAGTACACCACCTAACAGAAGATATGAGTACACGCATTCTATCTGCAGTAGTTCACCAAACTCATAAATACATTACCAATAAAGACACTAATATCCATGAAGTACAATACACATCCCCGGCTGAAGTCTTGAAAGCAATTAAAAACACCAAGCCCATGAAAGCTCCAGGCCATACAAAATATAATACTAAAATACCTCCCCAGGAAAGTAATAGTTCAGATTACCAATATATTCAATTCCTGCCTTAAATATGGCTACTTCCCAACACCATGGAAACACGCCAACCTGTAGCCGTTCCCGAAACCGGGAAAATATAAACTTTTCCCCCAAAATTATCGACCCATTAGTCTCCTCTCAAGCATTAGTAAAATTTTTGAAAAAATTATCCGAAACAGACTTAAAACACACGAACATGCTCATAAACAACTAATACCGGAACAATTCGGCTTTAGAGAACGCCACAACACAGTACAACAATTAGCAAGACTTACAAATCATATAAGCTATAATTTTAATATAAATAAATCTACAGCCTTAGTCCTACTGGACATTGAGAAGGCGTTTGACACGGTTTGGCAGAAAGGCTTAATTTATAAATTGAATAAACTCGATATCCCACATTATTTAATAAAAATAATAGCAAATTACTTAACTAATAGAACATTCTCAGTGGTAGTAAACGGTGAATACTCCTGTAAACAAAAAATTGTGGCAGGTGTCCCGCAAGGATCAATCCTGGGCCCTGTACTCTTCTTGTATTATATCAATGATATTCCTAAAACAGCAAAAACACAGCTTGCGTTATTCGCGGACGACACTTCATCAACATCAGACATGTCTAGCCACGCAAATACGCCAAATAAAAACTTAATCATAGCGCATTGGAATGCCAATGGCCTTAAATGTAAAAAAGAGGAGCTGATGGTCTTTCTTGAGGCCCATGATGTAGACATTTTGCTAATCAATGAAACGAAACTCAAAAATAACATAGTGCAAGATAGCAGGATTTCAGTGCTTCCGCAAAGACAGAATTAACAATACTGCGGCTGGGGGAGTAGCTATCTATTGCAAGCAACATATTATCTGTTCCGAACTTGACTATAATACAGAAACAATCGAAGCCAAAGGCATTCAGCTTAAAAATAATCTAATAATAGCCTCAGTATATGCGGCCCCCAGTGCAAAGATAAGCCACAAAGACCTCGATTTAATTTTTAAATCAGCAAACTCAGCAATTGTAATAGGAGATCTCAACGCCAAGCACACTAACTGAAGATGCTCGCGTGCCAATAGAAACGGAAACAGCATTTTCAAATATGCTAAATATGCTCTCAAAATCATATCCCCAGATAACTTTACACTATATCCGTACAACAATTCGCTCCCCAGTATTGTCGATAATGCATTAGCTAAAAACATTTTGAACCACATTGATATAAAAGTATTAGATGAGTTAGAATCAGACCATCGCCCCATTATTCTTACCATACAAAATTCAAAACCTGACATACAAATCAAAACGTTCCTAAATTACAAAAAAGCGGACTGGGCAAAATTTAAAGATCATATTACATACAATCTGGCCATAGAGGACAAAATCACCACACCAGAAGACATAGACACTAGAGTAGAGAAATTAACAAACGCAATTAACCATGCAATTGAAATAGTCATTCCCAGATCGAAATGCAATACAAACCCCATTGCACTCCCAGAGGAAATCAAAACTTACATCAAACTTAGAAATTCCATGCGTAGGCTCTTTCAAAAACACGGTGACGTCCAACTAAAACGAATGCTTTGCAAACTTTCAAATGCCATCAAAACATTGATTAGGAACCACTAAACTTCCAATGGAACCAAAAACTCGAAAAACTTACAATCAAAGACTCCCTGTGGAAGATGCCTAAAGTCTTCACGAAACCAGCCGGAAACCTACTTCCAACGTTACACGGCCCCTCCGGATTAGCTGTTAACGATAAAGATAAAGCAAATGCACTAGCGGAGACCTTTAAGAGGGTCCACCACCTCACGGAACATTTGGGCACTTACGAGCACGCGAAAATAATTAAAAACAAATAGAGAGATATACTTGTCGAAAAAATCAATCCAACAAATATTCAACTCACAAATGTGTATGAAGTAGAGCTAGCGATTAGTAAGACTAGACCTCGAAAAGCGCCTGGCCCTGACGAAATACAAAACCAAGTTCTAAAAAGCCTTCCACGGCTAGCAATTGTAGAAGTAACAAATATCATTAACGCATGCCTCAACCTGTCTTACTTCCCGAAGAATTGGAAACACGCAACCGTACTAGCCTTCCCAAAACCAGGAAAACATAAGGTCTTCCCCCAAAATTATCGACCATTATTAGACTTCTGTCAACCATGAGTAAAATTCTGGAAAAAATACTGTTAAATCGATTACAAACCCACGAGAATGCGCAAAACCAGTTAATTCCCGAACAATTTGGCTTCCGGCAGGGGCACGATACTGTCAAACTACTGGCGAGAGTCACTAATTACATAGGTATTAATTATAACTTGAACAAATCAACAGCCCTAGCTCTACTTGATATTGAGAAGGCCTTTGGCACAGTCTGGCACAAGGGTCTTATCTACAAGCTTTCAGAGCTTAATGTCCCGAAATATTTGATCAAAGTAATACAAAATTACCTGAAGGAGCGCACCTACTTGTCTGACATCCCCAAAACCCCTAGTACGGAAATCGCGCTATTTGTTGACAATCCGGCAATCTTTGCCTCTGCATGGAAGAAGAAGCAAGCGCAAGAAAGAATCCAAAAGCATATAAATCTAATTACTGAACATTTAAAAAAATGGAAAATTAACATGAACGCTGGTAAAACAGAACTAGTAATATTTAGCAAAAAAATAAAAAATGAATGTATACCTCCATTTGGCGGGGAAGGAACGTTAATCGAACCAAAAAAATACGCAAAATACTTGGGAGTTTACTTAGACGACAAATTAAACTTTAAAAAATATATAACTGAAGTTAGAAGCAAAGCTTTCAAAGTTAAAAGCCTACTATACTGGCTCTTATGTAAAAAAAAGTAAGCTAACCCTTAAAAATAAAACTCTGCTTCACAAAGCAGTTATAAGGCCCGTGATTTTGTACGCAACCCCCGTTTCGAGTGGTATTGCTAAGTCTAATATTAATACACTAGAAGTGACCCAAAGTAAAATTCTCAAAACGATAACGGCTAGCGAGCCAGGAACGAGAAATAGCAAAATAAGACACACAGCACACTTAAACACACTCAAACATGAGATCTACAAAATAACGAAAAATTTCTATAACGAACAAGTTAAAAAACTAAAACTCACGGAACACATTGGAACGCTGACGAGGGAAACGATCTCGTTCACCCTTAAGCACAAACTGCCACATCATCTAATCATGTCATAATTTCCATGATAAAACATTGTAAACACTGTGAATAATATAAATATTGTATATAGAGGGTCGGGAGTTGGAAGTAAGATAGGAGGACAAAGCTTGCTAGAGGTTATTTTTGTACTCAACTTTTAAAGCAAAAACCAAACTAAAAATTAATGGACACGTCGCGAAGTTTATTACATAAGGTTAAAATTAAGCTCAATCTCTACTATAAATAGGCTAGTTATTTATAATTATAACAAGAATAGTCAAGGTACCAAATGAAAAACCAAAATGTACGAAAGATATGTATGACTCAAAGAGATAATAAAGACTGTTATTTAATCAAAAAGAGGAAGATACACTCTGTCACTCGCTGCAAAACGAGTAACAGCTCTTCCAAACCTCACCTCTGCCTTGCGCTACAAAGACCATAGGCCATAATTATTCTTGCTCATGCTGTAAAGCAAAATACGCTCTTATTAATCGAACTAGTCCATAATTTTTTATATTACTCACCTACGAGTTCACTTGAAATTTCTTATTAAATCAATCAGTATTTTTCATATTCTCCTCTCATAGTCTTTTTATTCCAATATACCCAATAACAATTTACGTATGCACAACACGGTGTTGAACAAGCACACACGAACCACGCACCGAAAAAGTGCTCTCCACCACTGCGAATCATCGTATACGCCGAAAGGCCTTCTTATTACTACATCCATCATCGTGAATCAACGACGAGGAACAGCCATGTTTGTAATAAACCCCACAAACATAATGTGATGAGCACACCACATACTCCAACTTTGCGACGTTTTTTCTCAATAACTGTACTGTGGATTGTTTTAGAATTTAACAGGTTGTTTAGTGAAGGGATCATGAATCGTTTCATCCTGAGCCTACAACAACTTTAAAAACCGATTTTCAATAATTCCGGTGTTACCAATTGATATTTATAGTCTACTCCCCCCACCGAATCATATACAGTATACATATAAAAAATGTATTTAAAAAAAAATGTTATTGGTAATTTTTTTTCTGTCAATGACTGCTAAGTAATTAAACAAAGTATCGCGAAATGAATGCATTTATATCTTTTCTCAGACTTTGAAGGGTCTTTGGGTTTGGGAAAGTTATTTCAGACTATCTTACTGCCAGAAGTCAAATAGTCTGATTATCTAGCTGCAATATGGTTTTTTGAAGGTCATTGCAGACACATTCGCCGCTCAATATCGCTCACAGAGTAAAACGTTGCATTTTTAGGTTTGGTCATCGTTACTTCACGAACGAATGAGGTTACAGAAAATCAAAGGACGAGTTCGGAAACTCAATATGAGATCCTCCATAAAGAACCGTTGTTCGTTACTAATAAATATACCTTATGTTATTTGTTACTGATTTGTTATTAAATGTACTTTCAATAACATTTTTAGTTTTTTCACTCTGGGCGGCATTTTACCAAAATCTATCGAAACATCTCTTGTTCTCACCGCATAGGAGTCACTAAGAAAAAAGCGCATTATGAATATGCTGAAGCCTAATATTGTGTCATCTTGCTCCCTAGATTCATTGACTACTGTGAAAGCCGAATCGAACTCGCTGGAAAAAACTTGTGCTGGATGTGGTCATGGAATTTCGGACCGCTTTTTTATGAGGGTTTCTGACAGAAATTATCATGAAGACTGCCTAGCCTGTGCCGAGTGTGGAGGTCTCTTATCACACTCTTGTTTCATGCGGGATCTAAAAATATACTGCCGGTCAGACTACAAGCGAATATTCGGCGCAAAGTGTGCACGTTGTGGAGAAAAAATAAGTTGTACAGATTTAGTTATAAAAGTCAAACGTCTGGCTTTTCACGTTATCTGTTTCGCCTGCTGTATTTGTGGACAAATGTTACCGAGAGGAGCTGAGTACATTTTACGGCAAGGACAACCAATATGTCGAAGGGATTACGAGCATGATCTATTTCTTAGCAGCTCTCAAGGTTAGTATAAAGGCTCATAAATACCTTTTTTTCTGTTTTCCTCTCAAATACCCTTTCGGGTTTTTACGACTACCAATCTTGTTTCTCTCAATTTTACTAATTATTTCTTATTTCCATATTCCACTTTTTTCATCTTGCATTTGTTTATTTTTTTCCTTGATTTCCCTTTAATATGCGTCTGTAGTCTTCCGTCTCCTATTATATTACATTGCACGAGAGCCCGGTAAAACTGCAAAAAATCCGTGCCAATACAATCGGTCCTTCCGACAGAGTTTGCTCATTCCCGTGGAAACCAACGGGCTCCGAAAAAATGGTCTGCTGTTCAGCGACCCTATGCGCTAGCTGACGTACGGCCAACGAACATCGAGTTAGGTAGGAGGGTATTCCTTACAGCCCGTTTGAAGCCAGAACACACAAAGAAAAGTTGGGGTGCTACGTGATAATCAAACGGACGCGCTCCAACTTTTTAGCTTCACAAACACTGTACGGAATACGTTTCTATGTAATCCCATGCTCGTTGGCACGGTTAAGCGGTCACCCATCCGAGTATCGTCAGCGCCCATTACTGCGTGAGACCGCCGGGTCACCGATAACATACCTATTGCTATCGGTAACGACTTATGGAAAAATGGATTTTATGAAATCTTTTTGTAGGGTTCGTTCTACACTATATCAGTGAATGTAGTTATCATTTCCGAAATCGATATACACTATGCACAAAAAATGGAAGTTCAAACAATTTTCAGCATTTTCAGTGCATTTCAACCCGCTGTAATTAACGTAAAAACTGTATAGACCAATGAAGAAAATTCATTTAAAAGATTTTAATCTCCAATCTTCGAAACCAAAATTTGATAAATTTTATAGTTCACAGTTCACAGTTTGTAGTTCATATTTTGTAGATTGGAGATTTCAAGCTTTAATGCGATTTTTTAACAGCTCTACTATCATTTTTGTTGAATTATAGCCTGTTAAATATCACAAAAATTGTTTTATCCTTGCATTGAAAATAGTAGCGTATGTCAGTTTAACAAGGAAAGTGTACTCTTGTATCACATTTAAAAACCTTCTGATGGTTTATTGAATAAGAAGTCTTGATTGCGTGCGACAAAATCTTTTTCATATTATCTGCATTGAAACTGCGAGATTCAATGCTTGTTTAGCTAGTCGAAAGGAGCGAATTTCAAACCAATGCCTTGTTTCTTACCAGAAAACAGAAAACGTCAAGTTCATGCTTAATGTTTTCTTCTCCAGAGCAAGAAATCGGCGTTTTCTGCCCTATGAATCAGAATACTACATTAAGAACCGAGACCGGACAGTTAAATTTCCGGGCACCTGTGATATAAAGTTTTCTGGCATATGTGATATTATAAAAGTTGGATTCCCTGGCACATGCGACTCCTGCCTTAGAGCCGAAAATATTTAGTTTTTTTGTGAATATTTAGCTTCTAACTTTATTTTATTTCTTGTAAAATCGCATTTTTTATTGCCAGCCTCTGAATATTCGACAGACTACTTGACGGTTGCCTGTTCATGAACTTAAAATTATAAGATCAAACGAACTTACCTGCAAGTGAAGTTCGATCTTGATTGTGTGAAGCGCCTTTTTCGAAGAGACCGGTATGTAGTGCCCCTACTATGCACCGATGTCGCCACAATCTTTATAGTTAAGGTTTTTTGTTTCGGTTCTGTTTCGTGTATATTCCGGTATTCAACTCATTCATTCAAAGTGCTGTCGTATCCCTATATATATATATATATATGTATATATATAGGGATATATAGGGATATATATATATATATACACATACATACATATTAGAAACTCTTAGGGTTACGACAGCACTTTGGATATATATATAAATATTGCAACGTCCCTCGTCACCGACGAGGGCGAGCAAAACGCACACCCCCGCTTCACCCTCTTTGGGCGCCAGTCTCGAAGTGGAGGATCCCGCGACAAAATTTATTTCGAGAGAAGCGGGGAGAAACGAGAAATCCCCGGTAGCGTCAGCCACGGTTTTGGGTAGAAGGACGTAGGTTGAAGCACTGCACAATAATTAGGGACTATCGTAACGAGTTACAAGGATATTTATTTCGTTATGGAAAAACCCCAAAGTTGCGATAACTCGGCAAAAGGCCAAAATCCATAGACAATACGAAGTCGAATAACAAAAAGGAAAAAAAACTACAATAACTTAGCTTACGGACTCAAGCCCACGGGAAATAGGAAAAGAATCGAATCCCCCTCGGCCATTCAAATGAGTATGATACGGACGAGACTACGCGAAAGGATTCTCTTCGCAAACAGACGCTAACGGTCTCGCCCGAGCGCGTCGGCGCTCCGCCACAACGATACCGCTCTAACGTCGGCCAATGCCCGACAATGCAATGAAACAAATAACGACCTTACTCACAGGGCCCAGCACAATATATATCTCCAGAGAGCGAGCCAACAAGCCCACCAACGTTCTCCCCCGAACGACACGTGAATCCTCCGATCTCATTCTTCGATGTTTTACGGCGGCGTCGCTTTTTCGAAGGATAGCTGCGGCAGCGGCTCGAGAAACGTCCCGCCTCGTCCAGCGCGGAGACAAAAGTCCCCCTCTCCTCTTTTTGAAATTGTAACGAGGCGAACGCGAGCTCTCGCTCCCTACCCCTTCGTCTACTCATCGATAATCGATTGTTCATACCGAGATTGATGGCCGTGCTCGAATTCAATTCGGAGCGAAATTCGCATCCTCGCTCAGTGATCGCTGGCCATGAGAAGGGTTACCTCCGCGCAAGATTACCCGGCGCGAGCATATCACAGCAGATCCTGGAGGGGAGTCCCGATATGGGAACACTTCTCAGCGGTCATCGGCGTCCCAAGATCGACGATTCAGGGTGAGGCTCCGAGGTGGTTGTTCGTCCTGATAGGCCTTGAATCTTGCGCCCTCGTTTCGGTGATCTCGCGGGCCACGCCAATACAGCGGTCGCGAGAGCGCGGGCCGAGCCAGTTGGTAATAGATATCAACGGCTAAGGCGAGGAAAAGTGCTGAGCCGAGTTAAGCCGACCCAAGACGATGGTAGCCGAAGGAATAATTTCTTCTTCGTGAATCTCGACGTTGCCTAGCCCAAGATGATTCCTCTCCGACATCTCTGTGTAAGGCGCTGCCACTCGCTCGCATTTATCAAAGGATACAAAAAAAAGGAATTACATTATAATACAATAATAAAAATTTGAGCCCTGTTGGACCGCTCGAGAGGGATTCTGAACGGCGAGCGACGTTTCTCTGCCCCGCCCCGCCGCCGGAATCGCGAGAAGAAGAGCAATTTTGTGACGCGGAAATCCGCCGTCACAATATATATATATACATATTAGAAAAAAGGGAAAGCCTGTTGGGTGGCACTGATCTCTTCGGAAGAGGCACTTCATACAATCAAGATCGAACTTCACTTACAGGAAAGTTCGTTTGATCTTATAATTGAATTTCGCGCCTCTTCCTCGAGATCAGTATGTAGTTATTTAAAGTTTGTTACGGCAGATATTCCATGACTCAGAAATTCAATATCCTAATATATTTTTAGAATCTTTTCAAACGTGTTATACATTACTTCTATCCAAAATCGCTTTCGCAAACATGCCTTTACTTGTTACGATACGACGGTCGTAGAACCTAGCAAAGGTACTCGAACGTTCTGTCCAGCCTGCGGCTTTCCTAATAGCGTCTATATTGACCTCACTCCTTTTTGCAGCCGAAGTGAGCCATAAGAAGCGCCTTTATCAAATTCCGCAGACAAAAATCTTATTACTCGTGATTTGTCACATTTGTACGGATCTATGCCCTCTCCCTGGCAAAATGACCACCACTTCTTTAGACAGCTGTCATATTGTTTCAGCGATGAATCCGACAACAAGGAGAGCATAATAGAACGCGCTTCCTCTGGCACGCTTCTCTTTTGCAGCGTTTCCCGGACAACTGTCCTGCAACCAGGGTAATCCTTCTCCAAATTGGGTGCGGTTGTCTATTGAAGGAGCGCAAAAGGTTGACGTTCGGTTTAAAATAAATCGGTTCACCTTTCAACATCTCAGTGAATACGGGAAACCAAACCCGAGCTGGCCAACATGGTACAATCACGATACCTCCAGCGCGATCGTCTTTAAGTTTTCTCAAAACGCGTAAAATTATTGCGAACGGCGGAAATGCATTAAAAAACCATCGGCCCCAATCTACCGTGAATGCGTGCACTGCGACTGAGTTCGGGTTTTACGACCTAGAAATATATCGCCTACATTTCGCATTTGTTGTTGTTGCGAATAAATCTATTTCTGGCTTCCCCCATCTATCTTGAATCTCGCGGAAAGCCGAATTCGATAAAGCATATTCTGTTTTTGTCTCAAGTCGCCTCGATTCGAAGTCAGCTTCGTAATTGTCCCGAGACGAAATGTAGGATGCGGAAATATAAATATTTCTTCTCTCACACCATTTCTAAATCGTTTCCGCCAGCCTGCTCTACACAGGGAATTGAATGCCCCCCATCTTATTGATATACGCAATCGCGGTAGTATTATCGATTCTCGATAATATATCGCAGTCTTTAAGGTTCTTCGCAAAACATTGCAGGGCAAACATGGCCGCCAATAATTCTAAATAATTAATGTGGTGAGCTTGTTCTTCTTGGCTCCAGTAACCATGCATTCGGTTACCTTCACAGCACGCCTCCCAACCAGAGCGCGACGCGTCGGAGGAAATTTCGAAATCTGCTCTAAACGGCGTTATCGAACGCACTGCTTTGCGAATGTGAGTTTTCCACCACTGGAAATCTCCCTGTAAATCATCTGAGAGATTCACGCGCACCTCAAAATTTCCGTGATTCGCCCTGAGGGCCAAGAATTCTGCTCGCTCAAAGTTTTTCATGTGTACCCAGCCGTATTTCAATTCTAAGCAACTCGAGCCTAGTGTTCCGATTAATCTCGCGAATTCTCGGATTGTACAATGGCTTAACCTACTGAATGTTTCGATATGTTTCGCAATCTTGACAACTTTTTCTTCCGGAAGCCTGATATTCATTCTTTCGGAATCGTAAATGAACCCGAGAAATTTACGTCTCATCGAGGGAACTACGTGACTCTTTTTTTCATTAACAAAAATAACAAAATAACAAATAACAAAAATAACAAAACCTAACTTTTCGAATAACCGCATCGTTAAATGAGTGTTTTTTGAACATTTTTCATATGAGTTCTTCGGAATCAAGAGATCGTCTAAGTATATTACTGATAGTAATCCCCGCTCTCTGGGATGCAAGACTGCCGGCTTCATCAATTTTGTAAATGTGTACGAAGCTCTGTTCAACCCGAAGGGCATACACGTAAATTGATACACTTTCCCTTCGAGGATGCTCGCTCCTCGAGTTTCTTGCGCGATCCGGAGACAGCTCAGTCCCGCTGCGTCTATCGCGATCGCGACGACTCGCATGATCTATATACGAATCACTTCGTTCTCGTCGATGGGAGCGACTACGTTCAGAGCGTCGATCTATGGCCCGACGATTTGCATAATCATCGTGACTTTCATCGTCATTGCGATAACCTCCGCGGCCTTGGCGTCGCCGAGTATTCGGTAAGTCGTCCTCGACACGATCCTTTCTATGAGATCCTCTCCGTGATCGGCTTTCTGCCGATCTTCGTCTTCGATCGCCTGTTGAAACGAGAAAGGTAAATCTTTTCGTTTACCTTCTTCCCTTGTTTTAAACCGGCGGTTTCTCGCTTCCACGAGTCGGTTGCCCCGCTACGTGAAATATTTCATGGCCTGCTGATATTACACTCGCGACCGTTGGACGATCGCGAGACAGAATCCGCATGACATAATGTACAGGGTTCTCATACGATGTTGGACATCGTTATGACACATTTATGGTTTTTGGTTGGACCAAACAACCATTTTTCCCCTTTTGTACAATATCGAGTCCCCCGAAGAAACACCAGCCCGGTTATATGCCTTTCCTAAGCTCGAATACTTACTACGCTTATTTTCGTGTTTTTCGTCTATTTGCACTTGGATTTGATTCTCCAGCCATTGGACTCGATTCTGTAGTTTCTCTCGATCCTCGTCGTCCGACGAGCGGTGTCTGTGTTTCCATTTTCCCATTTCTCTTTCTTTTTCTTTTTCCAATTTCTGAGTAACCGTGTAACGTGATCGGCACAAAGAAGAAGAATGAGTTAAATACCGGAACATACACGAAACCGGACCGAAACAAAAAACCTTAACTATAAAGATTGTGGCAACATCGGAGCATAGTAGGGGCACTATATACTGATCTCGAGGAAGAGGCGCGAAATACAATACAAAATTTGAATGTTATCTTTACGAATGTCGTTTTCGTTTCTGGAAATAATACATTTTTGAAGATTCCCTCTGTTCCATAAAGCGTTTAAATATTCACGCTCATGAGTTCAATAGCTTCTTTGAAATTCGCAACGCTACCCCATGAGGTCTTGGAACCCAAAACTTCACTACTCGGCCGACCCGTACCTAGTCCGGCTCAATGGATTATTTAATTGTTGAATACGCTCGATTAGTTGACCCAATAGACATGGGGAGTATCAATAATTTTCGTGTCGACCACTACCGACAGATCGATTAGCGTAGAATTATAATCCGCGAATATACAGGGTGTAAGGTAACTATATAGACAGACCTATATAGCGGTGTAGGGAGTGACGAGTTGAGCAAAAAAGCTTTCGGGCAAAATGTTGTTCGACCAAAATTGGCCAAGTTATTAGCGTGACAAGTCGACCAATGAGAGCGCATATTATAAAAGGTCAGGACGTCGGCGTCGAGGCACGCTAGATACGCAGCTAACTTGACTGTAGTATGACTTTCATTCGTCTTATGTTTTCTTTTTTTTTTCTTGACCCGGCGATATACATAGGTATATCTGCTATGTATGGCACCGATAGGAACCTTTGTGACAAACAAAAGCCTCGCGTTAAAGTGCGCACACATAATATGAATCGTAAATAATACATAATACACATAATAATAATCGTAAAATATGAATGAACTTGTAATAAATCCAGTGGAATTAGAGAAAACAATGAGGGTTGGAATCAAGGTCTAAACGATCGCAACAATATCCCCAATGTTACGCACAAACAGATGCACCAGCAAAAATTTTCATCTCATCCTTCCAGGCAGTTGAAATAGTCCTCGTCGCCTTTCATCGACAGGAACGCATCGTCGAAATTCTGAAGGTCAAACGGGATTAAAATCATGGTCAAAATCACCGCAAAAATATCCCGAATGCTACGCACAACGAGGTGCAAACATTGCAAATTTTGATTTTATCCCTTCAGGTAGTTGAAGTATTTCTCGTCCATTTCCACCGACGCAAACACGTTGTTGAAATTCTCAAAGTTAAACGGAGATTAAATCAGGATCGAAATTACCACAAAAAGATCCCCAATGCTAGAGCACAACGAAATGCATACAGTTTTTGTGATAGTTTCGACCCTGATTTCATCTGGGTGCGACCTTGAGAATTTCGACAACGTGTTCTTCTCAACTGAAGCCGACGTGGAATTGTTCGACCCCCTGAAGGAATGAGACCAACATTTTCGCTGTTTGCATCTCGTTGTGCGTAACATCGGGGATATTTTTGCGATAGTTTAGATCTTGATTCCAACCCTCATTATTTTCTCTAATTGCATTGGATTTATTACAAGTTCAATCATGTTTTACGATACACGTATGTGTGCGCACTTCAACGCGAGGCTTTTGTTTTTCGCAAAGGCTCCTATCGGTTTTATACATAACAGTATACGTATCGCCGAGCCGAGAAAAAAAAGAAAACACATGACGAATGAAAGTCATAGTACAGTCAAGTTAGCTGCGTATCTGGCGTGCCTCGACGCCGACGTCGTGACCTTTTATAAGATGCGCTCTCATTGGTCGACTTATCACGCTAATAACTTGGCCAATTTTGGTCGAACAACATTTTGCCCGAAAGCTTTTTTGCTCGACTCGTCACCCCCTACACCGCTATATAGGTCTGTCTATATAGTTACCTTACACCCTGTATATATATATGTATATTATAATCAGGATTACTTAAGGGAACCGTATGGTCTAGAGCACGAAAATTTCACCTATTTTCACGATTTTTTTTTTGCCATAAAAAATTAAAAAATCGATGTTTTAACTTTTCGGGTTTATTACTACCTTTATTAAGTATACAAAAAATTTTCTTTTTAATTTTAAAAACAGTGTTTATTATCATATAATTGGCATTGAAGACGACCCTCTCGAAAAATCCGACCCGGACGGTGACGATCGATCCGAGACTTCTACTCATCTGAAACACAAAATTCAAGAAGATTCTTAATCAGAAAGAGTGCAGTTATGGTCGGGGCTGGAACAAATCGAAAAAATTAAAAATTGACAAAATGGCGCGCTTTTGAAAAAAAAATTCGTAAAATCGGGTTTTTTTCACTAGTTTTTTAGTATAAACAATAAGAAATTATTTAAATAAAATTATGATTGCAGCCCCGACGATAGCCATACATGTTGTGAACAACATATCCAAATTTCAAGTGATTCGGTTGAATAGTTTTTTTGTTTTCACCTGCGCGGTGCCGAAAAAAGTCGTTTCGAGATAAATGAGTTTAAAGTTTGAGGTACAGATATTTTCAAAAATTGAGCAAATTTTGAATACTTACAGTTAATCCGCGATTCCGGCACCATATAGGATTCCTTCGGAACGTTCATAATTCAAGATTTCCTCACTCCTTTCATTTCTTCGAGCTGTCCGAGCCTCTTTGGAGTTGTCCGTGCTCCTACGGTTGGCGCTCGATACTCGCAGCTCGTCTCGGTTTTGCGCTAGTTGCTCCGCTTGTGGCCCGATTGTTATGCCTATGGTCTCCATTATTTTCAATAGGGATGCGAATCCTTCATTGAATATGCAAGCGGAAATGTGAGTGGCAATATCAATGATTTTTTTTCCGGCAAACAGATGTTTCGGCGCAAGGTGCCACACGCAAGCATTGAAACTTTCGTTATTGTTCTGCGTATTACTGCCAATACACCTTTCCAATAAAGTCTCTGCTGTCAATTCTTCATAAATTGGTTTTAATATCTCTTGTGCTTCATCGCACAGAGCAGGTGGGTGCTCGTAGGTGTCTAAAGTACCTGCAGCCTCACTTTGACGCCACTTGCACCACGATTCGGAACCTGGAGGACAGTACGAGTGTTGCGGATTTTCATCTGTTGAAATTTTGTGATAATATGCTGCCCATATTTCACTTCTCATCCCTTCAGTCGAATCTGAATTACGTCTAATTGCTAGACCGTAATAAGTTGACAGCTCTTGCAATAATTTATTCGTCAATTGTTGACGCTTCGGTGTTTTATTTATCGATTTCCGCTGTGTCTTTTTTCCCTCTTCTTTTTCTGTCAATTTCTTTGTTGCTTTCTTTATTTGTGCATGTTTTTTTTTCGCATCAACAGCACGTTTGTACAAACGTTTTTTAACATGCAAAACACATTCTTTTTTGCAAACTAAAAAATCATCCCCGTAAGGCTTTGTGTCCAATAAGGCTTTGAACGTTTTCGTGTCGCCGTCTCCGATATAGTTCGCGTATTTTACGTTGTACAACTCTTCCGATCTCTTGAACATTTCCACGATGCCGTCTACCTCCATTTTGCCAGCACTTCCGGTATGATTTGCGTCACAGTGATCTTCATGCTCTCGATACCACGCTTCATATTCAATCGTATCCTCTTGGCCTTTCCATTGAGAGCAGGCTTGACATATACTGCATTTGACGACAACATCTAAAATTTTATTACTGTATTTCCCTATTAACGAGGCAATACCGAGAAGCGATGAGAATCCACGTTTCGCCCACGATCCATCACCAGACACAGAAAGTTCATCCGCGGGACGCCCAGCTTTTACATTCAACTCGACTTCTTCTTTCAATGCTCTTTGGAAAACGATTTTCGCGACGGCTTCAGCTGCAATTTTTATATTGTCCACGATGCCGTAATATGTACTCTTACAAATTCCTTGTCCAAGATCCATGAGACCGCACAAATTTTTCAAGCCTTCAAATCCTACTCCAAGCATTCTCAGGGCGAGAACAAGTCGACGGTTGATTTCAAATGCCTTATCAATTAACGGCGAAGACAAAATAAAAGTTTCTTTACACTCACACTTCACAGAGAGTTTGAATCCTAGACCACGTTGTCCGTTTTTGCTAAAAGTGACCGCACCGTTACAATCTTTACACTTCAACAACTGTTGCAACGTTAAAAATATCATGCTGAATTCGATGATGCAATAATTGAAAGTAGGATTAACGTTTACTTCCAATTCCTCATTGCCTTTTAATTTTTTCGCAGACGTGCTCGTAAAATCAGTAGTATTTTCGATAGTGAATCGATTGCCCTTGAAATATCTTTTGCGACCTACAGAAGATGGTCGTCTAGAAGAGTTACGGCCTTGCTTTCTATCCATATTTTCTGATATTTTATTTCAAAATTTTCGATGTTGGTTCGTCAAAACGTAACGTTGTACTGATCAAGTCAGGGGAAAGCGAAATGACCGTTTCCCTCACAAATGTTCGACAATAGGTATATTTCGGGGAAGGGAAAAGTATATATAGGTATATAGTATGTACTATACAGGGTGATTCGGTATAGGTAGTGCATCCGACACCTACGTATTCCAGGCTATATTCTGAACAAAATGACTTAGGCGTTTTAAAAAATACTAAATAGCTTTTAAATAGGAAGCAATAGAATTCTAGAATTCTCGACCAATCAGAGTTGCTGTTTCATTCATGATCGGAGACGCCTCAGGACCGGGTAATCAAGGCTCCGATTCGAAAAATTCGAAAGAGCGACAGAGTTCAGGCAGAATTTCGTTTCGCGAGCCCGGAAGTCTTTTGTTCCAACCGAAGTTTGCTGTCCCTCTCGATCGAATCATGTATCATACGACCGGTCGGCATTTGTCATTTATTCAATGAATTGTGCTGCGAAGTCCATTTATTTAATGTCGAAAACATTTTTCTTATGCAAGCATAGATCATTGATGATTCGTGCGTCTAATGCTTCGCCTCTTTCTCACGAGTAATTGTATTTATACTGGAAGTCTACAGTACTCTGCAAAAAATGTTTGATAATTGTAAATGATTTAAGAATCGAAGGTAACGACGCTCGATTCTCATGTGGCACAGCTTTCACGAAAAAAACTATTTCGCGTGTCTCATGCATCCGGCTTCATCCCACATGCTTTTTTGTGTGTACTGAGGCTCTGCAGTACTCGGTAAGAAACGATAGACAACCGTGGACGATTAAAGGAAGAGAGTCAACAATGCTTGATTCTGATGTGTCACAGCGTGCACAAAAAGAATTATGTCGTGCGTCCAAAGCTTCAGGCTCTTTCTCACGAGTTATTTTATTTATGCTGGAACTTTGTAGTACTCTGAAAAAAACGCTGGACAATCGTAATCGATAAAAGGATCATAGGTAACGATGCTCGATTTTCATGTTTCAGCTTCAACGAAGATAATGTTTCCACATGTCTGAAGCTTCCGGCTACTTCTCACACGTATTTTCATATACACTAGAACTCTCTGGTACTTGGAAAAAAATAATAGACAACCATAGCTGCTCGACAGATCGGAACTAACGATCCTCGATTCTTATCTGACGCAGCTTCCAGGGATTAAACTATTTCGCGAGTATCATGCTTCCGGCTCCTTCCCACATGTATTTTCGTGTGATCTGAGACGCTACAGTCCTCGGAAAAAACGTGAGATATCCGTGGACAATTAGAGGAAAAGAATCAACAATGCTCGATTCTCATGTGGCATATCTTTCACGAAAAAAACTATTTCGCAAGTCTCATGCTTCCTGCTTCTTTCCACATGCATTTTTGTGTGTACTGAGGCTCTGCAGTACTCGGTAAGAAACGATAGACAACCGTGGACGATTGAAGGAAGAGAGTCAACAATGCTAGATTCTGATGTGTCACAGCGTGCACAAAAAGAATTATTTCGTGCGTCCAAAGCTGCAGGCTCTTTCTCACGAGTTATTTTATTTATGCTGGAACTTTGCAGTCCTCTAAAAAAAATGCTGGACAATCGTAATCGATAAAAGGATCATAGGTAACGATGCTCGATTTTCTTGTGTCATAGCTTCAACGTAGATAATGTTTCCACATGTCTGAAGCTTCCGGCTACTTCTCACACGTATTTTCATATACACTAGAACTCTCTGGTACTTGGAAAAAAATAATAGACAACCATAGCTGCTCGACAGATCGGAACTAACGATCCTCGATTCTTATCTGACGCAGCTTCCAGGGATTAAACTATTTCGCGAGTATCATGCTTCCGGCTCCTTCCCACATGTATTTTCGTGTGATCTGAGACGCTACAGTCCTCGGAAAAAACGTGAGATATCCGTGGACAATTAGAGGAAAAGAATCAACAATGCTCGATTCTCATGTGGCATAGCTTTCACGAAAAAAACTATTTCGCAAGTCTCATGCTTCCTGCTTCTTTCCACATGCATTTTTGTGTGTACTGAGGCTCTGCAGTACTCGGTAAGAAACGATAGACAACCGTGGACGATCAAAGGAAGAGAGTCAACAATGCTTGATTCTGATGTGTCACAGCGTGCACAAAAAGAATTATTTCGTGCGTCCAAAACTTCAGTCCACGGTTGTCTATCGTTTCTTACCGAGTACTGCAGAGCCTCAGTACACACAAAAATGCATGTGGAAAGAAGCAGGAAGCATGAGACTTGCGAAATAGTTTTTTTCGTGAAAGCTATGCCACATGAGAATCGAGCATTGTTGATTCTTTTCCTCTAATTGTCCACGGATATCTCACGTTTTTTCCGAGGACTGTAGCGTCTCAGATCACACGAAAATACATGTGGGAAGGAGCCGGAAGCATGATACTCGCGAAATAGTTTAATCCCTGGAAGCTGCGTCAGATAAGAATCGAGGATCGTTAGTTCCGATCTGTCGAGCAGCTATAGTTGTCTATTATTTTTTTCCAAGTACCAGAGAGTTCTAGTGTATATGAAAATACGTGTGAGAAGTAGCCGGAAGCTTCAGACATGTGGAAACATTATCTTCATTGAAGCTATGACACATGAAAATCGAGCATTGTTACCTATGATCCTTTTATTGATTACGATTGTCCAGCATTTTTTTCAGAGTACTGCAAAGTTCCAGCATAAATAAAATAACTCGTGAGAAAGAGCCTGAAGCTTTGGACGCACGAAATAATTCTTTTTGTGCACGCTGTGACACATCAGAATCAAGCAT
This sequence comes from Heteropelma amictum, assembly GCA_959613375.1. Taxonomy (NCBI): domain Eukaryota; kingdom Metazoa; phylum Arthropoda; class Insecta; order Hymenoptera; family Ichneumonidae; genus Heteropelma; species Heteropelma amictum. The sequence continues at coordinate 4,150,422 of OY390724.1, forward strand.
TGTTGACTCTCTTCCTTTGATCGTCCACGGTTGTCTATCGTTTCTTACCGAGTACTGCAGAGCCTCAGTACACACAAAAATGCATGTGGAAAGAAGCAGGAAGCATGAGACTTGCGAAATAGTTTTTTTCGTGAAAGCTATGCCACATGAGAATCGAGCATTGTTGATTCTTTTCCTCTAATTGTCCACGGATATCTCACGTTTTTTCCGAGGACTGTAGCGTCTCAGATCACACGAAAATACATGTGGGAAGGAGCCGGAAGCATGATACTCGCGAAATAGTTTAATCCCTGGAAGCTGCGTCAGATAAGAATCGAGGATCGTTAGTTCCGATCTGTCGAGCAGCTATGGTTGTCTATTATTTTTTTCCAAGTACCAGAGAGTTCTAGTGTATATGAAAATACGTGTGAGAAGTAGCCGGAAGCTTCAGACATGTGGAAACATTATCTTCGTTGAAGCTGAAACATGAAAATCGAGCATCGTTACCTATGATCCTTTTATCGATTACGATTGTCCAGCGTTTTTTTCAGAGTACTACAAAGTTCCAGCATAAATAAAATAACTCGTGAGAAAGAGCCTGAAGCTTTGGACGCACGACATAATTCTTTTTGTGCACGCTGTGACACATCAGAATCAAGCATTGTTGACTCTCTTCCTTTAATCGTCCACGGTTGTCTATCGTTTCTTACCGAGTACTGCAGAGCCTCAATACACACAAAAAAGCATGTGGGATGAAGCCGGATGCATGAGACACGCGAAATAGTTTTTTTCGTGAAAGCTGTGCCACATGAGAATCGAGCGTCGTTACCTTCGATTCTTAAATCATTTACAATTATCAAACATTTTTTGCAGAGTACTGTAGACTTCCAGTATAAATACAATTACTCGTGAGAAAGAGGCGAAGCATTAGACGCACGAATCATCAATGATCTATGCTTGCATAAGAAAAATGTTTTCGACATTAAATAAATGGACTTCGCAGCACAATTCATTGAATAAATGACAAATGCCGACCGGTCGTATGATACATGATTCGATCGAGAGGGACAGCAAACTTCGGTTGGAACAAAAGACTTCCGGGCTCGCGAAACGAAATTCTGCCTGAACTCTGTCGCTCTTTCGAATTTTTCGAATCGGAGCCTTGATTACCCGGTCCTGAGGCGTCTCCGATCATGAATGAAACAGCAACTCTGATTGGTCGAGAATTCTAGAATTCTATTGCTTCCTATTTAAAAGCTATTTAGTATTTTTTAAAACGCCTAAGTCATTTTGTTCAGAATATAGCCTGGAATACGTAGGTGTCGGATGCACTACCTATACCGAATCACCCTGTATACAGGTATATATTTTCGGAGAAGGATTGGGACAGCTGCTGTGCTCCGATTAGGTTACCGGTTAGCGCTAGACCCGTTAGGAGCGCGCGGACCGCTCTCTACCTGCGTTATGGGCTGTAGAAGCTGTAATATTGAGAATTTCTGCATGAAAATTTCACAGTATATCCTTGAGATACTATACTTTCGACATATCGAAAAAAAAAAAAATCGATTTTTTCAAATTTCTAGACCATACGGTTCCCTTAAGAAGGGATGTGTTCCCTTATCGAATATTTTCGGAAATAGATATCTGAACATTTTAGCTCTCAATATTAACAGTAACAAGGGAATGGTGCAAAGCGTCCCCTGCCGATTTCGGTAACCTTCGAGTATATTGTAGTCCTCGATAAAATAAATTCGATAAAATGTCATATTCGATATAGGAAACATCACCGAATAAAATGAAATAATTTCCACGTGAAAACGAAAATGCGCGCTGTGCAACGTTATGCTTACTAAAATGCGCCGGTACCGTAACTACTTACTTTTGTCTCAATAAAAAAAAAAAGCTCGAGTTTGTTTTAACGACCTTTCGATTTGATTTTTATATTCCATGTATCGGTACACAATTCATTATGTTAGATTTAAGAAAGCGTATAACTGAAACAAGTTACAAGGTTGTTCACCGCCTAGACAGGAGCGTACTAGAAAGCAGAAATGCGAATTGTTTTTTTACTCCCTTTCCGAATATTTCGAACATTTCGAAAGGAAAAAAGATGTTATGCAAAAAAATAAAAAAATTCACGCGAGAGGGTGGTTCACCCCTATACGACAGGAGTGAATGAGAACACAGACGTGATCGTTCCATTATTCCACTGACTATTAGAGATTACTTGTGGAATTTTAATACGAAAAAGAATTGTTTAAACGCAAGGCGTACAGAAATTTTTTTGGAGGGGTGGTTACCCCTTAATTTTTTTTCGAAAAATGCTAAAACTGTACATTTTAATGCTCTTTAATTCTATAACTTGTTTTTTGGAATTGATTAACAATTTTTCTTTTTCCATGAAAAAAACTATTCATAAAACGTTTAAAATAGGTGGTTTGCAATTGGTTTGTGTTTATCGGCGCATTGCTTTTAGTCGAAACAGCGAAACAACTCCCTGAACCCCCAATTTCGAGGGTCGACTTCACGCCATAAAAAGGCTTAATATAAAAAACGTTTTTTTTATCTCTTACCTTGTCGAGGACTACAACTCGAAAGTCATTGAAATTGAAGAGAAGCACCTTGCAACGTTTCCTTGTAAGATGTTCCTTTCTCCATTATTCTGTTTTTTATAAGAGTAACGTAAGAAAAACCCGGGAGCTATTTGGATTCAAGTGACGCGGTAGTGTCTCAACGCCAAATAATAAAAAAAAAAAATTTTTAGGACCTGACGCCCGAGACCTACCATGGATACTATACAGGAAAATGGGCTTCCAGCTGTCAAACAAGAATTTAAATCGCGTATATTTTCGAAATCGTTCCCCTAACCGAAAATCTAATGACATTTCACCGATTCAATATGATTTTTTTCTTTTCATTGTCCCTAGTTAACGTATGATTTGTTCTGCCGATGCGTGCAAATTCATAATTTTGAACTGATTTTTTTGTACTAAATTTCAAAACGATATATATGCAGCCTGTCCCATAATGGTCAGCTGACCGCTGAGGGGTGGGTAGGTGGTGAAATTCTGGACTGAAAAGTGTCATTTTTCCTCCTAGCCCCCCTGATGAGATATTAATTAATTAAGCCCAGCCAATAGTATACGCCAAATAAACGGTCGACACCGCGAGTAAGTGGTGTACGTGAAGGCGTAGAGCGCCTGGAAGTGTGCGTCTAAACGCGCGAATTCGTCGGTTATAATCGGTCTGGCCCGTTGTCATGAAAAGGGCCCTTTTTCATACTCGGTTCCTGGACTATAGGCGCTATCTCGTTTTATTTATGTTTCGGGAACGCTCCACATTCGCATCTTTCTCACCGCACGCAACGCCATCAATCTCACTAGCGCGTTTACACGCACACTTCCAGGCGCTCTCCGCCTTCACGCACACCACTTACTCGCCGTGTCGACCGTTTATTCGACACGTGCTATTGGCTGGACTTAATTAATGAATATCTCATCAGGGGGGCGTCAGAGGAAAAAATGACAGAGGACATTTCGGTCTAGGATTTCACCACCTACCCACCCCCCAGCGGTCGGTTGACCATTATGGGACAGGCTGTACATCACATTCGTCTATCCTATCATCATGGGCGACGCGGAGTATTGAAGTGTCAAGTTTTTTTCATTAAAGTTTCATCAACACAAGTTTTGAAGAAAACGTTTCCAACATTTTTTTAATTAATTATGCGCAGTCACCTCATAATAAATTTTGGATTTTTTGAAAAATAATTTTTTTTTCCAGTATATAAATGTATAAAAAGTGATCCAGTATAAAAGTGATGTATCCTGGTTTGGTGTTGAATGTGCAAAGGATCATTGAACGAACAATCGTTACAGAAGCATGGATGAAGAAATAAAGAAACTCAGTACAGTGAGTAACAGAAATATTCGGACATCAGACATATCTAAATAAATCTATATGTATAACCACTGAATATAGTTATCAATAACATAGCAACCTATTCAATTTTTTACAACCATTACATATTTTTTCAGCCATTAAGTGAGATAATGTTCGATTTGCATATTACAAAAATATTCTGGCACTGATACATCATCGCATTTTTTAGAATAACGTCTACGAACGTCTGATATCTCGTAGCATAGTCTTTTCGATTCAGCACATCTCTAAGACGTGCCAGTATATGGAAATAACTTTTTGCAAATATTTCACAGTTATTCGCTGCTATTCCTCTCACAACTTCTTTCTCAACTGTTCTTTTGTGCGCGTGGGTATTAATAGTATCTGTTGATCGATTTTTTTCCACAAATCTTCATTCGGGTTCAAATCTGGCGATCAAGGTGGAGGATGCAATACTTTCCGGTGGTTATACAACAAACACTCTTGAACAGTGCGACTTTCGTGCTTCGGATTGTCGCCCTAATAAAATTTATAAATAAAAAAGAAAAAGAAATGATTTTACAATTCCCGTTCGCTTAGCGGTTTGAATCGAATTATCCTTTAATATGTTTCGGTACATGTTTTTGTCCATAATCCCATCAATAAAACCCAATTGCCATCACCGGTAGCCGAAATGCAACTCCAAAAGAGTACAATACCATTTCCATACACGTGGATTTATTTAAATATGTCGTGGTGTCTGAATATTTTTGTTGCTCACTATACATATAATCGCAAAACCTATAAGTACACAAAAATTTCCATACTTCTAAAACGGATAATGGACTTTTAGGAAAAATCGAATTGGTTATAAATAAAATATTCTATCAGTGTTGAGTGTTAAATGGTTGGGATTGTCATTTTGAAGATTCTATCCATCTATCTATGGTAGGTGGATAGAAAATAGCAAAGTCAGATGGAATGATGTAACGGATTCATTCATGTTAATTCAGTTTTTATTTTAAATTGTACCATAGTATAAAATTTGGTGGTTTCATACAAAAAGTGAAATTCACATTTAAAACTTCAAAAAAGTAAAAATTGTATGCCAAGTTATTAAAATAATAGCTTTCTTTGATAAGTATCTTTTTTGAGTAGTGTGTATAATTAAAGTAACATTTTACAAAAGAAAAGAAAATCAATAATGGAAAAAAGCTGTATTCGCACGGGTTTTCTGCATTCCCTGAGCCCTTGTGCATACCATGGATACCGAACCCACAGACGTTCATAGCAAAGGAAACTAAAAGATTACAGACGGAAAAAAAGAGAAAAAGGATATAAAAAAGGAGCGTTAAAACTTAAACCAGCTCACGTTAGGAATCAATAAAATATTATAGTATTAACAAACAAACTTGGAGTGCATGATTAAGATAAGAAAGTTCAGCGAAGAATCCATTGTTCCATTATGCATGTCGAGTATAGTTAACCTTTTGAATACGCGAAGCCAAAATCTCATAAAAATTTCGCAAAATTTAGCGTGACTATATTATAGTTACCCGCATTTACATGCGTGCGGTTGTCGCAAACGGCTTCTTATCATTAGCCCATTACTATTCAGTTTTTAAGATTTTATCCGCGTTTTCCACTCTTCTAAAGGTCTAGTTGACTGATTTTGGACAAGACGTGTACGTACTTATTGAGCAGAGCACAGTAAATAGTCTATTATGTATGATGTACAGTACAAAATACCACAGAATGATCAAGAAATAGAAAAATAAAGATACAATGGGCCAAGAGAAATTTAGATGTTAGATTCCAAGTGTCGACTGAGCAGAAGATTGAGTAGAAACAGAAACTCCTGAACAAATGTTTTCGAACGTTGCAATATTTAAAAAAACGCCTGGTGGCAAAGCGACTTTTTCTGCAGTGGAAACATGCATAACTCATTCACACGGCGAGTTGAGAAACCGACTATTTGAAAAAGATACTTTTCAAAGAAAGCTACTATTTTAATCATTTGGCGTACATTTTTTACTTTTTTGAAGTTTCAATTTTATCATTCAATAATGCTGTTTCACAATAAAATGCATAACATATTTTTACATGAAATTTCACGCCGTACAAAACAGTTCTTACTCACAGGTCCTACAACCAATCGTTTTAGAGTAACAGCTAGCCAAAGTAAAATTCATATTGAAATTGTCCTTATTTCAGGCCTCATTACAATCAACCAGTCATCCTTTTTTAAAGTTATAAACTTTTTTTGGCATCAGTCTTACTATCGAACAATACTTAACAATTTTTGTTTACTATGATTATTACAAAATTATACCCTTCAAAACCTTTTTTTCAGTAAAAAATGGCTTAAAAAATTGCATAATGGTAAGAACAAGATTTTTTTCAATAATAAAAATCAAAATTGATACCATTCTTTGAAAGTGAGATCTAGAGATAATATATCTTTTAACTATTTTTCTGTTATATAGATGATGATTTCTTAGATGAGAATCGACCTCGTGATGGCCGCAGAGGCCCGAAGAGGCCGCGAACCATTCTTACTTCAGCTCAGAGACGACAATTCAAAGCATCATTTGAATTGTCTCCGAAGCCCTGCAGAAAAGTTCGAGAAGCTCTTGCAAAAGAAACCGGATTAAGCGTCCGTGTCGTTCAAGTTTGGTTTCAGAATCAGCGAGCCAAAATGAAAAAACAGCAAAGGAAAGCTAAAACTGAACCAGGATCAGAAAAAGAAACTAAAGAAGATCGGAGATTGGAGAGTCCGCATAGTGATCACAGTAAGCTAATTTATGTATCGGACTAGCCGTAGTGAGCTTCACGTAAATGTAAGCGTAAATAGTGTAAATACTTTGCAGCAGGTAAGTCAGTGAAAACCGCTGAGGCAACTCGCAATAAATGATCTGGTAGTAATACATTATTCATTGAATGACTGACTATCAACTCTCATGGTATCACCTTATAACGTAACCTTATGTGTATCAAATGTAAGGTATATTAACAGTACAACGGCAAATTGGTGCGCTAAATCAAATGCAGCAGTGTTCGAAGTGCTCAAATCTAGCAGTGCATGGTGTATTTATCTCACGACGTATCAACTCTCAGGTGTATCAAGCAATTGTCTGTTCAACCTCCAATTGGTGTGCCTAATCCTGAAGCATATTAACTGCCATGTATACCGACTATTATGCATGTCAGTTTTAAGTTGTGTTATCCTACACGATATCAACCTTCATGGTGATCAGTAGATTTCAAACGCTTATGTGTAAGCAATTGAATCCGAAGCTACACCCGCACGTGGAAACTCATAGATGGTAGACATTCGTTCACCTGGTTGCAAATTATATGTGGTGCATCAGGGTCACTCGAACTTAAAAAAAAAATTTATATTAAATTTTTACTTTATAGAGATCCATAATTTACAGCGGTATTCATAACAAACTACCAAACGATTATAATTTTGAAGGTATTAGAGTGGAATATTTTCACTGAGTTCGTGACTCCATATCTGTAACCGCGTCATTGAAATGTACCCATCGTTCTTGTTCATACATCTTCATCCGATCATAGCCATGTGATACAGATAAAAGCGGATCGATCAGATAACGTTTGACCTTGCACTGCGCCTGCCTACGGCCTAGCAGTTTCCAAATCTTCATTGGTTCATTATTAATTTTTTTCGAAGATATAACACAAAATACAATAAAAATTTGTAGAAAAAACTTATGAAAAAATTCATGAACGGCAATTTTACCACTCCAGTAAACGCTAACCGAACAAGTTTTCCAAAAAAATTACTTTGCCCAGATGGATCAAATATACTGTGACGCGTGTAAATAACGTTCATGCATCTTATACTGAAAGCATATATTAGTTCAGTTAAATTGGGCCAAAGTCGAAAATTCTCGCCAACCGCAAAGTGACATATTGGTGAAGTAAAAAGTTCTGAGCGTTTTTTGCCAAATGTCACCAGTGAGCCGTATGTCGCGATGTATACATCATATCGTATCATAATATACGGCGATTTGAAGGTGACATCACGCTTCAAAAAAGTTCTTCAACAGTTTTGCGTTTGATGGAGCAAGTTGTGTGTTACAGCGTTCTACAATGGAAGTAAAAGAAGAGAAAATTCGATACATTCTTCAGTACAACTGTGATCAAGGTGAAAAGGCGGAGCCGGCGGCCAACAAAATTCGTGCTGTTTATGGACCGGATGTAATATCGAATGGAACAGCAAAGCGATGGTTTTAATGATTCCGTTCTAGCAATATGAACTTCGACGATGAGGCACGCTCTGGTAGGCCCATCGTCAAACACGTCGACAAAGTCATAGAATTCGTCGAGTCAGACCGGGATGTAAGCACTTATTCCATTGCCCAGGACCTGCAAATTAGCCAGAAAACCGTTTGGTTTTATTTGCATAAAGATGGTCTTAAGAAGAAGCTCGTTGTGTAGGTACCACATGAATTGACGCAAAAGAATCTTTTCGACCGAATCGATGCCTGTTATTCTTTACTGAAACGTAACGAAGTCGATCCATTTTTGAAACGCATGGTGACTGGCGATGAAAAATGGTTCACATGCGAGAACAATAACCAAAAAAGGTCATGGTTCAATCGCAGTGACGCGATTGAACCAGGGCCTATGGGCAATCGTTTGGCGCGACCAAACGATCGCCAAGCGCGGATTAACGGCAAAGAAGGTTTTGCTGTGTGTTTGGTGTGTTTGGTGGGATTAGAAGGGAACCATCCACTATGAGCTGCTCCGTTTGGGCCAAACACTCAATTCGGACATCTACTGTCAACAATTAACGAGATTAAAGCACGCTACTGACCAGAACCGGCCAGAATTGGCAAATAGAAATGGTGTGTTTCATCAAGACAACGCTAGACCGCACACATCTTCAACGACGCGCCGGAAGCTCCGAGAGCTTGGATAGGAGGTTCGATTGCATCTGCCGTACAGCCCAGACCCGACGCCAAGCGATTACCATCTTTTCAAATATTTGCAAAATTTTTTTGATGTCACAAACGTAGCCTCAAGAGAGGGTTGTGGAAATGCGTTGGCCCAGTTTTTTGCTAGTAGGGACGAGAACTTGAACAATCACGAAATTATGAAAATGCCTTCAAAATAGACAAAAGTTATCGAAAAAAACGGCGCATATTTGATCTAAATAGGATAATCTTAAGTATGCTAATTTCATCGTCGAAAAAAAGCGAAAAAAACGCTCAGAACTTTTTACTTCACCACTATAATTCTTGTGTAATTAACCCAGGCATTCCGAATTTCTAGGAGATGTAATGTATGTTATTTCCAGAAATGCATGCTATTTCGAAAACTGAGAGGAATTTGGAAAAACGTCTTCAACAAAAGTTGAAAAGCAAAAGATTTTACCGCGAAAAATTGTAAGGTTTTTTTCTTCTATCTTTGATAGTTTAAGCTCAAAATTAAATCAAAACTTTTATAACAACAACTAGCTGACCCGGCAAACGTTGTTTTGCCATATATATTATTGCAACCCTATTGCGGATCTGTGGATGGAACAGAATCATATAAAAATCGCGGTCAAGAAACAGGGGTTGATCGTAGAAGGGTGAAAATTTGAAGTTGTATGTATTTTTCACTGCTAAATCATAATAAAATAAAAATAAAAAATTTTGTCAAAAAAAAAAATATATATTTAGGGGTGGGGTCCATACCCCTTATCATTTAGGGGTATGAAAAATAAATGTTGGCCGATTCTCAGACCTACCCGATATGCACACAAAATTTCATACAAATCGGTCCAGCCGTTTCGGAGGAGTTTGGTAACAAACATTGCGACACGAGAAATTTATATATTAGATAATAACAAGAGTTCACGAGTGTGTGGAGGAGCCCTCCCCTATTCCGCCTGCTATGTGTTGTGACGCCCTTGTCCCGAGGGGATAGGCGAAACAATACGAGGGAAACAAAAAAGATAAAATTAAACAACCGCGAATAGAGAATTTAAAAAAACCGGAATATATTCTATTATAAATTATTTAAGGCGAGAGAAAAAAAAAGATACAATGTGTTTGGGCGCCAGCGAGTTTTGCGTGAAATCGCAAACGATTTACAACAAGTAACAATTTTACCGAAGGGATTAATTACGCAAAAAAGTGGGGGGGGGATCTCAGGGGGAGGGTTCCCGAACGCTATTGCGCCCCTTACTCTTAATCGTCGAGTCAAAAAGAGAAAAACAGGAAAAAAAAGATATATCGAATCACAATCGAATAATGAAAAACGAACAGGGACGCTCGAATGCTTAATTACGACGGGGGTGGATTGGCAGGGAAGGGAAAAGTCGCGAAAGGGGGCGGTGGGGAAATGAGGGAAGCACCACGCACAACGCAAGGGAGAACGCAGGGAAAATCGCAAAAACGGGGCCTCGTGGCCACCGCAATACGCAATAAAAAAAAAGAAAAAAAAAACAAATCAATTGGACCGATAAAAGGAAAAAAAGAAAAGACTCACGCTTCGTACAAATCCTTCGTTCTTCCGTTCCTCCTTCAAAAACTCTCTCGCTGTCCTCTCCTCTCACAAAAACGCTTCTCGCTCACAACTCCTGCACACTACTCTTTTCTCCGTTGTTCTTTTTTCCTCCCCACGCACAATTTCCTTCACACAATTCTCTCGCACAATTCTCTCGACACAATTAAAAAAAATAGAATCGAAAAAAAGGCACGCAATAATAGAAAAAGGGAAACGCAATATTCCCAAGAAACTTATTTCGCAATGATCGCCTAGACGTATCGCTCGCAAGTAACGATCTCGTCCTTGCTTCCGGGTTCTTCGGTTAACGGGGAAAGTGGGAGAGATTTTCGGGGGGCTAATACGCAGGATGGGAGAAGGAGGGCAGCACAGTGACGATTTATCTATCATAGATCCATATTATTTCGGGCTACGGAGACGAGGTGTCGCCAGACACTCCTCCCCGGGGGTCGATGCATGTTGTCGATTTTCGGGACGCAGGGGCTGGCCAGAGATGGTAGCGGCGGCTCGATTACCCACTGTTCGATTTTTCCACGGGGAGTGGGCCTTCTCCTCCGTGTTATGATAGTGTCGATAATGATGATTTTTGGCGGGAAGGCGATTTCCTGGGCCGCGGTGATAACGATGCGCCCCCCCCCCCCCCCCGGGGTGACGGCGACGGGATAACGACTCTCTCCGGGCTGTGATCATGACGGGTCCAGGGGTCCACCAGTGAGGCTGTGCTGGGGGGGGGGGGGGGAGAAGAAAACACGAGAACGAACTATTTTGTGCATTTTCGACGATAGGTGCATTTTAATGAACTTCAAATTACTTAAAGCTACTTACACTTTATTTATGATTTATCGCGATATTATTGAACGGCTTAAAACTATTTAACGCGGTAACCAGAGATCTTTAGGGGAAAAATAGCGCGAGGGACGGGAATGGGGGAACGTGCGTGGTGGACTTGCGGCGAGTAAATCGAAGCGACTCGTAACGTAACGTTACAGTGTACTCTCGGAAACTCGAAAGTCCCCGAACTTAATTCGAATGGGTTCGGCAACCTAGCCGTTGGACAATGAAGACTACTGAATCTATACAGGGTGATTCATTAAGACTTACCCACCGAGAAAATTTGGGTTCAGGACGACATTTTGAGCAAGACTACTGTTAAAGATAGCACGACAAGACGTTCGATATTGCGTGATCGATTATGAATCAATTAAAACGAGTGATCTACGTGGAATTACCTGATAGGACTTAAAGGGAAGGGAGCTCGTCGTTCGTTCATCCGTCAGGCGACCGAAAAGTCGAGCGATGTATGTGCCGCATTACGCGAATTCGGTAGCGTATGTTGTATGACTGGATGACTCGCCGGTGCGTGGTCTCCTGCTACTTTTGTTTCTTACTCCGTATTTTCCCGTTGTGTAATTCTCAGTTTAATATTTTGCTTGTAAATATAATTGCTTTGTAACTCACGATTACGGACAATTGACTCTGACTTCTTCCCTATCCTTCCGCTCCAGTGCTCCGCGGCCCGGTTGACGTCAGGATACGAAAGAATATTTATCACTACTTGGCCGATTTTTTAAATTCGCGGTAATTTTTAAATGCGAAGGAATAGAATTTTGAAAGTTTGAACCAGTAAGAAGGCCACTGTTCGTCATGATGGCGGACACCTCAGGGCTGTTGAGGGAGGGGGGGGGGGGGGGGCTTATGCGAGGATCCAAACAAATGCTGAGATAGCGATGTCTTGTTATTTTTTTGATGCAATGTCACGCGATACGAACGTTGCGTGTGACATTAGCAGCGTTTCTCAGCGCCAAAAAACAAAAGTATTTGCTAATTGTGCTTTTAAAAAATCAAAGGTCGCTCATGTCAAATAAACTTAGTACATTCGCGGATAGTAATTTTCATCGAAAAAATTCGGCACCTAATTCCATGATTCGTCGCGCACTCCTATTCCAACGACTTTTCCCAACGACTGGTCCCATTTTTTCAAATGAACTTTTTTTGGGTTCTTCAATGGAATTCTGAAGAAAAAACATGATGGTCCATTTGAAAAAATAGAGGTGACCTTGAAATCTTCAAAGCGCCTCCACACGGATAAAGCTCGTAGCCACAATACGATGGCCTTCTGCGAACTATGCAACTTTTGTTTCAAAGTTTTTTTCTAAGTTCGATATTTGAGGAAATATTTCTACTGATAAAAGTTCTTGCCTCACCCTGTATGTCGCACCCTGGTGCGACATGTTAAGGGTGGCCACCCCTTTTTATTTCGCCCACCGTAAAGATAATCGGACGGGTCGCGAGTGATTTTATAAGGAAATTTTCGCAACTTTTCGATAAAAAATACGGCGTTCATCGGAAAATAATAGGTTTTGCAGCACAAAAGTGGCCAGTACGAAAATAATGTGTAAACACGTTTTTTTCCATAGGAATGAAGTAGACTTTATCCCGAATACGGGACACACGCGAACATTTTTTTTTGAGTATGGCATCATTGAGAAAAGTTATATAAAAAATGCGTGTTACCGAATAAATTTGAATTCGACTGAACGAAACAACGGAATTGAACGAGCGGTACCCGAGTGATTTGCTGCGTCGTCTGCTTGTTGACGACATATTTTTCAATAACCTGTCATTTCTTAAATAACCTTTTTGGCATTTCACACTGACAGGTACAAAATTGACATTGGGGGAGTGAACTTGAGCGCAAAAGACAAAAAGACTACGAGAAAAAACACTGCAGCCCTGTTCATTCGATCCCATCGTTTCGTTCAGATAAGTTTAAATTAGTATTATAACACGCATTTTTGACACAACTTTTCTTAATGATGCGATACTCAAAAAAAAAAAATTCGTGTGTGTCCCGTATTCGGAATAAAGTCTACTTTATTCCTATAAGAAAAAAAATGTGTTTTTACATTACTTTTGTAGTGGCCACTTTTGTGCTGCAAAAGCTATCATTTTCCGACGAACGCCGTATTTTTTATCGAAAAGTTGAGAAAATTTCCTTTAATAATCACCCGCGACCCATCCGATTATCTTTACAGAGGGCGAAATAAAAAGGGGTGGCCCTTAACATGTCACCCTGGCCTATTTTTCAAGTATTGAATTTCGAGTTCCCTATTATTTTTATTATATTGAAAAAACGTAATGATCTACTACTCGATTCGAGTAAAAAATCATCTCAGCGACGTTTGGCAACGTCTTAATATTTGCAGATATACAAAGGTTCATTTTATATGACGGTTCTTTCATGCCGAATTTATACATAGATGCGTTGTGTACATGTCGGCAAAAAAATTGAGCTATCTTGGCCATATTATGCATAGCCAAAATATCGTAATAAAAGAACTTCAAGTACGTATCGATGAAAGACCCTTCAAAATCCATTGAAAAAGGCTTCGCACAATCCTATTTTTACTTCGCGTTGAAAATACTCGATAGACGATTGAAATGTGCGCGGGCATCCGACGTTGCTATACAAGTATGATAAAAAAATCGGTATGCAAGAAGACGAGCAGATTTTGCCATCCACGTGTGATTTATTCACCAACTTTAATAATTAATATCTAAAAAACTGTATGGTGAATCTCATGAAAGCTTCGCATATGCATGCAAGAAAATCTCGACAATGGTATAAAACTCATTTGGACTTTTATCTTGGAGTCGTAACAATCACTGTACCTCCCCAGTTACCACAAACGTCAAAAAGATATCTCAGCGATCTCTTGTACAAGACTTCATTTGGAGATCATCATATGATCTCCGATAGACTTCCGATAGATTCAGCTTCCAAGAACTCTCAGTTAAGAACTCTGAAAGATATCTAGTATAAGACTTATATTTTATGACGTCCAAAAATCGTCTACATTCTGACTTTTTGAGATTTCTGATTTAAGATTCCAAAACGTTGTCTAATTTACGAATACATAGTTTTATGTCAAGACACATACATACGCGCGTTGCGTTCTTGCAAACACGAACTTTATTATAATCGGTAACCTGCAATATCTTCCGAAATATTAATAAAAACAGGTAAGTTTTTGGTTGTCATATTTCTCTGGTCAAGTAATTATAGATGAAGTTCTAAATTAGTACTATTTTTCGACGAAGTCATTTTCTACCTTTTTACATATTTTTTTAGAGGTTAAGGTAGTTTTCAGCTAACTAAAAATGTATATACAGGGTGAGGCAACAACTTTCATCAGTAGAAATATTTCCTCAAATATCGGACTTGGATGAAAAGTTGCATAGTTCGCAGGGATCATCGAATGGTGGTTACGAGCTTTATCCGTGCGGAGGCGCTTTGAAGATTTCAAGGTCACCTTTTTTTTTGAAATGGGACCATCATGTTTTTCCTTCAGAATTCCATTAAAAAACCCAAAAATAGTTCCGACAATAATTTTCAGAAAAATCCGTTCTGAAGAAAAAACATGATGGTCCCATTTGAAAAAATTGAGGTGACCTTGAAATCTTCAAAGCGCCTCCACACGGATAAAGCTTGTAGCTACCATTCGATAACCCCCTGCGAACTATGCAACTTTTGTTTCAAAAGTTTTTTGCTAAGTCCGATATTTGAGGAAATATTTCTACTGATGAAAGTTGATGCCTCACCCTGTATATAGAAAGAAAACATTGTTTAACATTATAAATTTGGTCCTCAAAACAAAAATAAATTGTGTTGTGTCTCAAGATTTCAAGATAGAGACTATCGTGAAATGGGGATGAAGGTTTGGGATCTTCGCCAAATGAGTTAAACTCCAACTGTAGCAGCTACAAAATACTCGTAAAGTTTATTGACTAGGTTGGTCTAAAAGGGTTTAACAAGAAGTACAAGTTGATGGTTTTGCCTTCGAACCAAACCAGTCGCTGCCCAGATCAAGACTGACTTTTGGGATCGATACGTCGTCGCCCGAAAGGCGACGGCTGTTGATCTTTTGCAATAGTCTGAGAAGGCATTATTGCAATTATTTGCTCTCAATTGCCCAATTCTGCTGGGATAAGCAGTCGAATGCCTTTTTACTTGGTCAGTGATTAACCGCAATTCGGTCGTTGACCGATGTTGTGAAATAGTGAAATTCCGGGTCACAACATCCCTCCCCTCTTGGCAGAATTAATCTCTCCCGAGATTGGCATTGCGACATCGTGTTTGGTCCTTGGGCTTACAAATGTCATTATTTACATGTTTTCAGCGATTTTAGAATTAATAATCCCCATATAATTTCGTATTTGCACCCATTGTATGATTAATTATTTTGTTTCCCCGATACAAAGTGGGACATGAGAATCTCTATAATCCAGATCGGTTACGTATGTATATCTCATGTTCAGTTTGTGCGTTGTGTTTTTCGAATTCCCTTACCATTAGCGCGGGTAGAGGTAACTTGCGTTTTGATGACTTAGCTATCTGCGGCTCGGTCGCGCAGCTGATGACGGCCGGCTCGCTGTAAATCGCCACTGCGGGTGTGTGCTTACTTTAATAATTGTGTATCCTCATTTAACAGTGTCAAATTCGCTCACGGTAAAAATTCGTGGTATACATCTTGTTTGATTTCCTCCATAGTTTCTATTCTAAAATTAGGGGTGGTGACGGAACATTTTCCGTCCAAAGCCAGATGCCTATGCCTATTAACATCGCGTGCTCTAAGGGTCGTGATCCGCAATGCATTGATAACGTTTTAGATTTCGGCGCTATGTACAACTATTTCCCATGATGCACTAACGCGATTATTAACGTGTTAAAATGTTCATTAATTATTATTATTATTATTATTCTACGAAAAATACTTTTATTAAATTTATTTCTCTCTCTCTTTGCTACTTTTAAATTGATCCATATTACGCCCGTCTTGCTTTAACAGGTAATATAGGGTTTTTATTTCGTTTACGTGCGTCCGTTTGCATTTTAAGCCATTCATATTTTTCCTTGAGCCGTTGCAGCGTTCGCGTAATGCCTTGGTACCCGACCCGGACGGGCATCATGATATACGCGCGTAAGCTCGATGCACTCGCGCACTTCTGGTTGGTGCGTAACTCCGTTTTCCTCTCTTTCGCGCTCGTGTAAGCTCGTAAGTGCAAATTAAGGCGTCGGCGTTCGTATTTGTTTTTCTCGCTTCATATTGCGTTTCATAATCGGGTTCCTCTAATTTAATTCTCCATCTCATTATCCTTGATCCACGATTCTTAACCCCGAACAACCATGTTAACGGTTCGTGGTCCGTTACGGTTGTAATTTTTGTTCCGTAAATGAACGATTGAAATTGATTTACGGCCCACACGATCGCAAGTACTTCCATTTCGGTGGTGAAATAATTTGCTTCAGCCTTATTTAATGTTCTACTCGCATAACCGATTGGCAAATCATTTCCGATTATCCCCTGCGACAATACCACTCCGATCGCTTTATCCGATGCGTCCGTGGTAGTTACGAAGCGCTTCGAGAAATCGGGGTATTGCAATATCGGGACGGTAGTTAAAACCTCCTTCAAGCGTTCGAACGCGGCCTCACACTGCTCCGTCCGCGCGAATTTAACCTCCTTTTCCATCAAGTCGGTCAATGGCCTTGCAATCTTTGAAAAGTCTCCTATGAATCGGCGATAATATTCCGCTAATCCCAGAAACGACTGATCCTCTTTCCCAGTTCTCAGTGTGGGAAAATTTTCTACCGCCTCGATTTTACTTTCGTCGGGTTTTACCCCCACCTCGATCATTATATGTCCGAGATATTGCGTTCCTTTACGCATGAATTAACGTTTTCTCGACAGGATACGTAAATTTGCCGCCCTCATGCTCGACAATACCTCTCCCAGGCGATCATTATGCTCAGCGAGTGAGGTTCCGTATACTAGAATATTGTTGAGGCAAACATAGCATTTGGTTCCCTGTAAACCGGTTAATACAGCATCCATAAGCAGTGGAGACGTCGGGGGCGCATTTTTTAACCAGAATGGCATACGGTTATACTCGTAATGACCCATGGGTGTGAGAAAAACGGATTTCGCCTTATCCTTTTCAACCATCGGGATCTGATGAAATTCTGAAGCGAGATCCAAGGTCGTAAAGTATTCTGTTTTAGCCAACTGTTCCCATATCTCGATGATGTGAGGCAGTGGATAAGAATCGCCTTCTGTCGCTAGATTTAATTTACCTAAATCGACAACGACCCTTTTTCGAATTGTTCCAACAGCATCCGCCTTTTTGGGCATGACGAGCAACGTAGCATTCCATTGGCTCGTACTGGGACGGATTATTCCATCTTTCGGGATTTGCCGAAGGAGTTTATGTTCCATTATGGCCGCCGAGGTTTTTATCTTCAGTTCCGCTTTACATAGAGAGTGGAAGGCCGTTCCTCCATGGCCGTCGAGTTTTATTTCCTCGTCATCAATAGTAGTCGTCGTCTCTCGCAGTTCATCGACCTGTACAATGCAGCACTGTGCCCCAGTATCGCAGCACAATGTGAAAAGTCCCGCGTGCGCTTGCGACGAATCCAAATGTAGGTTACTGGCGTGGACGACCGAACCCGGTATACCCTGTGCCTCAACTTTGCGGTATAGTAAATCCCCGATTGTTTTACATCGTTGGGGTCTCTGTTTTTCCCTTTGAATTTTTCCTCGCCTCTCGACCTTCGTCGCGGTTAGCATTCCCACGGCAAGAAAGCTTATACTCCTCTGATTTTCGGAGCCGGAATTTTTCTCTGGTGTCCCTTCGTACTGGGACCTTCCATTTTGTCCCTGTGCCGTTTGTTGACTCGATCCTCTTTGGTCCTTGATCCTGTTTCGGCAATCTCTGATTTTGTGGCCTTTCTTTTTGCAATAATGGCACACGATATCCAGCTGTTGAATCGTTTCCATCTGTGCGGGCAGGCTCTGCCGTCCTTGCCCTGATGACTGGCCCTGAGTGGCCTGTGCTGACTGCGTACCTCTCCAGGATTTCCGTTTGTCGCTGAACGAGGTGTACAGTGGCCCTTGATATTTCTGTTGGGTTCGCTTCCCTCCGTGGGAGAACCTCTTCGCGATTATCCGCGTCCCTTCTATGCCCTTTTCCTCCTCTATCGCTCCTATAATTGCTTCTCGGAGATTTGTGTAGCCCCGAGACCTTACTAAGAGCTGAAGGTCCCTGCGTAACCCTTGCTCGAAGTTGTTAAGGGCGAACTGCCGGAGCAACTGTTCGACGGCCTTTTTCCCAATTTCGTGGGTGTTTTCTGCCGTACAGCCGGCAATTAATTCCATAGTAATAGTTTCTACGCGATGCGCGTATGCTTGCACCGATTCCTCTGGCTGTTGTCGACAAGTATTGAATTCGACCTGTAGCGCGGGAACCGTGCGTTGCTTTTCGTACAACGTTCGTAACTCTCCCAACAGTTCCTCTATGGTTTGGAGATCGCGAAAACGCAAGTCTGCGGCCACTCGTCCTTGTATTTTTAAACTTAAAATGGCAGTGAGAAGGTTCGGAAGTTTCGCGGGATCCACCAAATCTGCAGCGTACTTTGCCGCCCTAATAAAGTCCGTAACGAGCTCCGGTTTGGAGGCGTCGAATACGGGGAGACTGTTTCTCGCGTCCTTTATTGTCATGTACTCTACTGTATTCGGCATGTTTGCTGTATGCGGATTTAGCAGCGAAAAATCGTCGAGATTTATTTCACGCGCGCGCTCGGTATCTACGGGGCTAAAAGACTCGTTCCCATTGGTCGTAGATTCGTCCGGATTGGAAAAACGTACGCGTTTCGGAAATTTAAGTTTAGCTAATGTTTCCGGTGAGATATATAAACCTTCAATGCTAGCGGTTTCGCGCCTACGTTTAGTGGATCTTTCCTCCTCGTCGCTGGGACGTTCGTAAACTACTATCGAATCAAAAAATGAGTATAAAGACCGCAATAAATTGCTAGGACCTTGCAAACACAAGCGGTTATACAGGTCTCCGTCCGACATCCACGTTAACTAATTTCTCTGGCTTTGGAGGGTCTCAGCAAAATAAAATGATCCGTCACTTACAGGTAGATGATCGCAAGCTCCATGACGATCCTGGTGACGTTTCTCGTATAGGATTTTCGTCCTCTTCACGTTCCTTGGCTTGACGCGGCTGTCTTTGTTGAGTCCTTGATGCAGTCGGGCCTTCCGGTGATCCTCGGGATCCGAGATTTCTCTTACGTGGCTTGACTCGGTCGCAGCACGTTCCGTGGGTAATTTTTCGACTCGGTCGATGCAGGCACTCTCACACGCGAGGTGACTCGGTCACTCCGTTTGCGATACACGAGTGTGCACTCGTATTTTGTAATTTAAAGCGATAATTGAGTTGTGGCGATCCCACCGCTGCCACCAATGTTGTGTCCCGAGATTTCAAGATAGAAACTATCGTGAAATGGGGATGAAGGTTTGGGATCTTCGCCAAATGAGTTAAACTCCAACTCGAGCAGCTACAAAATACTTGTAAAGTTTATTGACTAGGTTGGTCTAAAAAGGTTTAACAAGAAGTACAAGTTGATGGTTTTGCCTTCGAACCAAACTAGTCGCTGCCCAGATCAAGACTGACTTTTGGGCGAAAGGCGACGGCTATCGATCTTTTGCAATAGTCTGAGAAGGCATTATTGCAATTATTCGCTCTTAATTGCCCAATTCTGCTTGGATTGGCAGAATGGCAGTTGAATGCCATTTTATTCGGTCAGTGATTAACCGCACTTCGGTCGCTGACCGATGTTGTGAAATAGTAAAATTCCGGGTCACAACAATTGTAATTCGTTATGAAACAGACAGTACGAAGTCTTCAAAAATATCATATATATATATATGTTTTTTGAATATATGCTCATAGTTTCGACTTGTTAAGAATTTAAATACAGAATAAAGAAGAAAATGTTCATTGTCAAATTCTATACATGAAAATCTGAATTTATTTCAGCGGTCACCAACATTTCTTTTTGTTTGACTCAGACAGACACGGGCTTCATTTAAGAGAAGTCTCAAAGCCCGGATCTTTTCGATGTGTTCACAAAGACATCTGAAAAATTATGTCTGCGAGACGTATATCACAGAAATCTGAAAACATACTTCTTACACATAACTTTTTGAAGAAAACAGAAAAAAGTGTTCTTAGAGAGATCTTTCTTGAGAAATCTGAATATTTTCTTATAGTGGCGCATTAGACGTCTTTCTGTACACATTTATACATCTTTCAGAACATCATTTCGGATGTCTAAATCTTCCAAGTCTTTCTGAAATTCTTCAGGCATCATAATGCTATCTAGGTCCTTAATTATATTTCAGATTTAAAAAAATCATAAAACTAATAAAACTACATTTCTGAATTTAGTCGATAAAATAGCTGAGTCCAAAGAGTGGCACCTAGTACCGGACACTAGAAATACTAATAATCAAACAAATCAATGAAAAATAGTTAAATTTTATATTTATTGCAAATATATTCCTCGATGTTGTTTCCGTTTCTGTTAATTCGCGTTTTTTACTCGAAAAACCAAAAATATTTGTCGGACCATTTTTCTTCCATCATTATTTTCGATTGATTTGACATAGTGAAATATTACTACGACAAAAATAATATATTCTCCATAAATAAATCGAGTGTCCCGTACTCGGGACCCAACATCCAAGATTGAATAATAAAATGCGTGCTTTTTCGCGAGTATATTTAAATTTAATCTCCGCTGTTTGAAAGAATACATATCAAAAAGCCTTTCAAGCTAGAAAAGAAAGCTGTCAAATCTAGTTTTTTGATAGTAGGTGAGTAGAAATTAAAGGTGTCACAAAATATTAATTAACTTAAGCGTAAATCACCATTCGATAACGCTCGAATGCGCGCTGCAGGGAGCTTTTTACCACCACTGTGGCCACCGCTGGAAATCCGCACAAGAATTATTGTTATTATGTTTTAGTTTGGCTAGTAACAATAATGTCCCGTACAAGGTGCCTTTCGGCGTTCCGGAACTTCTTTCTATTTAAAAAGTGTTTCTTTTGAAGTACTTGGCTTCGCTACTGCATCTCGAAATATAAAACTCACGTACTGAAATATCAATGATTAAATTGTGAACAAACAACAAATAAATAAATATATATATAAATTGTTAATAATAATTTTTCTGCCTTAATTGCTTTATGATTTTTGGGTGGAAATGGAACAACCACGAACATGACGTACGAAAATTTCCTTTATTCAAAAATAAATATGGGTGTGAAAGACGAGGACGGATTCAACGACCTGGGAGATGTTTTCGATTACTCGAAGGAACCCTATTTTTGAATCTTCGCTTCCTCTTACCAATTTTCTTTTCTCTTTTAAATAATTCGCGTTGTCGCGTGATAGCGATTTTTGTATCGGAAAATACTTTCCCCCCGTGCCCTCTTCCCTGCGTAACATGCGCGGTAAGTTAGAATTACCATAAGTTCTCAAATCTTTGCTGCCCCTCCCCTGATTCTTTTATCGCCGATACTTGTTCATGGTGTAGAGCTGTTGCAATTCACAATCGTTGGTCTCTCTGTTAGTCTCTTTAGCTCGGTTTTTGATTTTCTTTTTCTTTCGTCTCCACGGGCTTGAATTTGCGTAATGTTTTTAACGGGTAAACAGTAAGAGGCTTGTTCAAGTACCCTTGCCCTGAGAACCGATTTTCATAAATAGTCACTTAAAGTAAATTGCCACTTTCCCCTCGTATAAACATACGCCGATTGTTGCCCTGGATCTGCTCTACTTTATATGGTCCGAGATATTTTCCTTCAAATTGTAATCCTGGTTCAAATTGGGTCCTCTTAATGGCCACAGATCGGCTTGCTTATAGCTTTGTGCTTCCTTATAAGTCTCGTTATATGTTTGCGCATTTTTTTCTAGAACTTTTCTCATATTTTCTTCAGCCATCCTTCGCAATTCCCATCGATCTTCATTGAACAACTCTATGACCTCTTGTGCAATTATTGACATTACTCACGGATCATTCTTTTGTCGCATGCTGACTTCAAAAAACACTTCAAGCGATGAATACCGACACTTGTTCAGTATGCACTATTTAACCCCTATTGCACTTTTTCTACATTTCGACACCATTTACCTGGGTCTCCTATTGCTAATTTTGTCATATAAGTATAATTATCCGATTATTTGTTCAACTTGTCCACTTCCTTTTGTTACTCCTATAGTTATCTTTACATGATTGATGCTTTCTGTCACACAGTATTCTTTAAACTCCTCTGACGCAAATGCGGCCCCTCGATCATCTAAAATTCGTTCTGGGTTTCCGAAAACGGTTTGCTGTGTCGTCAATCGTCGAATTACTTCTTTTGAATTTGTTGACATCGTGGGGTACAACCACACAATTTTGGAAAATCCATCGATTACTACGAAAAGGTGTTTAGATAATTTTGATGTCTCTGTTATCGGTCCCAAATGGTCTCAATGGTCTCCTAGTCTGTTGAATTCCTGAAAAACCTCACCAACAAATCTTAAAAAATTCGTCGGACTATTCCCCGTGCAGAAATTTCGTCAGGTATTCAATCAGATTCAGACCAGAATCCTGATTTGCAGATCAGGATCTTATCCGATTTCTAACCAGGATCTGTCCCTGGGATGTAACGGTTGTTAACTAAATCTCAGCAAGGATACCCATCATAATCGATCAGTCTCCCCGTTTGTGTCCCGAACGGATTCTATGAGAGATCTTGAAAGGTTTGCGGTGGAACCCTTGTCACAGCATGCGTGCGCGAGTGTCTATGTGTGTTATTGCAACGTTATTGCAACTAAACCATAACGTAATTTCATTATATTTATTTGGAAAGATGATTTATTACACGAAATAATATTACAAGAATAAGTACAGAATAAAGTTCAATAACTTTATCCTTTCAATTCCTTATTATTAGTCCTCGTACCTCATCCTTTATTTTCCTTATCCTTATTTTAGATCAGAAAAATCAATAATATGTTCGTTATGGTCCAGAATATAGTTATACTTATGGAGAATAATGTCGAAGACATGTCTGGAAAATTCATTTTCAGAATGTTGCTCAATTCGATTCAATTCTAAGGCAATGTATAAAACTCAGCGACAACCTCAAAATTTTGAAAAATTCTAGAAAAAACCTATCAATCGGATCGTGTTAAAATTTCGTGTAAGGATTTAGTGGCATAGCAAGAAGGTAATTACAATTGTTTATTTTCGAAAATAGCGACCATTGCGAAGAAAGTAGAGTTTAGAGAGCCTTTTGCTTCGCCTTGAGTGTGAGAGAGACAGCTCTCTCGCCGGGTTTCATACATTGCCTTATAGTATATTGTGAAACAAGTGCGGTAAGTTGTCGATTGCCCACGAGAGCGAAGTTGGGCTCAATCGCTCGAGTGGGCAACCGACAACACCGCACGAGTTTCAGATACTTCTTTTTATCACAAATGCGGGGATATATTCTGCTGAAAAATTGTGGTTTTGAGTAAGGGGGGCGGAGTAGGCGGGGACGGGGGGGGGGCGGAGCCCCCCCATCAGAATAAAAAAACGAAATTAAAAGTAAAATCAACATAACTTTTTTTCGAATAACCATAATATGAGCGGAACCAAAAGTAATTAATTAATTCATTAATTAATTATTTTTTTAAATTGTCGCTTAGATGTATTAAAATATTTGAACTCACCGTCAGCTCTTTCTTCAGTTTCGGAAATAAAATGAGGATTAAAACTCATTTTTAAATTTTGTTTATATTTTCATTTAAATCCTATGATATACCAATATTTATATCTGTCACTTCAACGTCACGTTTTTGATACTGATACTTCGATTCTGTTTTTTTTTAGCAGTGTTTTGTCATCGGTTTGCGTGCGATAAGTAAAAATTGCGTGCGGTAAGTTTACTTGTCGCACGCAAATAAGCGTTTGATTGGATAGTGAGAAAAGAGCTACTTACTAACCGCAAAAGTGTGCTCTAAGATACTACTTATCCCGCATGTGTGATAAAAAAAAATTAAATTATCAATATTCACGGAGTTTTTACACGACATGGATGAATATTGTTTTTTCTAAAATGGTTTCCCTGAGGTTGGTATCAAAGAATTTTCAACATCATGACGTTGCAGATCGTTTTCATTTTTTTTTCGTATTTTACGATAACGACGTACGCGCAACCGGGTGTTTTTCGCGCTCGATCAAATTCTTATCAATTTCATGAACAATCACCACAAAAGTTATAAAGATAGCTAAATCGACCACACGTATGTATAAAAACTGTGAACTATTTTGAATCTAGCGGAAAAATTACGTGGATGATCTCAAATCAACGCGTGTGTCACATAATAACATAACCTCGATTTTCAAACACTACCTCGATTCGATTATCATCCGTATAACTGGTGTAACGTAGAAAAATCGCGAATGTCCGCGTGAAAAAAACGCCGAACGTCGGACATAAGTACGGTACGCATGTCGCCACGCGCGCCGACTATATTGCGTTGCCGAATGACATCGAATTCTAACCAGAATCCCTCTTTTCGGAAACCCCAGAAAATCCTTATCAGAATTTAATTGGAAATTGGGCATCCCTAAAAAAATTTTACACGTGCATCAATCCGAACGGTGTCTCCATATTGCCGAAAGTATCAGTCCTTCAAATCTAATACTGAGAATACTCGTGCCGCTGCCAAACTATCCATACAATCGATACAAGCGAGTATTTTCAGTATGAGAAAGCAGCAGCGGGAAAATTAGTCCCTTATTGCCTTTTTGTTGAGCTATTTATAGTCTACACAGATTCGATGCAATTCGTCCTTTTTGGGAACAATAACTCCCGCGCTCAAATATGTACACCTACTAGGACTAATTATCCCTTCTGCCAACTATTCATCCACCTGGTTTTGTAATGTTCTTTTTTTTACTCGATAATCAGCGTGGCCTAGACCACGCTGATCAGGTTTGTCATCTGACAATATTATTTTCGCTTCTATCTCCGTTTGTATATTCTTATTAGGTTCATATCCCTCTATCGGTTTTCGAATCTTATCTCGATATTCTCCTAGTGATTCAGTGATTAATCATTGATAATTGCCGTTCTAATGTAAACCCATTAACTTCCAAATGCAAGAAATTTTTTCACCAACTTTGACGTGTTACCATACTAATTTAAAATCGATATTTTCTAGTGAAACTTCTTCAACGACTGTCTTTGGGGTCGTTTATTATGAAAAGTGTGCATTATTCAGCGATGACAATTGGCTGATTCCTACGACTACCTTTTTTTGTTTAGTATAACTTTGATTTTTCATACTATTTTTAGAATATACTAGCCGAAGGAGGCTACTATTTTAATTCTTTGGCGTAGATTTTTTATTTTTTCAAAGATTTACATATACATATTGTATAGAAAAAATTAATAATGCAATGAAATTTTCTAAACTCCCGTCCCGCATTTCCTTCAATCTATTATATGTCGAAAACTGTCTCTACTATCGAAAAGCACGCGTTCCGCCTGTACCGATGTATTCCGCGCAAATGTGATAAAACTGGTGTACATACAGTAGACTTATTCATTATTCGAGAGATAGGCTGCCGAAGATATTCGATTGACTTTTGAGATCTGGGAGTCTGCGAGATTACACCTAGTAGGGGAAATAGGGGAGGTTGCCTCTACGAAAATTTTGAAAATAAAAATGTTCATTCAATTTTATGGCTAAAGTATAGAAAATCTGAAAAAAGCCTTCTAATTTTTCGAGGTGAAAATCTTCCGTTGTGAAACTTTATTCTTTTGCAAATTTTTTTCAAAATTTTTCTCAAATTCCTATCAGTTTTCAAAATAACAAAAATTTTTGGACTTTTCAGCCCTTTACTTCACTGATAATAGTTAACTGTCATGTTTCCGCATTTCGGAAATTCTGGATGGCCGCGAGAAAGTACATAAGAATATACAGGGTGAGGCAACAACTTTAATCAGTAGAAATATTTCTACTGATTAACCCTTTTCGGACCAAAACGCCACTTTCCATACACCGTTGTTTAGCGGTCTATAACTTATACTATTCGCGTCTGAAAAAAATCGGGAAGTACATATTTTTGTAGTTTGAAATGTCCCCTTCCGAATGGTGTGTATTACATTTTTCCAAATTAATTTTTATTATGGAAAAAAACCGTTTAACGCTAAAAAAACACAAATTTTTCGCACCTATTTTTTTTCAAATCGAATTTTGAGCAGTTTTCTGGTCTGCAATGGTCCTGGAACCTTACTAACCGGTGGAATAAATGTCTGAACAAAAATAAACGGGGGTTGTAAAGTCGATTTGAATCCCTATTAGGTTCAAAATGGCGCCTAGACCGTAAAATTTTTACGAAAACATTCATGAATTTTTTATGGAAAAATAATGCACTTTTTCCAAAAGTTGTCAAGAACAAAAACTTCTTGAAATTACTCAAAAAATGCACCTGATTTTTTTCAAAATGTTTGAGCATTTTTTCTATTTTGAGAATGGTCAATTTTGCCAAAATTTAAAAAAATGCTCGAAAAATTCTGAAAAAATTAGAGTACATTTTTTAAGCAATTTCAAAAACTTTCTATTCCTGACAATTTTCCAAAAAAGTGCATTATTTTCAAGAAAAAAAATGCCAAAACTCAAAGTGCTATCAGATCGTCACTTAAATAATTAACTCTACTTACAGCACAACTGACAACCCAGACTGTTGTCATTGTGAAAACGATATAGCGAAAAATTGCCCCACTCTCTCTAAATCCGAAACGGATAGAAAAACTGTAGAGCCTGAAGGAACCTAACTCACAGAGCCATCATTACAAATGTAATGTGTGCAAGATACTGAAAAAAGTAATTAAGGAGGCTGGCTACACTCGCCAAAATGATAAGAATTAGTTGAAAATTTTTGGGTATATACGTCAGTAAAAAACACGTTTTTGTGCAAAATTTCAAGTCGATCGTCTGCATAGGTGTTCTGTAATTCATTGTTGAATTTGAACTCTTATACACGACAGCTATAGCAAAACCATGCAATGTGTTATAACTACACTTCATAACTTCGACAAAAATAATAAGAATTTAATGAAAATAGTTCGGAAAGATTCCATACATGTTCGGAAAAAAGTTTTTCAAAAGGCGAAACGTTTCGTCTGCATAGTTATTGAGATATTCAAAAAATAAAATAGCATTTTGTCATTGTTTTAACTGAAAGCTATCCGTCATGCCACAGACGTGGCAACGTGGCAAAATCGGCCGTGATAGATCAGCGCAGCAATGTCAACACTCAAATAGACTCGGGTCTTTAAGAACAAATTATCGTATGGCAATTTTCTTTAAAAAAATAGTAACATTCAATACACTCTTTAATTGTCTAATAACAATAGTAATTATTATTATTATTTTTATGCTATTCATCATTTACTATCTATAAATGAGAGTAATGTTAAAGTAAATATAAAGAGACCTAATGAGAATTTTTATGAAAAAATAAGTACAACGCAGATGCCCATTAGCACTATCCATGGCAACGATTGTTTACGTCTCGAGTCTCGCGTAAACGCGTCAGGGGTACCAGCTGATTTGCGCGATTGCCACATTTCAATATCGATAACCATATATTTCGATGTTAATACTATAAATAATTATTTTAACCGTATATATACTACTAATTATTGATATATTACGTAAAAATTTGTCGATGATTGTTCATTTTTATCTACTTGAATGACAGACATTTTTTTTTCGCGGTTGGCAGCCATCGGAGGAACCCGTGTATAAGCATAGGCTTACCCCCCTTACTCCCTGCCCCGCGAGGTGTGTAGCCACCCTCCTTAACCGGCGAGACCTATTCAAATCGATAATGGAGTTCCAGTAAGGTTCGGTAATTAGCATTACTTTGTTCCGAATAACCATAAATGATATCGTCGAAAAATCATGCCCCCAGTAAAATACCTGCTATTTGCAGACGGTTTAATGTTATATCCCACATGGAAATTTATATATGCACTTCATATTTTATAATTATATTACATTTGCAATTTCATTATATGCACCGTATATGCCATATATGGAAAATATATGGAAAATATGTGGCGCATATGCCAGATTTTGGCGCTTTTTTTTATATGAAAAATATATAATGTAATACATGTGCCGTATATGCAGAATATATGCGCCATATATGTGCTATACATGCATCGTATATGTAGGATAACTGTGCCATGTATGCAACATATATGCGGCATATATGCAGAATAAATGCGCCATATATGTGCTATACATGCATCGTACATGTAGGATAACTGTGCCATCTATGCAACATATATGCGCAATACATGCGTCATATATGTAAGATATTTGCGCCATGTATGCAACATATATTCAACACATATAAATATAAATTTCAAAAACTCTCAAAAACCTTTTAAAAAAAGTTTCCTGATTGGAAGCGAGCATTATTGCGGAAGTATTATTCATTATGACCTGTCCACCAATCAATTTGACCGGAAAAAACCGAATGAATAAATTGTGCCGACAGTGGGACTTGAACCCACGACCTGCTAGTCTACAAGTCTAACTACACAACCGCGCCTTTAACCACTAGACCAACGATCACTTCACAACTTGCTAAGATTTTAAGGATATATCAGTAACAAAGTACACTTACATTTACAGTAGTACAGCAGTACATGGTACAGCAGTAACATGGGTGATTGAATGTATCGATGTTGCAGAGGTACATTTCCGACAAAACCAAGATAATAACAATTTCGAAAAATTATTAACGGAAAATTATCATTGAATAAATTATAAACAATTACAAATTATTCATCAGTCTTCCAACATAAATATGTTTCAGTACTTGTGAAAAATTTTTCAAATGCGATATGTAGCATAGGGCTATATATGGCACATATATGGCGCGATTATATGGAATATATATCATGCATATATGGCACATATATGGTGCACATATATGGCACATGTATGATGCATGTATGAGATATATACGGCTCATGTATTTGACATACATAATCCCATACATGGCAATCACGTACACGCCATATATGCGCCACATATACGCCACATATACGCCACATATATAGCGCATATATGGTGTATATATGGTGCATGTTTGTGCGGTGTATCTGCATGTTTAGCGCCATACATGCACCATCTATGGGGACATTCTAATGTGTACATTGGGCATGTATGCGCTATATACTGAGTGCATATATACGTATTATATTGCCGGTATAGAACTTTTTGGCGCTTTATATGGAAACGATATAAATATATGGCACATATATTTTCTGCGTATATTTTGCATATATAAATTTCCATGTGGGATTGCTCGGGAAAAAAATAATAAGCGATTACAGAATATTATACAGCATTCACTAAATAGCCTGTCAGAATGGACAAAGAAATCAAGATTTAAATTCTCTGAAACCAAATCCGAAAACATGCTTTTATCGAGTTCCCCAACAACTTGAAAAGTAAACATTATCCTCACCGTGAACAACTCAATTTTCAGTAGATGAAACATAATGAAGTCCTTGGGCGTAGCCTATTCTATTCTATCCTCACTATGAAAATACTTGGACTTGTCTCAAATTATACCCTAACAAGGAAAATTCATATTAAGAATCTTAAAGCTCAATGTAATAAAATAATCAGAATAATAAAATGTCTGTCTTCAAAAAGTTGAGGCTCAAATAGGAGCATTCTCATGAGCACATATTAAGCTTCGCGGCAGACTCGACTATGGAGCAATTTTTAAGAAGCAATTATTAACAGACATAAACGTTGAGTTTAGTTATAGGGGCTTTCCGTATGAATCCGAACATCAGCGTCCTTGTCGAGAGTGGGGAACCACTGCTAGAGCTAAGAAGACTTGAAGTAACGCTGAGATACGTACGGGCAAATGACGCGGCCCTACAAAATTAGACTAAAAGATAAATTGACAGAACTTGAGTTAAACATCCCCGATATGCACCTCAAAATACTACAGCCCATTCGACCCTGGAAAACATCAACAACTTATATCGGCCTTAGCTTAGAAAGCAAACAAAGCGAAAAAATCGCTGAGAGCTCCTCTTTGCATAGAAGTACGTGGCACAAATAAACAATTTTATAAATAACACATACGCGAAGCACATCCCTGGCGGATTTTCCAACCACGATTTCGTGGAAGATATGTTTTGGACAAATAACATACCACAAAATCGTAGTTTTCTCGGTTTCGAAACCACGAAAATTACGATTTTGTGGTATGTTATTCGTCCAAAACATACCTACCACGAAATCGTGGTCGGCAAATCCGCCAGGGATCAAGTGCTCAATACTCATGGATCCATCATAAACGGACACTGTGGATGTTCGGTAGGTATAAGAAACCACGAGCTGCTGTTCCGCCTCTCTGGCGCATGTTCAATCTTTAGATGTGATGCGGTCATCATCCTTGAAGCGATTCCACGTAATAACAAAAATCAAGATATCACCGAAAGTAATTTTCACCGACTTGAAATCAACATCAATAGATTTAAAAAACCCACCGAACAAAAATAAATAAACCCACGACATCCAACTACATATGCAGGCTCTCCGAAATAGCGGTATTTCTACTACCCTCGTTTGGATTCCATCGTGTAGTGGAATAAAGGGAATCGACTTAGCTGGCGAACCAGCCAAAACTGCAACCACCAAGCCAGATGATAGCATTCAAAGTATCCCTCCAACTAACATGGAGTATAACAAAATAATGAACAAACGGATGAACGAGAAATGGGATGACTTATGACAATCTCTATTTCTTGTATTTTTTCACATAAGATCCGCCATCTAGTTTTTTAAAGCCATCAAAATAAAATTTTAATTCCGGAAATCGAAAAAGCACACCCGAAAACACTAAAGCACATAGACATAGTTGTCTTTAAAATTCGCTTTAATTTTCTTATTGAGTTGGGAGGTCAAACATCGATCAAAAATTGTGTTCTCTTCGGCATTGATGAGTTAAGAGAACATTCTTCAATTCTGGTACCAATTTACAATATATCATACAGGCAAATGGCCGGCCTCAAACCAAAAGGTATGCAGACGAATTCATACACTTCATACGTATCTAAGATTGCTATATACGAATCTGCTTCTATTATTTCCATGCATGTTCTAGAGCCTTCTAATTTAAAATGTATTGGCTCAAAAAATTCGTTTAGTTTTTTCAAAATTAGGATAAATCTGTTTTACCTATCAGGTGTTGGCTCCAAAAATACTTTTGGTATAAACTGCCCGTTGCGAGGCATGTATTTGTGAATCGAACCTTTTGCTACTGAGAAATTAATATCAAGATTTCGTGAACCTTTTTCGTAGACTAATCTTGTTCGACTTGTTGAGTAACGATATCTCATATTCTGTTATCCACTCATGAATAATCGGATCATTTGTTAAATAGAGGTAGGTCCCATCGGTAGGCTTTAATTCTTTGAACCTACCAAATTTGAAAGGGTTTGAGTCTACCGGCGGGAATATTTACTTCGATATTCAGCGTCTCCTTTGAGGATAGCACTGGTAAGGGCTCTTGCGGGAAGGCATCTTTTAATTTTGGTTTTCATATAAATCTTGATTCGACGATTTGTTGGAAGTGTTTCTCGCGATTCTTTGTCCGCCCGATATCTTCTAATGATTCCGACACCGAGACGAGCTTTTGAAGTATTTGAATAAGAGTTATTGGCAACCATTCTCTTCATGTACAAGGTCAGACAGATAACATTCGACACGCGACACTCAGACTTTCGTGTTGGGACTTTCGCAACTGCAGCCAAAGATAGCCCAATTTGGCTCTCCGTTGAAACGATAGGTTCGTCTCTTTCATGATATTCTCGTGCAAAGATGCTCTACCTCGGGGTTCAGACCCGGGGGTTCCGTATGCTTGGAGTTCTCTGGTGGAGTGTATTTTTTGTCAAGTCGGTTTTCATCTGTACGAAAATCTTGCTGAGACTATACTGTTCCACCTTGCAGCTAAGTCCTTATGTATACATTTGGCTACAAACTTTTTCTGTGTCAATCTCTTTCCCATTACTGTTAATATTTCTATGTTAAGATCGTTATTTTGAGGATTATTTTCGGGTGCCTCACCCTCAGCATTTTGTCTAGCAGGATCGTCTACAGGCACCGAATTTATTTTGGCTGCACAGCCTGAAATTCCTCTTTCGGTAATTACCTCATTTGCGCCTTGACGTAAATCATTCTCAGTTACTGTCGCAGAAATGGAGTTATTTGTAACTACAGTTTGTATCTCGATATAGGCATCATATGGTGCGCTGGCGTCCGTCCTGTATCTCTGGTTCTCGTATTCACGTGTCGCAAAGTCTTCGAGGCGCCAGTTTCTCCGGCGCACGGACTAATATCACAGTCAAAAGATCTCAGTTCAAACCGCGAGTGAGTCTAACTCCGTCTTGGTGAATTATAAATGACGCAGCTGTCCGTGATATGATTTTAAAAAAAGGTTAATTCTTGGTATTAACCAAATTTAATTTATTTACCACGATTTGATTTCTTTCTCGATTCTCCGTTTTTATGTACGAGCCTTCGTAATTTTCTTATATGACGATTTATACGTCGGTCAATCTCTTTTTCTTTATCCACCGAAGAATTCGACGACTGATATTTTCGTTTTCGAGAATTCGACATATCATACTTTTCTGTTATATGTATATTGCCACCGGTACATAAAAAAAGAAACAGCAGAGGTCCTAGAGCGTGAAGGGAAAGGGGGCCATGATTTCTATAAGATACAAAAAAGCTTTAAAAATCTGTGGTGACACCGGTATAGAGTAGAGGGACTACACGTTGATCTTGCGAACGGGGGCGAAATACAATCCACCTCGACTATTATGAGATTATTACATGATGATTACAAATGAACAAACTGAAAACGAGACTGTTACTTCCATGATTCGTAGCATGTTATCAACACTATCGTCTCGTTCGCAGGTCATTACTTGAACGCCTTGAATATGCGTGATGCTGAAACTTCTAGCTTCCCCTTGGCCACCCAACCACTCGACCCCAATAATCCGTACTCACCCGACGGTAAGTATTTTATAGAACTCGTTTTTATTCAAAATTTTTGATAGTTTCTACTTCCTGTCATTATTAAGTCTCTAATATTGCTCTTATTACATATAGTCCAGGAGCTGAATACATTTGACGTGACACCGGCCCAGATCGATTATAACCGACGAATTCGTGTAGGGCCGAATCCCCTGATGAAGGCCTGATACTTTCCAACCACAGATTTTGGGAGGCTTTTTTTTAACACGCGGTCAAAGTTGGCAAAACCATGTTTTTGAGAAACAGCGTCGAAACTATTGATTCCAGGAAAAAAAAGTTCAGTAACTATTTGTAGGTATTAAAAAAACGAACAATTTGGCGGGTCGCAAGCTGAAATCGGTTGATTAGTTCGCTCGCAATAAATTAAAAACCAGCCAAAATGGCCATTTCTATTATACTCCATTATTAATTGAAAAATGCGTGTACACCCTCTAAAATCTCAGAATATATGCCCCTCGGTATACTGAACAAGTGTGAAAAACCGGAGCTCGATCGGATGAATAGTTTTCGAGCAAAGCTATTTGTTATAAAAAAACTGACCTTTTTCGCAAAGAATTTGCAGAGCGGGAGAATGTCGCAGCGTAATGAAACAAAAACGAAATTAATCCGAAAGAGTCGTACAATCATGTACACTTTGGGGCAAATCGATTTTTCATAATTAAAGGGGTGAAAAACGGCTCCAAAAAGAGGGTACGTTTCTTAGTCATAAACAAATGGAATCCCATCGCGAATTTTCAAGTGACAGAGTCAGGACTGGCATTTTCCGAAAGCGGTCGTTTTTCTACGACTTTGGACAAAAAAGATTTGCAAAAAGTTAATTAGGGGGAGATAAAAAAATTAGTTTTTAAAAAATTATTGCAGTTGTTCTTTCAAACATAGAGAGCTAAAAATTGGACAGCGTACAGATTAAGGCTTATGCTAACTGAAGAAAAATTGACGGAAAAACCCCATATAAATTTATTGTTCATTTTAGCGTTTCATTGAGAGGCCAAATGTGACGCCGCGTTCGGCGGCAGAGTGGGGGCGGCCGTCTCTGGCCCGCGCGCGCTCGCGCAAAAAGTGAATCCGCGCGTTCAAATTCCACGAACATGGAATATTTACAGAACTAATTAACTTATCCGGTTGATTTTTTTTTCAATCTGGGCTAACTTTTTCCGCTGATCATGATTTTGTTATACAAAATTTTGAAAAATGGAAAATTCACCTCCGAATTCAATGATTATTTTTTATTTATTTTTTTTACACTAATTTTTACTCGACTTTAGGGTGAAGTTGGATTCGAATATCATCGTTGTGATGTTCTACAACCACTCTACGTTTGAAAAAAAAAATCCAATGAAAAATGTTTTGTTATTGCAGCACTTGTCATTACGTTTTATAATTTTCATTGAAAAAAAATATTCTTCAAATTTAAGAACATTTGGTGTCTTTTGTAGTTGTAATGGCCTTAATTAGGTAATTTTTTCTTATAATGGAATGACAAGTGCTGCATAACAAAACATTTTTCATTGGATTTTTTTTTTCATTCGTAGAGTAGTTGTAGAACATTAAAACGATTATATTCGAATCCAATTTCACCCAAAAGTCGAGTAAAAATTAGTGTAAAAAAAATAAATAAAAAATAATCATTGAATTCGGAGGTGAATTTTCAATTTTTCAAAATTTGTAATAACAAAATCGTGATCAGCGGAAAAAGTTGGCCCAGATTTAAAAAAAAATCAACCGGATAAGTTAATTAGTTCTGTAGATATTCCATGTTCGTGGAATTTGAACGCGCGGATTCACTTTTTGCGCGAGCGCGCGCGGGCCAGAGACGGCCGCCCCCACTCTACCGCCGAACGCGGCGTCACATTTCGCCTCTCAATGAAACGCTGTAATGAACAATAAATTTATATGGGATTTCTCCGCCAATTTTTCTTCAGTTAGCATAAGCCTTAATCTGTACGCTGTCCAATTTTTAGCTCTCTATGTTGAAAAGAACAACTGCAATCATTTTTTAAAAACTAATTATTTTATCTCCCCCTAATTAACTTTTTGCAAACTTCTTTTTTTCTGAAGTCGTAGAAAAACGACCGTTTTCGGAAAATACCGGTCCTGACTCTGTCACTTGAAAATTCGCGATGGAATTTCATTTGTTTATGACTTAAAAACGTACCCTCTTTTTGGAGCCGTTTTTCACCCCTTTAATTATGAAAAATCGATTTGCTCCAAAGTTTACATGATTGTCCGACTCTTTCGGATTAACTTCGTTTTTGTTTCATTACGCTGCGACATTCTCCCGCTCTGCAAATTCCTCGCGAAAAAGGTCGGTTTTTTTTATAACAAATAGCTTTGCTCGAAAACTATTCATCCGATCGAGCTCCGGTTTTGCACACTTGTTCAGTGTACCGAGGGGCATATATTCTGGGATTTTAGAGGCTGTACACGCATTCTTCAATTAATAATGGAGTATAATAGAAATGGCCATTTTGGCTAGTTTTTAATTTATTGCGAGCGAACTAATCCACCAATTTCAGTTTGCGACCCACCAAATTGTTCGTTTTCTCAATACCTACAAATAATTGCTGAACTTCTTTTCCCTGGAATCAATAGTTTTGACGCTATTTCTCAAAAACATGGTTTTGCCAACTTTGACCGCGTGCCAAAAAAAAGCCTTCCAAAATCTGTGGTTGGAAAGTATCAGGCCTTCATCAGGGACATCGGCCCTACACGAATTCGTCGGTTATAATCGGTCTGGGCCGGTGTCATAAATAAGACCATTTTTTGTATTCAGCTCCTGGACTAATACAAGTGCTCTCCAAACTACACGTTTTATAAAACACCAGAACCGTGTTTGTATAACAATTTTGAGTTCAGTACTCAGATGAATCAAAATTTATGACGGAATGTGGAATACAGGGTGAAGCCACAACCATCAGCAGCAGCAGTTTTCTAACCTATCAAATTCTGAATACGACTTTTCCTACAAAATATGTATAGTTTGAAAAGAGCGATTGAGTGGTGGTTAAGAAATTCATGGAGGCGGAGGCACTCTATACATTTCCAAGTTACCTCCATTTTCTACATGTATTTCTATTTCTATTTAAGAATATTATTATGGAACTGAAACTAAGTTCATACACAAAACTTCACGACGATCAATTCAAATTTAGCATGAAAAATCGATTGCAAAAAAAATTAAAATATTTGCAACCTGGAACTGTAAAAAAAATGATTCAAACACTCGGCCTTATCAAAGGTGCTCAAAGTTGTAACTGAAGGATACAATCAATGCTAATTAGATTACTAGAGTCCAATTATTTATAAGTGTGAATTTTTGTACTGTTTTTTAATCGATGCTGGGGTTAATTTTAATTGTAATTAATAATATGTAATTGAATTACTTTTTTATCGATTTTTTATGCCAAATCTTAATCAAACGGCGTGGAATATGAACTATGAACTTAATTTTAGGTTTTGGATAAAATTTGAAAAAAAACTGTTTTACCCTTATTTTTACCCTTTTACCGTTTACCCTTACCCTTTTACCCTTATTTTTTTAAAAGATGATAACGTTGAAAGATTTGAAGCACCTCCACCTACATAAATGCCATAGCTACTGTTCGGTGAATCCTTTCGAAATATAAGTACTACGTTTGTAGAGAGCATTTCATTCTATACGCTAAGATAAATTTAAAAAATTCTGATGTCAATGGATGTTGCCTCACCCTGTACATACAGGAAGATTTTTTCAACGAAACGTAATAATATTCGTGAATTTTTTTTACTTTTTTTACAACTTTAAATATAATGGAACCGTAAGAATCATCTACATATGAACTATGTTATTTAAGATTCCTAATAACGACGATAAATACTACGGCAAATATACAGGCAGAATGGCTGAAATACTTCATACATGTTTGGATAAAACTTTTCGTGGATAAGAAAATTCTGAGCTGTGTTAAAGGGTACGGGCTATATACCTTTCTCTCGCAAAATTTTCGCAATATTCAACCTTCATACATCATCTACGAAAATGATTGCCCAAGGGATGCATGAAAGATTTATTGGTCTGTGTCATATAGTTTAACAACAATAGCCGATTTCCGCGAAAAAAGTGCTCAACGATGCTGGCCTCTTCTAAAGGGTTACATGGTAGAACAAAATTCAGATAGTTTTTTCCGATATGGACTTTCGGATTGTAAAAACGATTAACAAAAAACGATTCTCTATAGATTGAAACCTATTTAAAAAAACCTAAAAGAACTTTTTTTTTTATCAATCTGAAATTTTTAACAATCTGATGGATGTCTACGTCCATTGAAAAAAAATGCGGAATTATCGTTTTTAAGTAAAAAAAATTTCTTCGATTTAATTATATTCGATTTAACTTTAACCTTTTCCCATTTACTGAGTTTTCCTCAAATAATTCCTCTGATTCGCAATTTGATACTTTTACATTTTTCGAATCTAAGTCGTTGATTGGGAAATAACGACGATCCTCTGGCTCAAGAAAATCCTTACCGGGTCCTTTACTTCCTTCATTATTGCATCTATTAATTGCTGCCTTTATAGAAGTCTATTGCTCGTTTGGATGGCCCCTCTTTTGCCATATATCTTTGGGTTTTTTCTTCTTTGAAACTTGTTCTGTTCGATTTTTAGATTCATCGATTACTTGTTAGAATTTAAAATCGAGAAATTATCCGATTTCTATCTCTTTTTTCGTTTGAACACAAGTAAGCACGTTTATTGGTTCAACGACATTACGACTGGTTCAATGCGATAAAGCATCTGTATTGGAATTAACATTTCCTGATTTATATTTAACATGGTAATCGTACCCAGCTAACTTCAAACGCCATTTCGATACTCTCGCATTTTCTTTTATTGTTGTTTGGAAAAGGTTTACGATCTGTCACCAAGCTAAATGTATGGCCGTGTCTAAAATATTTAACTGCTTGGACGATGGATGCGCCTTTTTCATTTGTATCATATTACAATTCAGCTCCTCGCACGATATTTTAAAAACGAGTGGACCGATTTACTTGAAATTTTACAGACTTTTTTTATATCAAGGAAAATGAAGTGGATTTATCACCGAAATTTAGACTTGCACTTTCGATCGCCGACTTTTTTTACAAAAAATAATATTTTCCTTCGATTAAATCCTTCGATAAGTATTTTCCGAAATCCTTCGATTAAAGACTAGATAATACGATACAAAAACTTAATTCATTTGATTTTTTTATTTCAAATGATTGGTGTAGAAGTTACAGTCGTCACCGTGGAAGGCCGTTTTTGAACAGCGGTCCGGGACCCACATAACACAGCACTATTGCAACAATATTGCTGAAATATTCTGAACTATTGCAGCAACATTGTAGCAATTTCTGAATGTCCACCAATGAGAAAAAATGTATAGTAACTTTTTTTGTTATTTATTGGGACATTTAGTTATTGTTGTTTAATATAATGCATACTTCTGACGCTGAAATTAATCTGTACACAAGGAGAAAAATCCGAAAAAAATTTGATGCGCTGGCGTGGGTTGGAACTCGAGATCCTCCGATTTCTGGTAGACTGCTCCTGACCACTGGACTACGTTAGACTTCTAGTAATAAACCATTCGCATAGTCCTCAAATCTTGTGCAATCTTACAAACTATACATTTATTCATCAAAGTGTTATAGTATCTTTAAAGATGTATGTGGAACACTTGCCAGCTCAAAGTTGTATTTGATTGGAATTTTTGCATTTCGTGATTCAATAAAAATCTGAAAGAATTCTACAATAATTGGCATGCCAAAAACGATAATTATCAACATTAATTTTACCCAAAAGTTATTAACAAATTATTCAAACAATTAAATTATTCAACAGTTTATAGGTCAGTTATTTTTGTCCTCAGACGAATCAAATTTGTGATTTTTTTTAACGCTTCGTAGGAATTTTTTCAAAACTTTCTTACGTTTTGGAAATTCCTTTTTTAAAATTTTTAGAATATATACCGTATTCCGTATATATGCATTTTTTGTCCTAATATCTTTGAAACTTGTCACAATATTGTGACAATATTAGCCTGCAATATTTTATGAGCAACATTCTATCAACATTGCAGCGATACGCTGCTCCGTGTGGGGAAATATATTATAACTGCTACATTATGAATTTTTCATGGTGAAAAAATTATGAAACATAGTAAAAAATATACCCTTTACTATGAAAAAAAAACAGTCCGAAAACTGCAATCATTTTTCAACAAAAAAATTACAAAAATTCACCTTATTTCGGCCGCCAACTAGATGTGACGCCATACCTATTAAGCTTTCTTCAATGATGGAAATTTTATCCTTTTTACTTCATAAACCGTTAAAACAAGGATTTTCATACTTATTTAATCTTCAGTTGTATCAGTTGGTTGAAAAGATCGGAAGACCAAGATGCGGTGCCCATCATGTCACCGACCTATGTGCGAAGACCACCGAACATACACTACCGTCCATAAGTTTGGAAACACTCGCGCCGATTCCAAGCCAGACAAAAAGTTTTATTACTCTTTGAAAAATGACGATATTTGAATTCGGCAAGCGGCGTTTCAAAAGAGACATATTGAGCCCCATTTCCCTTTTTTGGAAAAATTTTAGCATTTTTTTTTAACTCGGCACACGCTTTGAAACATGGTCGTTTTTTTGGCATTTTTGGGGGGGTAGAAATTTTAGCGCGTGACTCGTGAAAAATATTTTTATCTGCTCTCCCATGAGGGACTTGAAACGGAAGGTAAGAGCTTCAATTTGGTTTTTGAGAAAGTTTCGTGCGATTTTTTTTCGCATGAATATTGATGTTTTTTGCAAAAAACGACTATAATCATAAAATGTAGTCCAACTCGGAAACTGTTGGGTTCCCGTGAATTGACGAAGAGGGTCAAAAGTTGTACACATACCTTTTGGGTTCACCCAATTTTTTTCAGAATTTTTTCAAAAAAAAAATTTTCAAAATTTTTTTCAGAATTTTTTCGAAAAAAAAATTTTCAAAATTTTTTTCAGAATTTTTTCGAAAAAAAAATTTTCAAAATTTTTTTTTCGAAAAAAATTGGGTGAACCCAAAAGGTATGTGTACAACTTTTGACCCTCTTCGTCAATTCACGGGAACCCAACAGTTTCCGAGTTAGACTACATTTTATGATTATAGTCGTTTTTTGCAAAAAACATCAATATTCATGCGAAAAAAAATCGCACGAAACTTTCTCAAAAACCAAATTGAAGCTCTTACCTTCCGTTTCAAGTCCCTCATGGGAGAGCAGATAAAAATATTTTTCACGAGTCACGCGCCAAAATTTCTACCCCCCCAAAAATGCCAAAAAAACGACCATGTTTCAAAGTGTGTGCCGAGTTAAAAAAAAATGCTAAAATGTTTCCAAAAAAGGGAAATGGGGCTCAATATGTCTCTTTTGAAACGCCGCTTGCCGAATTCAGATATCGTCATTTTTCAAAGAGTAATAAAACTTTTTGTCTGGCTTGGAATTGGCGCGAGTGTTTCCAAACTTATGGACGGTAGTGTATATACAGTGTGACAATTATAAAGTGGACGCTATTTATTTGAGGGTTTAACGCGGTGATATCGGGATATCTAAAAATCGTAATTTAAGTAACTTTTTCCGCTTTCTTCGAAAAAAAGTACAGCGTTAATGTAGGACCCATAGTTTTCGTTGGCGGAAAATGTAAATTGGAAAATGAAAAGAAAAAGTTGTTTTTTATTTTTTCTTAAGAAAGCTTATTTAATTCTAAACACAGACCAGTTTGTACATTTCGTTTGCGGATAATATTCGTTGAGAGAAAAAATAACAAAATTGGGTAAAATACAGGTTTTCAAATCGAGACAATAGAACAGAACCGTGGTGTGTGAACTTGAATCGTTTTCATGCTGCTGCAACGATCGTCTTGTCGTCTGCGCTGACGGCGATTGGCGATCACAGCTGATGACGATTGTGAGGTTGAGAGATCTCGGTTAATGCTGACATGACATATCATCAGAAAAATTAACAGTTCGAATGCTCAAGGGGGGGAGGCGTGAAATGAAGTTTCATTCGAAGGAACAAGAATAATACATTGAAAAAAGCAAAAAAAATGTCGGGAAATGCTCGGCAGTTTATCTGCTAATAAATTAACTTATTGATTAATCATGAAATAATCGTCAAACACTTCATTAGAATGAATAAATTATGGAACGATCTTTTTTCAACTGGAGCAGCACTCTAAAACAATGCAGTGACTTCCAAGCTGATTTTCACAAGATGGTTTTAATCAAGTATCTTTTTTCTAATTAACTACGAGTTGTGCAGTGTCAAGAATACATGTGAGAAGCCGCATGAACTCTTAGAAAAACGAAATAATTTTTTTTTACCAAAGCACAACTCGTGGTTAATTAGAAAAAAGATATTTGATTAAAAGCATTCTGGAAAATGCAGCTTGGAAGTCACGGCATTGTTTTAGAGTGCTGCTCCAGTTGCAAAAAGATCGTTCCATAATTTATTCATTCTATTGAAGTGTTTGACAATTATTTCATGATTAATCA
The DNA here is from genome assembly GCA_959613375.1 of Heteropelma amictum. NCBI lineage: Eukaryota > Metazoa > Arthropoda > Insecta > Hymenoptera > Ichneumonidae > Heteropelma > Heteropelma amictum. The sequence goes on from OY390724.1 coordinate 4,192,395, forward strand.
ATAAGTTAATTTATTATTCAACCAATTAAAACTATTAGTCAATTGTTAATTATTAAAATTATATTTTCGCACAACTGTCGAACACCGGTCATTCGCCGCCACATCATTTGGTCGAGAAAGACAGCAGAATGTGGCGATGATCTTTCGACGGTTGCTCCATGCAGATAAACTGCCGAGCATTTTCCGACATTCTTTTGGGTTTTTTCAATGTATTATTCTTATTCCTTCGAATCAAAACTTCATTTCACGCCTTCCCCCTTTGAGTATTCGAACTGTCAATTTTCCTGATGATATGTCATGTCAGCATTACCCGGGATCTCTCAACCTTACAATCGTCATCAGCTGTGATCGCCGTCAGCGCAGACGACAAGACGATCGTTGCAGCAGCATGATAACGATGCCAGTTCAGGCACCACGGTTCTGTTCTATTGTCTCGATTTGAAAACCTGTATTTTACCCAATTTTGTTATTTTTTTTCTCAACGAATATTATCCGCAAACGAAATGTAAAAACTGGTCTGTGTTTAGTACTGAATAAGCTTTCTTAAAAAAAAATAAAAAACAACTTTTTCTTTTCATTTTCCAATTTACATTTTCCGCCAGCGAAAACTATGTGGCCTACAATAACGCCGTATTTTTTTTCGAAGAAAGCAGAAAAAGTTACTTAAATTTCGATTTTTACATATCCCGATATCACTGCGTTAAACCCTCAAATAAATAGCGTCCACTTTATAATTGTCACACTATACGTCGAATGTGGTGGTGAACAATAATTGTGTGTAATGAATAAATTATAAGATTTTTATACCATTATTATTGAAAATATATAAATTTCTTGAGAAAAAAATATTTGAAACTCTATTTTGTATGTTCGAATTTACTTTTTCGACTTTATGCGTTTTATCACAATTGTATTCAATGTTAGCGCAAAATAAATGTAGTTTTTTCAAAGTCCGTACTGAAACTTTTTTTTTCAAATATACTGTCTTGAGAGTACAAAACTGAAACTTTGCGTGCTGTATCTCAATAATTGAATTTTTCATAGATTTTTTTAAATAAAAAAAGTGAAGTTTATTGCATTTTATTTCCTGTTGAGATTATCGAAGGGAAAGAGGGACGATAGAGTTGAAGACGAAAGATGACTCTCAATATACAGGGTGTCCCATTTTAATCTTACACCTAAATTATCTCAAAAAATATTGCTCTGATCAAATTTTGTTTGAAACAAAAGTTTTAGAGATCGAAGGGGGACGTTCAAAAAATATTTTGTTGAAGGTCGCAAATTCAAAATGGCGACGTTACGATGGTTGACATGTTTTTTTTTAAGGAAACCTAACTTTTTTTTATGACAAAACAATGCATTGCGTTAAAACTAACAACTTTTGTAAGAAACATTTTTCGATTCAGATTGTGGTTTTCATGTTGGAACTCCATTTTTGACTATTTAGCGCTGTCCGGAAGGTACCATAAAAAAGTGTGCATGTATCTGTGTGTGCGTACCTTAGGTTGTGCGATTTATATAAGTACGCTTTATTATTTAGTATTGAAGGGGAACTTCTTATTGCACACGTCTCTCGTGGGCAACGGTCACGGACCAACTAACGAATAAATTGCGGTAACGCAAGTAGTGCGCTTCGGCGCCCTAATACTAAGATTGACTCAAAACAACAACAGTGAGCCTATCGACGTGCGATAACTTTACTTTTCAACATTTCCTTTTCATTTTTTCAACATGAAAAAAAAATTAAATATGGAAACAACTATTGGATTGCAAAGAAGAGACCTTAAACTAGAGTTCAGTTGACGAAGTAAGTCGATAAATTAAATAGAAGGTAAAGAGCAACGGTTTTTCTGCGTGGGTTCCACTAGACCCCGCGTAACCATTATGTTTTTTTTTGGAGGTATGACAGCAACCGGTTAAGAAAGACTTAAATTATTTTTTTTACAAGAGGTTGCTACGAATTTTAGCTTTCATAAAATCTTTAGTAATTTTATTATGGTTTGAGTTGTTCAAGATATCACTTTCAATACAGCAAATATATAATCGTGATAGACTTCCGTTCTTCATAAAGCTCAGTACTAATTTTTTTATGAAAGTAAGTTTTGAAAACAAACCATCAAGAAAACGAACCAGCGATTCGCAGTTCGCCATCGGGATCGTCAAATACAACCTTAGTATGATAAACATATTTATGAAAACGGATAATAAATTATTTATCAAGTATCATTTTGAAGAAATTTTCAAGATATAGATCAGCAGCCGTTAATGCTTGTCCTTTGATGAACGATTGAAAAAAGTCAAGCTCGTTTATAGTAAATGATTCGTCTTATTTTTTATAGATTTCAAGTCTGGTACGCTGGCTCCTAAGCCGAATGGTATCTCGTTCGAAGGGTGGCCAAGTGGGTTCTGCTGATAGCGAATTTACTATACATATATTTCAACATGTGTTTTTCAGTTCACGAGATAAAATGTCTTCAAGGACCCAAAACGTACATTTTGGCGTTTTCGAGAAATGCTACGGTCGAAGATTTTTGTCAATGCACAAAAAGGTGTTACAATTAGTATATTTCGATATAAAATCGACACTCTCTTTGGGTCACGACATAGATTTGTTTAATCTCCCAAAATGTACATTTTGACATTTTCGAGGTATGCAACGGTCGAAATAATCAAGTTCCACAGAGCGTTCAAATCGATCCTAATTTTTTTGTGCCTAAAAAGACGTGCCAATTAACATATCTTAACAGATAAATGTGCGATATTTTTAGTTCGCAAAATACAATTTTTTACCCCCCGAAACGTACATTTCCACGTTTCTTATTCTTTAAACTAGTAAAATATTTAATCGTGGAATCCATTAATGATATTCCGTGTAAAAAGATGTTAGGGAAACAGAATTAATGACAGGGCTTTTGTTAGGCTGGACTATGGATTCCATATGAAATGTATTAGGACCTCAACAGATAAGGACCTCATCGGGTTTATTAATGGAGTATGTTAAGGGCGGGGTAAAGTATTAAAATTTTCTTGCATTTTTTATTTTTTCAACTGAATGCATAATATCTTAAGAATATTGTGTCAAAATTTCAAGTCGTTCGGAGCAAAACTGACGAAATTATGAGTATTTAAGCGTCCGTTGCTCCGCGCCGGATTTTTATACCTATAATCGAAAGCTACGCGACGCGTAATGCGAGGGTTAGGCTTAGGTTCAGCTGGATGCAATAAGTTTTGCGGACTAAACTTACACCATCTGTATCGACAGAAAAAAATGCCTTTTTTCCACCGAATTAACCTTACCGCGTCCTTATTTGATATTAAATGTGGATTTCCATGATACCACCGTATAAGGACCAAAGTGTGGCAATTGTAATTTGTAGTTGTATGTTATTGTTGAAATTGTATGTTTATGTTATTAAAACATGAATAGTATGAAACCTGAAGGATATGCATGAACAACAAATTGTAAAAAACAAAAAAAAACTGATGACATTCAGAAAACTTATTTTCTTTTCGTATTAAATTCATTTGTCCATCATTTTAATGCATTTGAATTTTTGCAAAATATTTCGCGTTTCTGAAATCTTGTTTGGTTATTTTCATTTAAAAATTTCCCACTAGTCATGAGAAATCTTCATATTGGGGGAATAATGAATCATTTTCTATTGTTCACAACTTATTCAAAAAAAACTTCAAAGCTTCAGAAAAATTTTGAAAAAATTTAAGTGGAGTAAAATAAAGTAACGAATCAAGTGGTCACGAAAGAAAAAAGCATTGTGTTTGAGTTTACTTCAAAAATTCGTTTATAACTTTCAAATATTGTTTATAAAAATTTGTTAATAACCTTTAAATATTGCTGTCATGCAATATTGTTATGTATAATTGAAATTCACATTCCATTCTGGTTTTGTTGAAACCGTACATGATATAGGTTCTTACAAAATTGAAATTAACTAAATGTCAAACCGATGAAAAAATGCATGTTTATCGAAAAAATAAATAAATTTGTTTTATACCGAAAAAACGTTATCTAAATTTTTGAGAATTTTTTATTTCACCAATTGTTAATAATTATTCGAAATTGTTATCATTTCGACAATGTTAATAATCTAACTCTACAAATTCGATATATTCAGTCACCTATGTTATTGTTGAATCCATATTGGGGCTCTATTAATTTTCCCACAAATGGCCCCATTTTCAAAGCGTGACAGCCCTCGACGGCCTCTACCAGGCTTCCTGATCGGGGCCTTCACATTATTAGGGAGTACCTGACAAGGACCTGACTAGAGCCCTTTTACATTTTCTACACGGGCTTTGCAATTTATTGTGATCGCTTGAGAAAATTACAATTCTAATAATAGAAATTCTTTCTGCTACTTTCATTGCAAAAATCCACCGGTTATTGTTTTATCGTGACATTCGGTTCGGTGAATTTATCGCCAGAGTCTCCGTCTTCTCGCCCTTAATTTATATATACTAGCATCTTAAAAAGCGTACTGAAAAAAATTGTAAAATCAATACCGCGACGTGGAGTTGAACTCATGGCCAACGAAGAAGTAGATACTGCTTCAACCCCTAGAAGTACGGAAAAACCTTTAAAGCTGATGAATTTATAAATTCTGGTGCTTATGATTCCAAAAAAAGTGACAATTTTTCACTGATCGGTGGCGTGTTTTATTAACTGAGGAAGGTTAGTCCCGAAGGTGCTTGTTTGGGTAATTGCGACAATTGCGAAGGGCCTTTGTCGAACGATTTGGATTCGCAAAGTTCCGAGGTTTTGCAATTGGTTTGCTTGCCTCTGTCGAAACTCTCGCCGTTCTTAGGAAGTGCTAACGCTCGCGCTGCAAGAATACTGCAATCGATCGGGCGATGCTCTATCACCTACCGGGGTGCCCGGGCTTGAGCAATGATAAGATCTGATTTTCAGACAGTTGACCGGTAACAACTTTTTCGTTTGAAAAAAAGTGAAGAAAAATATTTCCTATTTTTTAGTACTTTTCACATAAAATCCGCCATATTATTTCTTAGAGCAAATAAAATGAAATTTTAACTCCGGATATCGGACTCCTGAAACACTAAAGTACATCGTTATCTTTTAAATCTACTCCAATTTCCTTATTGAGTTTGGAGCTCAAACATCAAACAAAAAATGTGTTCTTTTCTATGTGTATAGATGTGTATAGAATGTGTAACTAAAATGTTAGTTAATGGGTTCATGAATATCGACAAATGGTTTTTAATTGGAGTTTATAACGTTTCATGATCTTATTCAGTAAAAATGTTGAAAAATTCTATTTATTTGTTGTCTATGCGTACATCCTAGTTCAAACGCCAAGGCGTGAAAACAAGCTGGTTTTATGAAAAATAAATCTTTATCCCAGGAGCTGCTGTAACAATATGCCGTTATTGCTACATGCTTGCCCTTTCACGGTCAAGCGTCGCGAACCTGACGAAAAATTCTCGAATGAAAAATGACAAATCATAAGTAGAAAAATGGCTGCGGGCATGCGTTTGTCGCCTCGAAGTTTTCTCGCAGGATTTTTCGTTTATTACACGATAAAATGAGTCGAGAAGCTTCTTGAAATGTTGAGGGACGTGGCATTCATGAGGGTCTGGTCCGAAGCAGCGTGAAATATTTGCGAGAAATTTCTTATAAACTCAATACTGCGGATAATGGAATAATTGTCATGGCGAACGAATGCCACCTCGATTTTTTAGTACTTTATCGTCGTTTATCAAAAAATGTCTCATAAAATATATGACTAGACCCCCATCCTCACGACCATAAGGAATTGATTTTTATCTTAAAATAGAAATTAATATTATATTCTAAAAGAAATCCGTCAAGACAAATTTTGAGTTCGTGCGCCCTCGATCGATGACTCTTAAATCCTCTCCTTAAATCCTTAAACTCCGTTTACAATCAAATCTGTAAAATCAACAGTTCAGTTTTTGTGAACCTTTTGATAACAATACAATTGCATTTTGTTTTTGTTAGGATAGAGTATATTGCATTCTGAATACGTGGGATCTAGTAAATATACTTTTTGAGCACGACGATTTTAAGTCAATTCAAAGTTCGATCAGCGAGATGAAGGTGTCGAATAGCAGGACAGTTGTGTTTCATCGCAATCGGTATCTATTTTTCGGCAAAGAAAAAAAATTATAAAGGAATATATCCGTATCAGAATATCTAAAATGCAGACGTTAACATTTCTTTTATGATACTAAATGGTGGTGTATAAGAATATTTTATAATAATTGATTTTCGCAAAAATCTAACAGAAATTTTACCTGACGTGAGTAGAAACCAAGGCAAAATTATCTCGTTTGTTTGATTCGATATTTTGCTATCTGTTTGTCACGTCAAAACGTCCTCAAGAACTTTAAACCTTATGTTTGTGCTCGTTCTTCTTTTCGACCCAGTCTTTTGGCGTATAGACTGGATGGGGGTATTTAATTGAGAAAAACCAGACTACATTTCAAGTTGAGATTTACACTACGTCAATTTTAATTTTTCTTCTTGCCTGGATCCTGGTACTTTCAGAACTGAGTGATTTTTCTTCTGTACGAGGTTTAAAATTTTCGGTTTAGAGGGGTTCCAAAAATTTAGGCAGAGGAACAACCAACACAAATAATGTTTCATCTTGATTCTGGTTTTCCTGCATCTTCGACTCGAGGGCGCACCATCTCCGCACTCGGGTGTCCTTATCCTGGCTGCGTGGGTGAGGTTTCTTCCCTCCCAAATAACGAGATGTGGCTTTGTGACGGCCTACGCTCCTCCCACAACTTACTATGTCATACACACAATATTAATTACTAGATTCTTCATATTTGATGAATATAATACCCTTGAAAATCGAAATTACTCTGACTTTCCATGGAGAGTTGAAACAAATATTGCCAATATGTAACCAATAGAAAAAAATTTAATTTCAAGGGTATTTTCGAGTTATTGAGAAAAAAATACGTTCAATTAAATGTTGTTTCCGCAAGCATTAAAAAAGCATTCGAACTCAAATTATGCGAAAATGTTAATTACAATAATAATAATTTATAGAAATGTACAAATATCTCAGTTTGTAATTCTGGACGGAAAATTCCTCTGTAATTTTTTATTCGGACGGCCCCCTGATGCGATATTAATTAATTAAGCTCAGCCTATAGCACGCGCCGAGTAAAAGATCGACACAGCGAGCAAATGGCGTGCGTGAAGGCGTAGAGCGCCTGAGAAGTGTGGGTGTAAAAGCGCCAATAAGGTTGATAGTGTGCGTGCGGCGTGAGCGATGAACGTCGAGAGTTCCCGCTACACGAATAAAACGGAAAACGAGCCTCCGTTCTGGGCGATTATTCGTTCAAAAACGTGTGACAATCCAAAAAAGCTCGAAGGGCAATGTTCCTTTGACTATCGTCATTGTTAATCAATAATGATCAATTTCCACCTTGAACCATCCACATGGGATGTACCATTTACTCGAAGTGCTACGACACTTTAAACCGAGGTCACGCGTATTGGAAATACTTATTAACTTGCATCAATTGAAAGTTTAACAAAAAATTTTAATTGAAAGACAACAACCAACCATTCTAATAAAAGACAATAAATCTCTATCTCCTTTATGTGTTTGAATTTTTTTAAATAAAAACATGTGGCGAATCATTGCGCAACGTTATCGCTCGAGATAACATTTTTTTTAAATCGGTCATGCAATCAACAATTTATGGTATAATAAAAAAGCACCTATCATCGATTTCACGTGATTATCATTAAATTTGTTATAGCGATTTTCGAGATAGTTTCAATTTTTAATAGTTTTCAGGCTTTCGTGGCTATTGTCGATATTCAAGACCGAATTGTCCGTAATTTAAAATATGTTCTCTAATTTTAATACTTTCGCTATGAAATCAAACTTTTAAAAAATTGTTTATTGCAATGTATAAAAAAATGTCGATGATTTTAAATTGCAATTGAATGAAAATGAATTTTTTGCAATTACAATTAATCAAATTACTATGAATAATTTGCTGCGGTTTTTGGAAAAAAATCTTTTCTGCAATTTATGAAAAAATGTTGGCTTTTCAAATTGCAGTTGAAATTGATTTTTTTCAATTGCTCAATGATACGGAAGAATTCAATTCTTTTAATTTAATTTTTTTGTAATGACACGAAAAGAAATCTTTTGGATACAGATGTGGGCATTACTCCGGTGGGTGACCGCTCAATAAGAGGGGGGCACAAAAACTGGCCAATTGTAAAGGGGAAAATGGAATAATGAAGTAGGAAGATAGAATAGAAGAGTGGGAACGAGTTGTAGAAACCGAAAAAATAGGCGTAGACAAGAAAATCGAAAAAAAATTAATAACTGAAAAATACAATTTTTTCGAATAGTTTAGATCAATTTATGAAAAGAACGTCGATTAACACTGTTTAAATAACAGTGGCGTACGGTCAACTAAACGTTCGGGGATTGGGACCAAATCATTTTTTGTATTTTTTTCAATCGCGCTTGGGTTTGAGAAATTATTATTATACTGTTCTTTTTCATAAATTGATATAAACAATTAGAAAAGTAGTATTTGTCATTTATTAGTTTTCGTATCTTCATGCGTGCACCCATTTTTTAGGTTTTTAGGACTTCATCCTTCTATCCTATTCTTCCATCCTACCTCATTGTTCCATGTTTCCTTTTACATCTCGCCAGTTTTCGTATCCTTCTCCAATTACGTCCCATATCCCATACGATATTCAGAAAATGTCTTCTCTTATCATTGCAAGAACATTAAATAAAATGAATTGAATTAAGTGTAATTGTAATATTTTTTTATTCGAATTTCATTGAGCAATTTAAAAAATCAATTTCATTGTATTGCAAAAAAAATCAATGACTAAAATAATTTGCTTCAGTAGCAATTTGAAAAATAAAAATTTTTCCATAAATAGCTCAAACAATTTTTTTCAAAATTTAAAATCATCGAAATTTCTTTATACATTGCAATGAAGAATTTCGTTGAAAAACTATAATAAACAATTCAAAAATTTCATTTGATTGCAAAAGAATTGGAATTAGAGAATGTATTTTGAATGCATTGCCATCTGAAAAATTTAAACTCTCTTGAAAATTGCAACAAACAATTGAATGACAATCGTGTGTAGTCAATGATAGGTGCTTTTCTATTACTGCAAATTGTTGATTGCATGGCGGATTTCTTGGAAATTTTCATCTCGCTAGAAATTACGAAGCGTAATGGTGCGGAAGATTACTTTAATTGAAAGGTTTCAAACGCATACAGGAAATAGTCATTCATTGAAATTTATGTGACGGATTGGTTATTGTCTTTCAACTTAAATTGTTTATGAAGTTTTCAATTATTGTTAGTTAATAAGTATTGTTATAAACTCGAGATATTTGTAACCTGCATGCGCGAGGGAGGACATACGGGAAGTAGCTCGAGTCGTTGTATCGCGGTTAACGGTCGAGTCGAGTTGCGGCGATCGTGTATTCACGAAAGAAACGATGAGCGGAGGGTTTTGCATGCACACGAGACTTCGGAACGCTCTGGTGCGAGAGATGATTTCAGCGGACGGTTCCTCGAGAGCGCGACCGAATTCGCGCGAGCATCTACACGAGGGTTTCGCGTCGAAAACGTTTCCTCGGCGTTCTAGCAAGCAGGAGCCGTAGCTGGGGCGGGGATGAAGATCACGCTTCGTAGGCGAATCGGTGCAGCTTTTACAGCTCGTATTGTTACCTCCAACGAAGCAGTGTTGGGCGCGATCCTCCGGGTCTCGTCAAAGCCTCAGGCCCAGAGATAACCAAGTTCCTCAGTTTGAGCGGGATACGGACCGGGTTCCTACAAGTTTAGATGTATGTTTTATTCCCTTTTCAGGAAATAATAAAAATCGTGATTTAGGCTTCACGTACAACAGTATTATCGATCCACATGACGAATACCGCGGTTCAGAGCGTCGTAACACTTCGGGTAATGATACATCCCATGTCAATGGTTCAAATGTGAAAATGTATCATTATTAATAAACAATGACGATAGTCAAAGGAACGTTGTCCTTCGACCTTTTTTCGATTTTTGACAAATTTTTGAACGAATACTAGCGCAGAACAAATCTCGATTTTCTATCGTTCGCTCCTTACATTGTTTCTCCTTCACTAACAATGTCTCGTTTTATTCATCTTTCGAGAAGGCTCGACGTTTATCACTCATGCCGCTCAACCTCATTCGCGCTTTTATACGCACTTTTTTTGGGCGCTCTACACCTTCACGCACACCACTTACTCGCCGTGTCGACTGTTTATTCGGCGCGTGCCATTGGGTGAGCTTAATTAATTAATATTTTATCAGGGAGTGTCGGAGGAAAAAATGACAGAGGACTATTCGATTCAGAATTTCACCACCTACCCACCCCTCAGCGGTCGGTTGACCATTATGGGACAGGCTGTATAATATAGACCAATACATTTTTCATATATCTCTTTGGCAATCAATTTCGTAAATGATATATGAATTTTGTAACAATATGTGGACGTATATGTTGGCACCTGGTAGGGATTAACGGGTGTACATATATACATATATATATATATATATATATATATAATATATATATACGAGACATACATCACGGAAAGGACGTTTCCATTCGTAATCTTAGAGTTTCGATTTTTTATTTATCTTCAAATTCTTAAGAAAACGTGATGTTTAGAAATGTTAATTTTCCTGTATTTACTTTAGACGCTAGTCTGATGAGAGATAAGTTAGAGAACTTATGAAGCTCCGCGCCGATTTCGACCGTTGTTCTGTTTTATTGTCCTTTTTCATAGACATCTATTTTAAAGTTTTTACTTCGCGTGTTTCTGTTATCGGTTTGCTGGAAGCCCTGAACATGTGGATGTTTTATCGAGAAAGACTCGAGATAGACACAAAAAATGGTCTTAAATATCGAAACGTACTGTGTAATTCCTCGCTCTTCCCGTGTAGAAATTCAAACACGGCACTCGTGAGAACCTTACTAGTTTACCCTTTCATAGATAAGGTCCGCATGAGGGAAACTTATACGGACCACACTAGTTCGGTGACGCATCGAACGATGCGGCCCCTAATAAGGGATCTACCTTGACCCTGATTAGGATATTGTCAGGTACCTTAGTACACGGAGAGAAAAAACTTATAATCTTTATAGGGTTTTCTGGAAAAAATTACCGTGCTTTCTATAAAACGGTATGCGAACTGCCAGCATTAGAAAAATTATAAAAAGATTTGAAAATTATTCTTTGACACACAAGATAAATATTGTTTGCGTTGACTACAGAAAAAAAATCATGCCTAGAGTGAATTGTTAACGTGCTAGCACGGTAAAATTTGCCATGCTAGCACAATGAATGACATCAACCCAGTAACAATTTTTCTAGTGCCAGCTCAAATTTTTACCCTGCTAGCATATGTATACATATATACTATATATACAGCCTGTCCCAAAAGGGTCGAAGGATCTCTGAGGGGGTGGTAGATCTCGAAATTCTGAATCGAAAAGTCCTCATCCGTTTTTCGATCTGATGCACCCCTGATGAGTTATTAATAATTAATGACAGCCAATAATACGCGTGGGCTGGGCGGCGCGTGGTGGTGTGCGCGTGACGGTGTGCCCGGCCGCACCGCGAAAGGCAGGGCTGCGCCACGCGACGTGGACGTGTGTGTGTGCATGGGTGTGAGGGCCCAAGCTAGGCAGCACGCGTTGATTGCATTGAAGGAGAACGCGAAAAAAATAAGTAGCGCTCCGCGATGATATATTTTCATAAATGGATGATAAATGAATTAAATGAATTCATGTGGAATTGTAAATCTTTAATGGAAAGCGAAATTTCTACTAAAGCCGTTAAAATTCCATTTATTTATTTACTTAAACTAAAAATAAACATCAGCTTGGCGTTTTGTCATACGATATTTTTACATTATTGATTAAAAACAAAAAAAAATTATGCGCTTTAATGGTCGAATTTAACGCATGCTAATTAATTTATTTTCATGATTGCCCGACTTAGTTAATTGATGAGTGAGATCAACTCGAGCAATGACTCTTCCTCCTTACTTCTCGAACGAATCGTCTCGAGATAATTGAATTTAAGGTGTTTCTGAACAGGGAAATAGCAAATATCCTGAGAGGTAAAGATTTTCAAAACTCTCGACACGGAGAAATAGAAATTTCAACATTTCAGTCTGCGAATATTCCACAAAATGTATTTAGTTTCAACAAATCATAATTTGCCGACATTTTTAGGCTTGAGGAGAGGATAAAATCCTCTCTTAAAAATTCAAGCCTCCCTTCGAACGGTGAGTATGTATACATGTAAAAATTGTTACAAATATATTTTTTTTGCAATGATTGATTATCATTTATTGTTATTCGTGTTATGTAATTATTATACAACATAAAAAATGTCAGTACAAAGATTTCAACACAACATCTCCTAATTATTATTTTTGGGATCCTCGGAGGTGTCGGGTACATTTTCATAACTTTTGAATCCTTCTATTATTCTTAATTCTATTTAAATTCTCAACAATCGTTGAAAAAAAATTATTCTAATAATTGTTAAAACACTGCTATCAATTTTTGACATTTTTCAATTTTTAGTCTTACAGTTTTAGTAGTTCGTTGTAATTTTCTTCTTTTAGTTTTGGCATAAGAATTTTTTTTAACGATTGTTGTGAATTTAAATATAATTATGAACACAATTTTGTTCGCCGTGCAGATGTTTTTGAAGTATCATGTATTTCGAAGGATTCAAAAGTTATAAAAATACACCTGACACCTCCCAGGATCCCGAAGAATAATAATTACGAGATGTTGTGGTGAAATTTTTGACGTTTCACAAATACTGATGTTGTTTGTGTTGTACAATGACTACACAACACGAATAACAATAAATGATGATCAATCATTGCAAAAAAATGTATTTCAAATATTTTTTACATGTACATACTCACCGTTCGAAGGGATTCTTGAATTTTTAAGGAGAGGATTTCATCCACTTCTCAATCCTAGAAATGTCTGCAAATTGTGATTTGTTGAAATTAAATACATTTTGTGAAATATTCGCACACTGAAATGTTGAAATTTCTATTTCTCCGTGTCGAGAGTTTTGAAAATCTTTACCTCTCAGGATATTCGCTATTTCCCTGTTCAGAAACACCGTAAATTCAATTATCTCGAGACGATTTGTTCGAGAAGTAAGGAGGAAGAGTCATTGCTCGAGTTGATCTCACTCATCAATTAACTAAGTCGGGCAATCATGAAAATAAATTAATTAGCATGCGTTAAATTCGACCATTAAAGCGCATAATTTTTTTTTGTTTTTAATCAATAATGTAAAAATATCGTATGACAAAACGCCAAGCTGATGTTTATTTTTAGTTTAAGTAAATAAATAAATGGAATTTTAACGGCTTTAGTAGAAATTTCGCTTTCCATTAAGGATTTACAATTCCACGTGAATTCATTTAATTCATTTATCATCCATTTATGAAAATATATCATCGCGGGGCGCTACTTATTTTTTTCGCGTTCTCCTTCAATACAATCAACGCGTGCTGCCTAGCTTGGGCCCTCACACCCATGCACACACACACGTCCACGTCGCGCGGCATAGCCCTGCCTCTCGCGGTGCGGCCGGGCACACCGTCACACGCACACCACCACGCGCCGCCCAGCCCACGCGTATTATTGGCTGTCATTAATTATTAATAACTCATCAGGGGTGCATCAGATCGCAAAACGGATGAGGACTTTTCGATTCAGAATTTCGAGATCTACCACCCCCTCAGAGATCCTTCGACCCTTTTGGGACAGGCTGTATATGTATTAAATTTATGAGTATATCATTTGTATTTATAAATATTAATGTACAAATGTATATTCTCATATACATAAATATATGTATAGCACAGTAGCTATGAAGCAGAACCCGCTTGGCCACCCTTTGAACGAGACACCGTTCCATTTGGGAGCGAGCGCATCAGACTTCAAATCGAGAACAAAAAAACCGTCCTCGAGATGAAGACAATGATTATCGTTGCTATGCTTGTATATATCTTCTCCCTGGCTCGTGATCGCTTGTGAGCGAGACCGTGGCCGTACGCCGCGCTGCGGACAATGCTTGAACTTCGCTCCCTATTAACAGAGGCGTCGCGCGCTTGTTTCCTAAGATACAGCATTTTCTGAGAGAGCACGGTAAAAATGTATCCACCGTCTTGGATTTATTTTCGATGAGGCTATTAATTTTTCTGCGATCGCAAATGAAAAATTTGGAAGCTTAAATTTTTACTGTGCTGCTTATGAAAAATTCGTTATTATATTTTAATTTTTTTGATTCCACGAGACGTTTTTTCCGAAATGTGTAACAAATAGTCCGTAACAACAGATGAAAAATTACAAAGTCTACATTTTTACGGTGCTGTATCAGAAAAATTCGTCGTCACATTTTTAATTTTGTGCTGCGAAATACGGAACGTATCCGGATGCCGTAAAAGTAAGGAACACAGCCGCCATTTCATACCGTGTTGGGCCGCATAGGTGGCGCCTCAGCGCCTTTAATACGGAACTGTACAGGACGTATCTCAGCATGTCGGATTAGTAAAGATGGCAGCCTGAATCGTACCGTGTTAGGGCCGGATAGGGACTATTACGGCAATTTATTATTACGGCAGCCTTATCGGGATCTATCAGGACCCTTTATATAAAAAAGGCTAAAAAAGGCCATTTCTACACGGGTTATTTAGTGATTTTTCGAAAAGAAATACTGAATTTTGATGGTCAGCAAAGTATATGATACTTATGAAACGTGCAATTTTTACGGTTACAACTTTTAAGGCCTTGATTATATTTTTCAAAAAGTTAATAAAAAATAATTCTAACCGCACATTCAGGACGTTGTTTTCCGAATTATTTTCACGCGATCCCGCGAAAAAATATTTACGCTGTCCCGTTTTTCAGCATCACGCGATACGAATCCCAATAAATGAGGATGCTGTCCACCTCACGTCATAGTAACTGTACTATTTTGTATAGAATTCAAACAAATGGATACGTGAACAAAAGTCAATGACAGCAAATGTACTCAATGCCTCATTCTCATACCATAGACTATCACTTTGATTATTTCGAAACGTTTCAAAATATAAAATAAAAACGTTTAATTTTGTTCCAGATGCGTATCCAGGAAATTCGGGAGAAAGTTTTTGTAGCAGCGATCTGTCTCTGGACGGAACTGAAGCTGGATTTGACATAGGTGACAGCGAAAGCGGAGCCAATGATGGGCATCATGGAAGTTCGCTTTCTCATGGAGGCTCGTCTCATGAGTCCCCGTCTTTATCCCAGAGTCTGCACGCCTCTATTCACAATCCCATTGATAAATTATTTATGATGCATGATAGTTATTTTAGTGGAGATCATTCATAAATTTTCTTGTTCCATTGATGGTAAACAATTAATCATCGTTCCGCGTCTCTTCGAAAGCCTATGAATTTTACAATCTGGTTTATGAATGATATTTATAATTGAGTCTTTTATATTATGAATGATATGTGCCAAAAAAAAGTGTACACTGTTTTATTGATAACGTCAAATGTCATTGTACTTCGATGTAAACGCTACTTTGATAATGAACAGTATGCTTTGAAGAATAATACAGCTAAACAATAATAATTGAATATATCTTCCGAAATTGTAAAAACATTTTATCAAATACCAAAGAATTATGGGATGTGTATAACTATAACTACAATGATATGCATTATTTTGTACCAGTTATTGCCTTTTAACAACGAATATTATCACCTTAACTATTCCCAAAAACGAAACAATATACAAAAGGATCCCGATTTATCTAGTCGAGTAATACTTTCCATGTACTTCTTCCTACTGCCCAAACGAATCTTTTACTATCGATTTCAGACAGTATTGTTAGTACTGGTGCAAAAAAACCAATGCGGAGATAAATACTATGACCAGTGTGCAATTCAGTTACCGTAAAATATACGCTGTAATATCCTTAAGTACCAAGCATATGAATTAAATAAATCTGTATTTTGTAAAACCCATTGAAAAAATGTTAAATAGAAAATCGAGCTTCATTCGTTCTAGGCTTTATGAAGAACTTTAGTCAGTAGGCATGATATATCCCATGTCATTAAATTAACTTATGTAGTTTTGGTTTCCGTTATAAACTCTAAGAAGACAAATATTACGTTTTATAATAAAATTAATTAGCCCTAACACAAATGCACTATAAGACACGTGAGTTACAAGGCTATGTCGCTTGCCAAAAATCGAAATTCCGCACTTCGGAACCAGATCCTCGTTTTGAAGCATTTGCCTAATGTTTGTGTGTATCAAGATGGGTCCATACCGACTGGAAGCAACTACGGTGGGATGAATCTAGAGACGCGGCAGCGTTTCGACTCCCAGTAATAAAAAAAAATGTATGATCTGACGTCAGATACCTGCCACAGATATTATACAGGATGGGCTTCCAGCTGTCAACTAAGAATTTAAATCACGTATATTTCCGAAACCGTTCTCCTAATCGAAAATGTAATGACATTTTACCGATTCAATATGATCTTTTTCTTTCCATTCAGCCTAGTTGAAGCACGATTTGGTGAGCCGATATGTGCAAACTTATATTATGAGCTGATTTTTTCTCTACTAAATTTCAAAATAATATATATATCACAATCGTGATGTGGTGAAATAGGCAAAACACGGAAAAATCGAAGCGCGGGCGGACGCGACACAAGACGCGGGCGGAAAGGTCCTACTATCCTCCCGTGGTGGGTATACGATTTTTTATCACACCAGGATGGAAAGTACGGCCCGAAAAATGCAATTTGTTGTTTTTTTCGAGGAGGTTATGATATCTTTAGCCCTCCTTTGGACGGTAGATTATTGTCGATTGGACCAAAATAAACAAAAGACGGTGCAGCCTAAATAAAAATAAGAATGTCGATGTGGATTTGAACGGAAATGATTAGTAGGGGACCGCGTCAAACTTGTTTCGCTGTAAACATGATATTTTGTGTAATGTTCTATTCACTTATTTACCCTATCATTAATTATCGTTACTCTGGCATAGATTTTAACTGGGCCGTGAGCAAGCGGAGAGTTCGGGTCACAATCCCGACTTTTAAAATTACTTTTCCTGTTTTTTTTATTACATCAAGATGGAAAATTCGATAAGATCTTTAAACGTACTTTATTGTTCATTACATATAATCATTCGTAACCGGAAATCCTTCTGCAACTAGTTCAATTATTTTCCTGATTTGTATCGGCATTTTTATATGTATTGATGGTTAGATTTGTAATTGTGCAATTTTGAATGATGACATGTGGAGAATCAACGGTTAACGTCTCAACCATTTCATTTCCAATTTTCTTCGTTTCTAAAATGTTGCATTTTTTTGGTCTCCTAGATGGGGTTCAAATTCGTAATATTCTTCAGAGGTAATTCATCTGCCGTGATATTTGGAGATTTATATGTAGAGGTAGACGGTGTCGGTTGGTTTGAAGCGACTATTCCTTCGTAAATTTTTTTGCGATTGGCTAGCGAATGCTCGATATATCCTTCTGCGACGGAATTTGCTCGCCACCCTCCAAGTTGCTTTACTGAGGTTAGATTAGCATCTGAGTTTGCGAGTAATGTTGCTGCTGTTCGCCGAAAACAGTGACCGGTGTATTTTTCAGGACAATCTAACTGAAGATAGTTCGCAATATTTTTCGGCACTTCGCTGCTTTTGTTTTTTCCGATGAGTTGGCGCATGCATATCCCTTTTTGATATTTAATGAAAAATCGGTCAGACTCAACATTTGTAGGTCGTAGAAAAATGTACTTGTTTACTGTTCCATAAAAGTCTTTTCCAATTACGAAAGAACTGGGATAATGATTTTTATTATCTTTTACTCTCACGATGAGTTGAGAGTCTGCGTCTCGTCCTTAGAGCACCGCATATACCGAAAATTAGAATTACCTGACGAAAGGTATATAAACAATTGTATACATTGATACGATTAAATTAAGCTGTGATACATACTAATTTTTTTATTGTACTCACTATCATCAACAAGTAAATGGAATCTTCGGATTCATTAAGAAATTTTTTTTTTTTTATGCATTGTCAGCACTTGAGCTTTCTTCGGCTTGTAACCCTTCGCTCGATTTTTAATAAAAGCCTTGAGGTTATAATATCTATTGAAATCGACCCCGTGCCGGCGACCAACGGTAATCTTTAGCATAGACCATATGATCCATAGAGTCGAGGGTGAGTGAGTTCGAATAGGCTCGTTGAAATAAACGAGAAAAACGTTTTCGTTGAATGATGTTGCTTTATTTTTGGCTTTCCAGCATAAAAATTCTTGATAACGTAATTCGTATCTTTTTTTCGATTTTTTGCCTAATAAATTTTCGGTAAGAATTTGTCCTTCTTGATCTGAATTACGTATTATTTCTTCTTCTTCTAAATCACTGTCTTTAGAGCCGTCCGAACTCATTCTTTATTTTTTTACAATTGCAGTATTAAATAATTATGACACCGCGGCCCTATCGTGTAATGAATTTGTACCGTTGCTGAGTTGTGGTCAAGAAAGTTCATAAGACACGCGCTCTTTGAACCGGGAGGTAATGTGTCACTTTCCGCCCTGAAAATAGGGCCGAAAAACGAACTTTCCATCGAGGTGGGAGAAAATAGAAGTTTTCGTCGACAAGTATTTTTTTCAAATAGTGTGAAAAATGAAAATACCATTTTCCAAAAAAAAAAATGAAATCAAACTTGGCGTGCATGGAACCTCTTTTTCTTAACCATGCACGCCAAGTTTGATTTCATTTGTTTTTTTTTTTGGAAATGTTATTTTTATTTTTCACACTATTAACGATTTACGCAATTTCTGGAGGAATTAACATTTAAAGCGCGCAAGCATTTATTTTATCGCATGTACAAGTACCTCGAAAGCTGCAAACGGAAGCTCTTATATCCGGTAGAACTCGTTCTCCCATGTCCTTATTATTATCATTTTTAATAAAATAGTTGTAGGTGAATTTACTTTCCATATTAAATTAGTCACTCAAAATGAACGCGTGACTCTTGGAACTGGCGGTTACAGATACATTTTTTTTTAACTGTGTTGATCGTCATAAATTCTAATTGAACAGGGAATACAAAATCCGCCAAATACATATCTCTGCGAACACTGAACGCTTTGCATTCCATTAGAAAGTGCGAGAAGGATTCTTCGACTCGTGATTCGCAACATAAACATAGTGATTTCCCGTCAAATTTGTAAGCTAAGGTTTTCCATCTGAAGCAATAGCTGTACGCAGTGGATACACGACATTCTGCCAAAATCCAGTCATAGACAGAAAGAGCGGGAGACTTAAGGTAGGCTTCGCATGATAATTCGTTTAAGTGTTTGATATATTTGTACATTAGACAAAATGAGAGAGTTGAAACTCTCACCACATCATTATGGAATCTAGTATCAATCATGATCCCAAGGCAATTGGTAACGATTGTTGCAACGTTTCTGGGCATAGCTCCTCCAATGTGTAAGCGAGATTGAATACTCACCGAGAGTTGTCGAGTGCAGAGAACCGGTTATATTTTAATATATTATTCGGGGATAGGTCTAGTGCCACAAGCTGTTCTAAACATTTTCGCGGGAATCTTTATTCAGGCATGGAAGTGATTCTAATCAGATATCTTACCGCCTTCTTAATAATCTGGATTTCTATTGGGGAAGATTTTGTTTCAAATCTTATCATATATCCCTGGCGAATTTGCCAACCACGATTTCGTGATAGGTATTTTTTGGACAAATGACATACCAGAAAATCGTAGTTTCCGTGGTTTGCAAACCAGAAAAACTACGATTTTGTGGTATGTTATTTGTCCAAAACATACCTACCACGAAATCGTGGTTGGCAAATCCGCCAGGGATCTCGGCATGTTATTAAGAACCGCTAGCAAGCCGGAAAAAACCGCTGTTGTACAACTTCCAGCTCTTTCGTATGCTCCAAACCCCAAATTTCTGCTCCGTACAGTAAAAAGAATTCAACCACCGCCTTAAAAATTGTTATTTTGGCCTTCAAATTATTCATGCGCGTAATAACTATCGGAGCCCATATTGACCCCAAAGCTATCTTGGCACTTTGTGCATGTGACGGTTTTTAGGCTTTTTTCGACCATCGCAAGTCAGGTGTATAATTTGAAGAAATTTCATTTTTTTACGATAAAAAACTTAAAATGGATTACAGAAGGCTCCATCTTCATCTTGATGAAAAATTTTTGCGATTTTTTTTCGTCAAGGTATATTATTTTTGGCCAGAAAAGATAAATTTTGAAAATTCCAAATAACCCAAAAACAATGGGGTTTGGAGGTGTCTCAAGCTCCCTCTGTGCCAATCTCCCTTTGAGGAGGGAGGGGGATCCTAAGCTCCTGCTGTGCCAACCTCCCTCTATGCCAAGCAGCCTTGTGTACCATGCTGCCTCCGCATTAACTTGCCTCTGTCTGAACTGCCTTGCGTGCTGAGCCTCAAGCGTGCCAACCTTATCCGATATGTGTACATTGTCGTTAAGATGTCACTGCGAGCGCGTTCCACAGACCGCACATCGACCGCCTGGATATGTCCATCGCGTTCAAAGCTAAGCTCCTTCGCTCGATAATCGAATAATCACAAGAAAAATATATTGTCATAATAATTAATGATTCAGGAAATTACTAGAAAAGTTAATTTTGTTACAATTTGAAATTAATTCGTTCTTGTGTCCAAATGCACACGAATTTTTTCCGAATTCACTCTGGTATTCACTTTTTCCGAATTCACTATTCGGAAAAAGTGAATACCAGAGTGAATTCGGAAAAAATTCGTGTGCATTTGGACACAAGAATTTGTATTTTTCTTGTGATTATTCGATTATCGAGCGAAGGAGCTTAGCTTTGAACGCGATGGACATATCCAGGCAGTCGATAACATTGCAATCTCTAACGTGCAGTCTATGCTGTAAGGTAATGATAAGGTAGAAAGCTATGCAGTCTGTGGAACGCGCTTGCAGCGACATTTTACCGACAGTGTACACACATCGAATAAGGTTGGCACGTTTGAAACTTGGCAGGCAAGGCAGTTCAGACAGATGCAGCTTGGCACAATGGGAGCTTGGGAACCCCTCTTCGCGAAGTGTGAAGTATCGATTGGCTTCTTGCAGAACGTGTTTCGATGAAAATCGCAACTGTTGCGGCCAAGTTCACGGTCACTTTTTTTGGGGTTTTTAACTAAACGGCTGAACCGACAAACGTTTGAATCATCCAACAAACGGTAGGAAAAGAAAAAAAATAGAATAGTTGAAATCGTGCGGCCAAATTTAACATAACTGGTCAACCGATTGCTGAGGGGTGGGTAGGTTAGGTAGGGTTGGGTAGGGTAGGTGGGTGGTGAAATTCTGGACCGGAAAGTTCTCTGTCATTTTTTTCTGCGACACCCCCCTGATGAGATATTAACTAATTAAGCCCAGCCAATAGCACGCGCCGGATAAACGGTCGTCACGACGAGTAAGTGGTGTACGTGAAGGCGTAGAGCGCCTGGAAGCGTACGTGTAAACGCGCGAATGAGATTGATAATGTGCGTGCGATGCAAGAGAGGAACGTCGAGCGTTCCCGAAACATGAATAAAACGTGATAGCGCTAGTGAAGTAGAGACAATACAAGGATGGAACGGTCGAAAATTAAGACTGCGTTCTGCTCGATTATTCTTTCAAAACATCGCATGAAATCGAAAAAAGGTCGGAAGACAACGTTCCTTTGCGTATCGACTTTGTTAGTTAACAATTATAAATTTCCACATTCAAATCATTTACCAGTGATGTAACCTCGCTACGACACCCTGAAGCGCGGTCTAGGGAATCGGCAATACTTATTATTTAACATTAATTGAAAATTTAATGTAAATTTAAGTTGAAAGATAATAACCAATCCTTTAATAAGTTGCAATGAATTTTTATTTCTTGTTTAATATAAAAAATCTTATGAATCATTACGTTGTGTAATCTCTGGTGAGATAAACGATTTTTTAAATCGGCCGTGCAATCAACAATATGCGATATAATAAAAAAGGACCTATCCTATATGGAAGAAAAAGCTCAATGTTTGGAAATATTCACGATAAGAATCATTAATTACTTTGAACCGGTACTGTAAATTATTATTTTGAAGGCATCAAAAGTTAGTTCGACATTCCATTTAACCGTATTGTAACGTCGAAACGCACTCAAGATTTAAAAGCTTAGCAAATGGTCGTTCCTTTTTTGCCCTAGCCTTTCGGCCAATAGACTGGATAGGGATCTTTGATTGAGGAGTGCAAATGAAAGTGGAAACGTGTTGGATTTTACTTGACCCGAATAGTCCATCTTTTAGAAAACAGATTATAAATATACAAATAAAACAATGAATGGACTTATAATTTGATAACCATGAAGACGGCAGAAAGAAATCGGTCAGCCGAAAAGGGTAGAAACCTTCGTTAACATTCTAGTTCTTCGGAACATCTTCAACAATTCTTATTTCTTCTTTTACTTAACACTTTTCCATTTCAATGCTAAGCTCTCAATATTTTCTCTATTAATTTAAATTTTTCTACTATTTTTATCTTTTCCTCTTGTCTGGAATTTATTTATTTTCGGTCACTTTTTCTTATTTTGATTTCGGCACTTTCAAAACAATTACAACTCGATTCTCACCTGACTCTAAATAACTCTGGAATTCAACTCTGACTTAACTGGATCTCAACTCTGACTGATTTTCTTTCCGCGCGTCTTTTTATTATTTCGGTTTAAAGGTGTTACGAAATTTTAAGTAGTGGAAAAGGTCAACCAATGATGGTCCATTTTCATCTTGATTTTTACCACTTGATGACCCCCTACGAAACATGTAACTTTTGTATGAAAAGTTTTTGTCTAAATCTTACAACTTAGATAATATTTCTACGACTAATAGTTAATGCCTCACCCTGTATATGCTCGAACCATTCTCGAGCTTGAAGCGTTTCGAGAAGCCTTACCGACTTTTCATCACTAGGAAGGACCCAAAAGATATACGCGCAGCGCACGCACTTTTAACGCCACACACTCATGCTGTTACACCGAGCACAATAGAGCAAGCGCTGAACGGGAGAGAGAAGCTCCGGACGCTCCGGATGAGTGCGGACAGCACAGCCTATGCGACTCTTTCCAACAGTAGTGCCCTAACCGTATTATCTGAATGTTCAACCATGATTTTTACCTAGTTATACAATAAATTTAAAAAAATTCTCTACAATCGTGAATCAACGCTTATTTAACCATTTCAGCCCTGGCTTTTTTTGAGTAGAGCAATTTTCGTCACATTTTGTATTGAGGAGTTTTTAGGGTCGCTGATTACGAATCCGATGTCAGATTTTCAATATTCAAAATGGCGGATCCAATATGGCGGACGCCTTACTCAAAACTTGATCCGATTGGCCTGAAATTTGATACTCGGGGGTTTTTTGGGACGCAGATTATGAATCCGATGTCAGATTTTCAAAATTCAAAATGGCGGATTCCGGATATTTTTGAAGTAAAGAAATGTCATTCACGAGATTTTTTGCAAAATAAATACCCATTAGATATGGAATGACCATAGTTTTCGAAACCACGAAAACTATGATTTTGTGGTATGTTATTTGTCCAAAACATACCTACCACGAAATCGTGGTTCGCAAACCCGCCAGGGCTGTAGGTGCCCTTTGTGTATTTACTGCAAGTTACTTACGGTTAGATGCGTTTTTGGATAATCTCCTATATTTAATAAAATATTAACTTTCAAAAGATTTTAACGAACTCTCAAACCCTCTCCAACGATTTTCCTTCATTTATGCTATATTTTGGGCCCTTTTGACAAGGTTTCATATTCTCTGTGCTTCCGAATGATGAGCAGGGTGCGGCCCATGCGTGACACGGCCCTGTGGTTGGTTGCATTTTTGAAACAATTCTTATCTTTATATATATATTTCTTCTGTGCGTGTGTTTGTCACTGAACTCCTCAGTAGGTGAATAAGGCGGGTTCTACCCCGGGTCCTCTGAGGGGGGTGCGGGGCGCGGGGAAGCGAGCGCGGGCGGGTGTGCGGTCCGAGGGCTAGAGTGTCAGTGTTGGAGAGGGGATGGAGCGTCGAGCGAGATTAACAGACCCAAATTCTTTCTGTCTCTTTCCCTCCCATGCGCCTACATCTACATTTTTTCAAGATGTTCTTTTTTTATGACTCTGAAGAGTTTTCTCAAATAGTCATAAAAACCCGCATAATTTGGAAAAAGAGGAAAATGGGTCAGTGTGAGAGAGAGAGAGTGAGAGTAGGGATAAAGAGACAGAGCCCATATTTTCTCTCTCTCTACCATGCTCCTGCATTTCAATGTTTTACAGATGGGAGTTTAAGAGAGCTGAAGAAAAAAAGCGTTCAAGAAAAACAGGTAGAGTGGGGGGGGGGGATATAATTTTAAAAATGATACAGAAAAACTTACCATATGATTGATGAAACGTAAATTTATGTTCGTCCATTTTTTTCACATTTTTTCAATATATGTCTCTATGTACTAACTACTAATATTAATATGTCTCTTATTGAATATTATACACTTATTACTTATTTTACACACATAAACACACAAAAGTCTCAGACTACGTTGAATTTGTCATTATATTGGTACACAAATTTGACACATTCTCTCGGGTATAATTGTATAGAGTGGTTTAGAGCACTCTTTGCACCGGCGATCGCGAATCCTATCATATTTTGAAGTCTTGTGTGTACTGACTGCTTCAAACCATTCGAACATGTCACTCATTTCATGGAAACATGACGCACAAAAACGTTTATCACCTCCAGCATAGTAATAAAACACAATCGCACAAACTGTTCTGTTGTCGGGGTGACCCTGCAACTCAGTACGATGCATTATTTTACCACGCCGCATATTATAGGATCGTGCCTCATCACTCTCGTAATCAGAGTCTGCTGGAGCACTCTCATCACCAGAGTCTTCAATCATGTTATCGTCAAACTGTTCAAAATCCATCACTTGGTTTTCTTCAGCCATTTTACACTTGCGGATGTTTCGTGCTCAACGTTCGTTTCACAACTATGCAGAAATTTTTCCAAGCTCTTACAATTTTGTCGTTTTTGCCTTTCCCATTTTTTTGTCTCTTGCGAAAGTTGGAGATGTTTTTTTTTCTTGAAGCAAAAAAAAAGGGCTTGAAGCATGCAAGGCCCCCACTTGAATTTTCTTCAGTACACCATGCAGATGTTGGAGTCATCCACGTTGACTTCACAAGCGGATGTAGAAAAAAAATTGTCTTTGAGTTTTAAGGAAAACTCAGATTTTGGGACGCGTCCTTTATCCCCTATAGAGAATGTTATCTTGAGACTACAAAAAAAAATGGTTTCTAGAGTTGATGGAAAGTAACTAAGACTGTAGAGAGATGCTGTATGGAAAAGGGCAACAATTGTTCTCTACAGCATTCTGGATTCTATCTATAAAAACTAACCATTTTCAGTCCAGCAGTTGACTTGTTGACATCGTGAGGACCCTTTTTTTGTGACGGAAATTTTTTTTTCCATTCCCTTACTACACGAACGATTGCGCTAC
Organism: Heteropelma amictum; assembly: GCA_959613375.1. NCBI lineage: Eukaryota > Metazoa > Arthropoda > Insecta > Hymenoptera > Ichneumonidae > Heteropelma > Heteropelma amictum. The sequence goes on from OY390724.1 coordinate 4,218,108, forward strand.
TGAGGTTTCTTTTTGCCGTAAAAGTGTTTTACCGATTTTTTGTCCTCCGTAAATATGGAAAATCTTCCGACAGTGCAAAATTTGTGTGAGCAGCTAGTGCGAATTAATTCGACACAAGAATATCTTTCATGGGAATGGGAATGTGATGCTCTTATTGAGTCCTTGGAAGATGAGGCGAGAATTAAACGACCGCGATTATCTACAGGGAATCAACAATCGCTCATCGCTCAAATAGCTCGTCTCGAAGGATTAAAAAGATCTACACGTGGAAAGTTTATACATACGGGTGCAGGAGTTGATGATGATGAACTTTTATGGCGTGAAATTGATTCAGCGTTTGAAGGTCGCATACTGACAGGATGTGTGCTGAATAAAAACCATATTGATCCGCGACAATTTTTGGAGGATGCCAATTCATTAGTATGCTCACACGTGAAAGACATTATAGAGAATCATCAAAGTGTCAAAGTGAACACAATTCTCAACGGTGAATTCGTAACAGGTGATAAACGACTGAATAAGAGTATCAATACGCGAAATAAGGAACTGTTTCATACATCAGACTTGAACGAGTGGTACAAGTTATGCGTAGTTGAGCCCACTTTAACAGCACTGGAGGGATTTCAAGAACGTGACAGTGGGTGGTCATTGGTGAAGATTTGCAATTTAATGATAAATGTAAATAAATATAATCCAATGCGTGCTGGATGTCACATAAAAATTCCGCGAAAAATTGCATTGAGAAAAGCTGTCGTAAATGTGCAGTCGATGGACAATGCATGTTTTGCATGGGCAGTGGTTGCTGCACTGTACCCCGCGGATAACCATGCAGAACGCGAATCATCATATCCGCATTGGTCAACCGTTTTAAACCTTCGAGGAATTGAGTTCCCTGTGTGTGTAAATAATATTTAAAAAATTGAGTCTCAAAATGAGTTTTCAATTAATGTATATACAATTGGAGAAAAGGACACTATTTTTCCGGTTCATCTCACGGACTGCAAGAAGAATCGGCATGTGAATTTATTGCATATTCCGTCGAATGATAATATCGGCCATTTTGCATGGATCAAAGATTTATCAAGATTAGTCGGCTCCCAACTCACAAACGGCAAGCGTCATTTGTTCATCTGCGATCGGTAAGATTTTTCAAATTTGAAAAAAAAATTCCACACAAAAGAGAGAAATAATGTGGAAAAACACTGCATAACGCTTCTTTTTTATCTTCCACAGCTGTTTACATTATTTCAGGAGTAACGATAAACTCTTGATACACATGATCGATTGCAGCAAAATGAACGATTGCGCAATTGTATTGCCGAGTCAAGAGGACAAATGGCTCAAATTTAAGAATGTGACCAATAAAGAGCGGCTCCCATTTATTGTCTATGCCGATCTTGAATGTGTCTTGGCGAAGACTGATCAACAAGCGGTTGAGAAAAATTTGTATGAGCGACATGAGGTATTCAGCGTAGCGTTTTTTGTAAAGTGTACCTACGATGATGCTCAATCAGCATATTATTCTTATCGCGGTGCTGATAGCGTAGAATGGTTTATTGGAGAATTAAAAAAATTAGCTTTTCGTGTTAATGATGTATTGTTGAAAAATGTCCCCATGACAAAGTTAACAGCCGATCAATGGGAGAATTTCCGAACCTTCCCTACCTGCCATATATGTGAAAAACCATTTCAGCCTCTTGAAGTACGCGTACGCGATCATTGTCATCTGACTGGAAATTACAGAGGCCCAGCACATTCCGATTGTAACCTTAATTACAAGCAATCATTTTTTATTCCAATAGTTTTTCATAATTTATCAGGCTATGATGCACATTTCATTATCAAGGATATTGCTACAGCGTTTGAAGGGAAAACTAACGTACTACCAATAACAAAGGAAAAATATATTTCCTTTACGAAAACAGTTCACACATCGAATGATTTCCGACATCAGATAAAATTGCGCTTCATTGATTCATATAAATTTTTAAATACTAGTCTTGATAAATTATAATCATTTTTAACGATTGATAAGCTAAAAATTTTAAAATCACAATTTGATAACTTACCAGCCAATGACTTTGCATTGTTAACTCGAAAAGGTGTCTTCCCATATGAGTATCTCGATAGTATTAGCAAGTTGGATGACACCTGCCTTCCTCCACTAGAATCTTTCTATAGTTCATTGACTGGTAGCATGATAAGCGAGAGTGAGTATGCTCACGCTGAAAACGTCTGGCAACGGTTTACCATTCAAACGCTTGGGGAATATAGTGATTTGTATCTGAAAACGGATGTCTTGTTATTACCCGTGTAGAAATTCAAACACGGCACTCGTGAGAACCTTACTAGTTTACCCTTTCATAGATAAGGTTCGCATGAGGGAAACTTATACGGACCACACTAGTTCGGTGACGCATCGAACGATGCGGCCCCTAATAAGGGATCTACCTTGACCCTGATTAGGATATTGTCAGGTACCTTAGTACACGGAGAGAAAAAACTTATAATCTTTATAGGGTTTTCTGGAAAAAATTACCGTGCTTTCTATAAAACGGTATGCGAACTGCCAGCATTAGAAAAATTATAAAAAGATTTGAAAATTATTCTTTGACACACAAGATAAATATTGTTTGCGTTGACTACAGAAAAAAAACCATGCCTAGAGTGAATTGTTAACGTGCTAGCACGGTAAAATTTGCCATGCTAGCACAATGAATGACATCAACCCAGTAACAATTTTTCTAGTGCCAGCTCAAATTTTTACCCTGCTAGCATATGTATACATATATACTATATATATATGTATTAAATTTATGAGTATATCATTTGTATTTATAAATATTAATGTACAAATGTATATTCTCATATACATAAATATATGTATAGCACAGTAGCTATGAAGCAGAACCCGCTTGGCCACCCTTTGAACGAGACACCGTTCCATTTGGGAGCGAGCGCATCAGACTTCAAATCGAGAACAAAAAAACCGTCCTCGAGATGAAGACAATGATTATCGTTGCTATGCTTGTATATATCTTCTCCCTGGCTCGTGATCGCTTGTGAGCGAGACCGTGGCCGTACGCCGCGCTGCGGACAATGCTTGAACTTCGCTCCCTATTAACAGAGGCGTCGCGCGCTTGTTTCCTAAGATACAGCATTTTCTGAGAGAGCACGGTAAAAATGTATCCACCGTCTTGGATTTATTTTCGATGAGGCTATTAATTTTTCTGCGATCGCAAATGAAAAATTTGGAAGCTTAAATTTTTACTGTGCTGCTTATGAAAAATTCGTTATTATATTTTAATTTTTTTGATTCCACGAGACGTTTTTTCCGAAATGTGTAACAAATAGTCCGTAACAACAGATGAAAAATTACAAAGTCTACATTTTTACGGTGCTGTATCAGAAAAATTCGTCGTCACATTTTTAATTTTGTGCTGCGAAATACGGAACGTATCCGGATGCCGTAAAAGTAAGGAACACAGCCGCCATTTCATACCGTGTTGGGCCGCATAGGTGGCGCCTCAGCGCCTTTAATACGGAACTGTACAGGACGTATCTCAGCATGTCGGATTAGTAAAGATGGCAGCCTGAATCGTACCGTGTTAGGGCCGGATAGGGACTATTACGGCAATTTATTATTACGGCAGCCTTATCGGGATCTATCAGGACCCTTTATATAAAAAAGGCTAAAAAAGGCCATTTCTACACGGGTAGCAGACGTTTTTGAAAACTTTCGTGATACCTGTATAAAAAGTTATGGACTTGACCCCGCGTATTACTATACACTTCCAGGATATACATGGGATGCTATGTTAAAACATACAAATATTCAATTTGAATTATTGACCGACATTGACATGGTTTTATTTGTGGAACGTGGGATACGCGGTGGTTTAAGTCAATGCTCCAGCAGGTATGCACAGGCTAATAACAAGTATATGGAAACATTCGAACCATCGAAAAAGTCATCATACTTGATGTACTTTGATGTGAATAATTTGTATGGATGGGCAATGTGTCAACCATTGCCATACTCCAGTTTTCACTGGGTCGAGAATATTTCCAACTTTGATGTAATGACAATTTCGCTAGATTCCCCCACGGGCTATATCCTTGAAGTTGACATTGATTATCCACAACATTTACATGATTCTCACATGGATTTACCGTTTTGTCCAACACATGAAAAACCCCCCACCAAGCGTCAAACAAAACTACTTGCGACTCTATATGGGAAAAAGCGTTATGTAATTCATTATCGTAACTTGCAGCAGTGTATACGACATGGTCTTCGAGTAACAAAAATTCATAGAATATTACAATTTCAACAATCTTCTTGGTTAAAATCATACATTGAATTGAATACGCAGTTTCGTACAAATGCAAATAATGATTTTGAAAAAACTTTATTTAAATTAATGAATAATGCGGTCTTTGGCAAAACGATGGAAGATGTGCGAAATCATGTAGATGTTAGACTTTTAACAGAATGGGATGGTCGTTATGGGGCAGAGGCAATGATTTCGAAACCGAATTTCCATAGCTGTAGTGTTTTTTCGGAAAATCTCGTGGCTATTGAACTACGTAAGCTCGAAGTGAAATTCAACAAACCAATATATGTCGGTATGAGCATACTTGACATATCCAAGACGTGTTTGTATGAATTTCATCACGAGTTCATGAGTCCTTTATATGGGAATAAGTCAAAAGTTATGTACACCGACACTGACAGTCTCATATATTACATCGAGTGTGAGGATGCATATGAGGACATGAAATGTAACATACATAGATTCGATACCAGCGATTATTCGGTGGATAACTTGTATGGTATACCGCTAGTCAACAAGAAAGTACCAGGTCTCATGAAAGATGAAAATAATGGCGCAATAATGACCGAGTTCGTCGGACTGAGAGCAAAAATGTATGCTCTACGTGTTGATAATAAAAAAGATGTAAAAAAGATCAAGGGTGTCAAAAGTAATGTCGTTGCACGAACAATAACGTTTGATGACTATGTGCAATGTTTAAAGGAGGAAATTGAAATTACATGTCAACAGTCATGCATACGATCAAAATTACATAAAGTGTATACGATTAGAGAGACAAAAATTGCTCTTAGTCCACATGATGACAAGCGGTATATCATACCTGAAACTACAAACACTTTGCCATGGGGACATTATAGGATACCTTTGTAATTATTTTTATGAAAGAATTATAACATTTCATATGTAAAAAAAATAGATGTATATACTTTGTTCAGTAATATTGTATAAAATGATATGTAAATAATTTGTAAATAATTTTTGTATATGATTGTGAATAATGATTTTTTCTTGTATAATGAATTAAAAAAAAATCTTGAATAAAATGGACTACATCTTGGAAAAAATGTCAACCTTTTTTGAATCCTTAATTTTACCTTTATAGCTTTCTCGAAGAAGAATAAGAGAAGAAGAAGGATATTACAATACCCATTGCCATGGATTGGTGGAAGGAAAAGAATAAGAGAGAACAAAATGATTTTTTTGCTTTTTATTGATCGTTTATCCAACTATTGTGCGTGTTGTCAAAACCTAACCATTTAACGAGTAGTCGATTGCCACGTCTCTTCAAAACTTTTTCAATCAAATAAACATCTGGATATTTAACACTTGATAATTCCTGTTCATAGAATCCTCCAGCTATAGGCTCATCTCGATGATCTTTCAGATGATACATCACAGGAGTGGTTTTCCTTACTTTGAATATCGTAAATATCTCAGTCGTCCAGTTTGGCGTATAACCTTTCTCAAATACATTCTTGAATTTGCTAATCCGTACTTTGTCACCAATTCTGAATTTTGGCAGCATTTTTTTCGCTCTATTCGCCGCTTTGTCATAAATATCGTGGAATATTTGTTTTTCATTTGTAGTATTGACGTCCCTCGGTTTTAATTTGATAGTACGATGTATCGTATTATTGTATTCAGCTATCAAAGTGTCGAGAATGTCAACCCACTTGTAATTGCCACGAAGACTAAATTTAATCCACATTTTGTTCTTTAATGTACGATTAAAACGTTCACAAATAGATGCTTTTAAATTACTATACGTAGAATACATGTGAATATTGAAATTTCTCATCATCGATTTAAAATCTGCATTGTAAAATTCTTTTCCCTGATCTACATGTAAATTTTTCGGGATGCGTCCTTTAGCAAGTATGGACTTCATTGCAATTGTTGTATGTTTACCAGATTTGCTTTTAATGGGTACGGCCCAGGCAAACTTTGAAAATGTATCGATGACGGTGAGTAGAAACTTGTAGTTGAAGTTTTGTCGCGCATATGATGACATATCTACAAGGTCAGCTTGCCAGGTCTCATCCAAACCATAGATATCAACACGTCGACGTGGGTAATTCCTTCGAGCTGGTTTATGTAGCTCATGAACTAGAACCTCCTTTGTTTTCTCGTCCATCATCTTTCTCCAGAGCGTTTAGTCGTTCTTCCAAAAGGCCAATTATTTTGGAATTTTGCACAATCAGTTCTTGCACCGCTTTAAAATCTATTTGAATCTGTTTAAACTGCTCTTTCACGCGTGATTCTAGACTGACGATCATTAATTTATCATTTTCACTTCTATTTCTCTCGAATGCTCTCAGTCTCTCATCCTGATGAACAATGAGCTGAGAATTACGAGACGAGAGATCTTCAAGTACTTCATCAATATCAATTTGATGTTTCATATGAGTCTCGAGATTTTTTTCAAGAGCCTGAATCATTATAGCATTATTATCGATATCATTGCGCAGGGATGATGTAACATTGTATACAAGACGAACTTCTTGTTCTATAGCACTTTGCATAACTTTTACAGATGCGGCATCGTTTTGTTCAACTGGATCAGCGATATTGCACAATCGTTTATTATTCATGTCATATTGACCATCGAGGGTCAATTTAAATCCTTGACCGGGAGGACCACGACTCCCAGAAATGCTACTTCTAATTGCACTTCTTCTCGCCAACTGTCGTCCAAACACGTCAACACTCATCTTGCAAATGTACACAGTCACTGTGATGATGATGTTGATAAATGATTTCAGACGTGATCCAACCACCATAACCGCCATATTTCAAATGCATGAAATTGTTTCGATGATGTCGTTAATAAATGATTTCAGCTTCACGTAATTCCTCAATAATTGCGATAATTTCGATCATCCCAATAAACGTAATCAAATTTCATATTCTTCTCAGCAGTTTTGTACATGCCTTGACCACTATGAAAAGAGTCCATCTTTGCAATATAGGTCTTGTATTTGAAGCTAGTATCTTTTCGTATCGCACCACTTGCTTCATAATATTTTTTATGTGCATTCGTTGAGATCACGATATTCCCATAATGTTTCAAATCGTCTTTTGTAAGAGTATCAGCATCGGGCTTCTTTTTAAATAATAGCTCTACCAAACCAATGGTTTTCGGATATTTTTTATCCTTTACACAAATCTCATGAGTATTAAACACTATAGGAGAATCACCAATCATTATTTTCTTACTTGCAAGCTGACGTACACCGTATGAAACATCCAAACCCGCTTTTCTGTTTGTTTGCAACAATACGAGATATTCATTTATTAATTCATCTACATTGCTATCCATATCATTTTCAGTATTATCATCATTATGATGAATTGATTTTTCACCAATATCATTGTTATCATCATCATCAAAATTATCATGGTCATCGACAGCATCTTCATACATTGATTTGAAAGAGACGTCTCCCAGTGCAAAGTCATTCTCCATTTTTTTCTTCCCATAATCATCATCAGCTGCTTCCTCTTCTATTTCTTCGGCCTCTGCATCGACTTTCTCTTCTTTTTTAATTCTTTCATCTGTAGTTTCATCTTTAATTTCATCCTTCAGCATGTCTCTGTTTGATATCAGCTTCTCCAATGGTGCTACTATTGGTTTGAAGACTTCACGTCTTGTACGTTCAATATCATCTTTGCCCGTTTTTAGCATTCTATGTTTTCGTCTGATTACATCACTTACTTTAACAAGTTGATGTAAGACACTCTTTTCCTTCAACAGCTGTGCGTGCTTCATCTTGTGTCGCATACGATACTGCCTCTCTTTGCATAAAACATGATTATTTAATGCAGAGAAAAACATCAAAACCTTTCCTATATCGACCATCAGTAATATCGCTATCCTTGTCAATTGTCATAAATCCATACTTGTCAGAATTCCAACATTCCGAGCACAAATTCTTGAATTTCGTATATGTCATATCTGTATTGACATGATCATTATACACATGCTTAAGGTTCATTTCATCCTGTTTGAACAATACCACGAAATTTGCATTATCACGTATGAGATGTTTAGGAATACGTGCATAGGTTTGACACAGGTAAAAACTGTCGACCATCTCGTGTCGTCCCATGGCAAAGAAAGATCTCATATTATCCTGTTTTTCACAAGCCACATCGTCGAAAATCATTATGGAATGAGACCGTGCATCACTTGGCGACACCACCTGTTCATGCTCATTAAATGTATGATATTGAACCTCACTCACTGGTTCGAGAAGACGCTCCAGCAACTTATATTTTGGCTGTCCCAATGATTTAGAATAAAGATAAATGTTCTCAAATCTCAGCCCATTCGGATGTATTATGAGAGTGAGCAATGCGTTTGTCTTGCCACAGTTTGATGGACCACAGAATATAGCACGAATGGTATTAGGCAATAATTCACCATGACGTTTTCTTTTTTCCCTCCCATCACCACGCGTAAATTCATCGAAATTCATAACAGGCAGTTGGCCTACTCTCGACCCCTTCTTCATCGTAACTAACATCCTTACTGTATAAGATCCTGTTTTTATAATATTTATCCATTAGTCGAGTACTAGACTTTGTGCGAGCATGAGCAAACGCGGAAAAGGTCTGATCAACAATTTAATTGATAGACTTCCGATTGAGCTACATTTGCCCGGTTATCAATACTGTGGGCCTGGCACAAAACTGGGTAAACGTTTAGCACGCGGTGACCCCGGAATTAATCCTCTGGATAAAGCTTGCAAGGAACATGACATTGCATATTCGAAACATCCTAACGATCTCGAAGCAAGACATCTAGCCGATAAAATATTAAGTGAACAAGCTTGGCGGAGAGTCAACGCTAGAGACGCAAGTATCGGTGAGAAAACGAGTGCCTGGGCTGTGACAAACATTATGAAGACCAAAAGGAAAATTGGTATGGGGCACGAGAAAGTGGACTGGAAAAACGTTGTCAATGCTGCGAAGAAGACAATGGTACGCAGCAATGATCCAATGAAAATTATTAAAAGTGCTCTCAAAGGTGCAAGAACAATTGTCAAGAGATCAATTATCATGAAACGTAAATTACGTACACCTCGTGTTTTGCCTGTACCTAAGAAGATTGGAGGTTTTTTGCCATTTCTCATACCGATATTTGCCGGACTCAGTGCTGCTGGCGCATTGACTGGTGGTGTAGCTAGTATAGCTAAAGCTGTTGGAGCCGCTCAAGCTGCCAAAAGAGAATTGGATGAGACTAAGCGACATAATCGAACGATTGAGGCTATAGCATTGGGCAAGGGATTGCATTTAAAACCATATAAGCGAGGGCTTGGTCTTTATATCACGCCGTCAAAAAACGTGAAGTGACGCTACCTCATCAACCACTATCCGACATAGATTTACTGAAATATGCAAAGATCATGAAGATTCCACATTTTCGCGGAGTGTTTATGCGCGATAGACTACCATCAAGTGGACCTCTCAAATGTGAATCAGCCATTGTGAATCTAGACAAATATGTTGGACCTGGTACACACTGGGTCGCATACAAAAAGTCGGGTAAAAAAGTAATTTATTTTGACAGTTTCGGCAATATTCAACCACCGCCAGAACTTTTGAAATATTTCGATGTTGGTAGCGTTAGATACAATTATAATAGATATCAAGATTATGATGGTATTGAATGTGGTCATTGGTGTCTGAAATTTCTCTGTAAGCAGTTACATCGTAAAAATAAGTACGCTCTATATATGTAGGATACAGTGATACTATGCGATCAGTTGTCAATTTGCCATCATGGATGATAGTTTTACACTGACAATATCTGGAACATCTTCCATACTTGATGCTCAATATTTTCCACCAATCGAATTATCACCAAGTAAAAACTATACTCTTGGGCTGGTTGAATTATTGACCTTTAATTCCATACCAAATATAGATGATGGAAATAATAAGTTTTATGTGGGAAATGACGTATTAACGATCCCTACTGGTAGTTATGAAATAGAGGATATTGAGGCGTATTTACAATCCGAATTGTTGGATAAGAAAATTTCCATCAAACCCAATAATAATACTTTGTGCAGTGAAATTGAATGTGATTGCGAAATAAATTTCATTCCCGATGATTCGATTGGACGTTTGTTAGGATTCACAAAACGTAAACTGGAAGCGAATAAAAAACACAAGTCTGATCTTCCAGTCGCCATTCTCAAAGTAAACGCCCTGCGTGTCGAGTGTAGCATTACGAGTGGTGCATACGTCAATGAGCAAAGAGTACATACAATCCATGAATTTTTTCCTACTGTACCGCCTGGTTATAAAATTGTCGAAGTGCCATCGCATATTATTTATCTGCCAATCACAAGTCGAATAATAGACAATATACAGCTTCGAATTGTGGATCAGGACGGTGATTTGGTAAATTTTCGTGGTGAAGTCATCACTATTCGTCTGCATATAAAAAGCAATGGGAATCGTTTTTAACAGGAGTAATAAAAATCCAAATAAGTCAACATGGATAGCCAGTCGGGAATCGACGCGCAAAGCGATAACACCTCAAAACATTCAATTTCTGAAGAATTTGGGCCTGAAAGTGCGTGGAAAAGGTGTTTAAGAGATTATTCGATCTGCATTGTCTGCATCTGCTGTATACGAGAAAATGGAGGAAGAGATAGTGAATATTAACACGCCCATCGTGTTTGATGAATCTATAACACACTGCGAGATTCATGCTCATCAGCCATATGGATCAACATCATTCAATAATAGCGATGAAATACGTATTTCCGTGCGAAATCAAGATCAATGCATACTTCCCAGCCAGAGCTCGTTACATATATCGGGAAAACTGAGGAAAAATAATGGTGAACCGACAACTGCTACAAGCCTAGTCAACAATGCCATTTGTCATTTGTTTGAAGAGGTGCGTTATGAGCTCAATGCTGTAGAAATTGATCGAAACAAAAATGTTGGTCTTACAAGTCTATTGAAGGGTTATTCTTCATTGAGTCCAAATAAAAGTTCCATGCTTGAGAATACAGGCTGGCTCGATATTGAAGAAACGAAGCAAATTATAGATGTGTCTGGTAACTTTGACATATGTATACCGCTGAGCATGCTACTTGGTTTTGCTGAAGATTATCGAAAAGTTGTGGTAAATGCGAAGCATGAATTAATTCTATCGAGATCAAAAACTGATGATAATGCGATTGTACAAACGGCCAATGAAGACTTCAAACTTGTTTTGCAAAAAATAGAATGGCTTGTGCCATATGTAACCGTGTCGGATCAACGAAAAATTCAGCTTTTGAAATTTATTGCTAAGTATACGCCAATTCCTATGAGTTATCGTACATGGGAATTATATGAATATCCATTACTTCCCGCCACCTCCGAACATGTGTGGTCTGTGAAAACATCTACTCAGCTGGAGAAACCGCGATACGTCATTCTCGGCTTCCAGACTAATCGAAAAAATAAGAAAGACAAAAATGCGAGTAAATTCGATCATTGTAACCTGACAGACATAAAATTATATCTAAACTCTCAATGTTATCCATATGGGAATTTAAATCTGAATATTGATCGAAATCAGTATGCATTGCTCTATCAGATGTATGCCAACTTCCAATGTACGTATTATAGTAAGGAGCCAGAACCGTGGCTAAGCAAATCTGAATTTTTGAAGTATGCTCCGCTAGTTGTAATTGACTGTGCAAAGCAAAATGATTCTCTGAAATCTGGACCAGTGGATGTTCGCATTGAATTTGAAATGAAAAATAATATTCCATCGCAGACATCAGCATACTGTTTGATTCTGCATGATCGAATCGTTGAGTACAATCCAATCAGTGGTGGAGTAAGAAAATTAGTATAAGATCTGAATGACGAGTGAAAAGCGGCTCGCTCAAAATGGATGTCATCGTTGATCTACGAGGTTTTAATTGCACGAATGTCAAGCTCATTTGAAAAAAAAACCCGTTTAAATGTATATCAAGCAACATGGAATCGAGGGATGTTCGAATGAAAAAAAATAAATACACAATTTGTTTCAAAATATACATCTTTTCGTTTTTTATTCACATACTTCCTCCTCCTCCTCCTCCTCCTCCTATACATCCGTCGTAATAATAATACATTGATTACATGTGAAATAAGAAAATTATATTTCTTTGAATTCGATGCTGTTGAATCTTCCTCCAAAGTAATTCATATAGAGTTTTCCGCTGAGAGCTGAAGCCAAAATGCTCTCAAACATGGTGAGATCCGTGTCGAAGGCTGTTCCGATCCTAGCTGGCAGGAATATGGAAAATTCCCGAGCGATATCCGCGACATACCTCCTTCCAAATTTAGTTTGAGCTGCTCTCAGGTTCGATATAGGATAATCAGCTTGGACTGGTAGATCAGCCAATTTTTTCGTTGGCAGAAACTCAGTCATAAGACTGACTTTGTTGATATTTGAAAGATCCATTCCAGTATAGTGTATATGAAACTTTTTTGTACTTTTCACGCAATCGTAGCAAGATGATTTTATGAAAGTGCCCCACGTAACTTTTTAGTAAAATTTGTTGGGAGGAAAAAAGACGACTGATTTTTTCCTCTCAAAGTCTCTATATTGTAATTCTTTGCGTCGCTCGTCGTGTCGTAATGTCATAGGGGTTCCTGGCATCGCCAGGTTTTATATTTTCCTACCCCACTCTTTTCCGAAAAAAAATACATCAAGCGATGTTTCTATTCGTCATGGCTAAGCAACATTTATAACACGCTCGACGTGCCGGTGGGGTTCCATCGATGTGATCCGCGGTTTCAGGCGTATTGTAATGCTCATAGCATGGAAGATACGACCTTATTTCACTGTCCATTCGATAGCGTTCGGGTAAACGATGCCACACTCTATGAATCTCACGCCACCAATACTTTAACAGCAGAGCCTTTGGAATAGAATCTAACTCGCTCTCTGTCATGTCCTGCACGGGTTTAACAGGATGAATTGCATACATCTTGACGTCGGGATATCAACTAACAGTCTCTACGAATTTCCGGCCATAAATTTCATCTCAACACTTCTGCTATGCATTCCATGCATTTTCACGACTGTTTTTTCTATGTATGAACCACCAGAGACAGAAAGACAGAAAGAATTTGGGTCTGTTTATCTCACTCGCTCCATCTCTTTCCAACAGCTTACTCTCAGACCCCCCATTATTCCCGTAAGTGGACACTCCATCCCCTCTCCAACACTGACACTCTAGCCCTCGGACCGCACACCCGCCCGCGCTCGCTTCCCCGCGCCCCGCACCCCCCTCAGAGGACCCGGGGTAGAACCCGCCTTATTCACCTACTCTCCTCCTAAACGGCTGAACCGATTTTAATGAAATTTGTTGTGTGTGTTCAAGGGGATTCGAGAATGGTTTAGATTTACAATTCGGTCCAATTCAAATTATTTATTCAATTAATTTTCGAATTATAAAGAAGTGTGTACGGGACAACGTCCGACGGGTCCACTCGTACTTAATAAAATATGAACTCTCAAACGATTTTTCTGAACTGTTAAACCCTCTCAAACGATTACAAAACACAAAATTATCATAGGTCATTTTTGACGGATTTAAAGAAATTTGCGGGTTAACTTCACGCGGAAAATTAAATTGATTTTTTTGGAAAAGCTATTAACTAACTAACTAACTATAATACAAACTAACTATAATACTAACTAACTATATAAATTAACTAACTATAATACTAACTAACTATATATATTAACAAACTATAACTAACAAACGATTTTTCTTTTCTCTCGAACGATTCTCAAACAATAGGGACCGTGCGTAGCGTTTACAGCGCTGTCTAGCGGCTAATTCCAACATTAATGTGGTGACAACTATACAGACATAATCGTTCACTCATTAAAAACAAAGCTTATTCTAATCAAAAAATGAACAAAATGATATAATTAGTAATGTCTTCAGCGCCGAAATACTGTGCATTCGCGGCTGTTCGAACACGTTATTTCGGCTTCAAAACAGCAGTCCTCCGGTAAAGTTTTATTCATTCCCCAACAACAGTGTGCATACATGGAAAAGTAATAAACGAATGAAGTGGTTTAATGCCGTTAAAAATTCCGTGTAAGTATTAAGTTAATGATACTATTAAACCGGTTTCTAAGTTAAATCGTGGATTATTTAATATTGCTGCTTGAAATATGGAATTTTGAGGCTGTGGTACGTCCCGAGAAAGGGGTTTGATACGAGACCCGTGACCACCGAATTTAGAGTGCTGTGACGGTCCAGCATTATTAACGTAGACGATTCGAGTGGAAGGAAGTATAGGTGGCCGTAGCGCAGTGGTTAGCGCTCATCGCTCTCATCGCAAAGACCCGGGTTCGAGACCATTCAGCGGCTCACCATTCGTATGTAATTTATTTTAAAAAAGTAATTATCGCTAAAGTTTTAACGAGGTCGGTACGGTTTGTATGATTTTAATTGTCGGTTTCGAATCGTTTTTATACGCGTCGGAGAGCTAAATCTCTTTTAACGGAGAATTACAAAGTTTGTTTAAGTCCGAAATTTACAATAAGTAACGGACGTTACGACGACGTGAACTCGATAAAAGTTGTATAACGATTGAACGTAGTTTGTGGTTTGTATGATGGTTTAATAATAATTTCTTGGAAAAGGTGGGAGTTGATAAGCGCCTCCAATAGTTCAGTTTTTGAGATGGAAGTTAAAAATCATTGGTTAGTTAACCCTTCCTTGCCACACTGGGCTAATAAAATACCCCAGGCTTACGTGATTCTACAAAAGTGTGGCAAGTAAGGGTTAAGGCCTTAGGCCACCCTAGAATTATCGAAAAATTAATTTTTTTTTTTAAATTCCAAATGGTCCCTTAGGACCTCAAAAATGATGTCCCAGAAGATTATAGCCGGGAAAAACCCGCCGCTCTGAAACTTTGCACCAGCTCAAATATACTCACTACATTGGTGACGGTGATTCTAAGACTTTCAAAGGCATTACAGATGCTAAGCCGTATGAGGATTTCACAGTACTCAAGAAAGAGTGCATAGATCACGTGCAAAAGCGAATGGGCACCCGACTACGTAATTTGAAAAAGAAGACAAAAGGTCTCGGTGGAAGGGGCAATTGACTGGGAAACTTATAGACGAGCTATCTATTTATTATGGATTAGCGATTCGTAGAAACGGTGATTTAGTTAAGAACATGAGAAGCAGTATATGGGCTACACTGGATCACAAATTATCTACTGATGATAAACCGCAGCACGACAAATGTCCTATTGGAGAGGATTCATGGTGCTCATGGCAACGCGCTAAAGCTACAAATACTTTGGCTGAGTACGAACATAAGCCAGCTCTTGCAATTGAAGTCTATGAAGCTATCAAACCAATCTGTGAGGAACTGACCAGTGAAGATCTTCTAACTCGGTGCATCGGTGGTTACACACAAAACAATAATGAAAGCTTCAATTCCACTGTGTGGGCATTGGCCCCGACATCCATTTCGAGTGGTAAAACAATCTTGGATGTAACCACGGATATTGCAGTTTGTGTGTTCAATGACGGGTTTGTTTCAATTTTGCACATAATCAAAGCAATGAACTTGGAAATCGGTCCGAACAGCTACGAAATGTGCCTGGAGATCGACAAACAGCGCATAAAGCTTGCAGAAAGATCGCTGTCCGACTGGGTAAAAGATGCAAGAATCGCTTCAAGATCAAGCAGAAATAAAATGCAAGAGCAGGAAGATAATCTGGAAGGCCAATTGTATGGTGCAGGCATCGCAGATTAAAGGTATTGTGAAATTGTTCATGATTTTCTACTACTCAAAACTTTAAACGCGTTTATCTCAATACTGTATTTTTCAAGTTGGCCGGACTCGTAACTCAAGCAATTTTCAACCGATTAACTTGAAATTTTGAAAATATCTTGAAATATACATTGTCTATGGAAGTACGTAGGATTTTTTTCATATTGCATAGTTAATTTGTTATTAACAATTATCTGACAATTTTTCAGGCAAGTTTTTCATTTTTCACTTTAGAAAGGCGCCATTTGGCCAAAAATCAATATATCGCAAAAATCCTACGGACTTCTATAGCAATTACTACATATAATCGGGAAATTCATTTGCTCATTATTATTTTAAAAATTACAGGAGCTGTTAGCCGTTACAGCCGAAAAAAAAGACGTCGTCGCAAAAACGCTGCACAGCCGCCATTTTGTAATAAATCGTTTCAAAAAAATTATTGTAAGCAGTCACTGATATAGATAATAAAATCACGTTTCTGTTATCCCGATTCATTTTGTAGTTTTTCTGAAAAAAAATCCCCAAAAAGCCCATTTTTTTCAGCCTCTAGGGTGGCCTAAGGCCTTAAGATCGTGGATTGGGTAGTTGCAGGATAAACTAATTGCATTCGTGCGTTTAGAAATTAGGGCGGAGTTAAAATGCAAAAAAGAATTAATAGTCATCCTGGGTTTCGGGGTTTCTTATCTCTATAAAGGAGTTCCCGCTATAACACGATCGCGCTTAGATGTATATCATAGTCGGAGTTTTGAAATCTCTCTTTTCAGCAGATTTAGATTATAATCGGTCCTATGAACAGGAAAGTCCAATTAAGCTAAACATCCTACACCGGAAAATCAATTGAAAGTTCAGTTATTTTTATTCCTTTTTCCCTAATTTTTCACTTCTCTTAACGGGCATCAAGCTCAGCTGTTCAACTCAGAATCGAGGGTACCGCCTCTCGCGGTAGCAGAGCGCAACTCCGTGCCACTAGTAACCAGCGCCTTCAGCGACAATATTGTTAATCGAAGTAGGTACATACATTCAGTGCCGTGCTGCGAAGAAGGGCCCTGAGAACACGACTCGCGCGTTACATCACCCGACGGCCCGCGCGAGTCTTCTAATAAATTGTTCACGCTTCACTCACACCCGTCCTAATGTCAAATGAATTATAATTCCTATAAGTAAGCGGAAATATATTTATATTTGTATTATTATATTAATTCTCATACTTTCATCAAACGATAAAGCGTTATCCCCGAAAACAAGCCAATCATCCATCCGGCCGCGAATCAAAAGTACCAGAAGGTGCATCTATTTCATAAGCAATGAGATGGTCCAGTTGGTAGCGTTCCTGACTTCGGTACCGAGGGGCGCGAGATCGTTCCCCGCGCTCAGTATTTATTTAATTTTTTTTTATGGGGCAATTGTTCATTCGTGAAACACGCTCATTGAAAGAACAATTTTGTAATCGTATGATAATACATCTATAATTTAAATGTATTATTATATTTGTTAGGAAATTGAATAAATTTCAAATAGTACTCATTCCTTCACATTATCCCACTTCATTCTTTCATTGTCTCATTTATACGTCCTAACTTACACCCATCTGGAGAGGAACTGCCTTTCTCGTCTCGCCGTTCCGAAATTATTCGCTCACATAATCGGGAGTCGAAAATACCCCGCTTCGTATACATATTTCGTATTACATATTATACTTCATAATACTTCCATACTTTCTCTACTTATTCATACTTTCATCAAGCGATAAAACATTATACCTGAAAACAAGCCAATCATCCATCCGGCCGCGAAGCACAAGTAACAAAAGGTGCACTCAGTTCACAAGCGATGAGATGGTCCCGTTGGTAGCGTGCCTGACTTCGGTCCGGAGGGGCACGGGATCGACCCCGGTGATCAGTATTTAAAAAAATTTTTGTTTATGTGGCTGATTGTTCATTCGTGAAACACGCTCAAGCAAATTTCAAAAGAATATATATATCACATTCGTCATGACGCGAAGTAGGCAAAACACCGAAAAATCAAAGCGTTAGTGCTGAATGTCAAAGTATTTTCACCTTTTCCGATGTCAGTCTTTACGCTTGAAGAATTTTTTGTTGTTGTTTCTTTTACTTACATGATTAAATTCGGTGGTTTCCTACAAAAAGAAGTGAAATCCACATTTAAAACTTAATGAAGTAAAATTGTACACCAAGTAATACAAATAGTAGTTTTCGTCGAAAAGTTTTTTTTTTCAAATAATGTGAAAAATAGAATCAACATTTTTCAAAAAAAAAAAAATCAAACTTGGGGTGCATGGTTAAGAAAAAGAGGTTGCATGCACGTCAAGTTTAATTTTTTTTTTTAAATGTTGATTTTATTTTTCACACTATTTGAAAAAAAATACTTTTCGACGAAAACTACTATTTTTATTACTTGGTGTACATTTTTTACTTTATGAAGTTTTAAATGTGGATTTCACTTCTTTTTCTAGAAAACCACCGAATTTAATCATGTAAGTAAAAAAAAAACAACAAAATTCTTCAAGCGTAAAGACTGACATCGGAAAAGGTGAAAATACTTTGACATTCAGCACTAACGCTTTGATTTTTCGGTGTTTTGCCTACTTCGCGTCATGACGAATGTGATATATATATTCTTTTGAAATTTGCTTGAGCGTGTTTCACGAATGAACAATCAGCCACATAAACAAAAATTTTTTTCAGTTCTTCATATGTCTAGAATCGGAGCCTTGCTGATCCGGCACCGAGACGTCTTTGAACGCGTATAAAACAACGACTGTGATTGGCTTAAAACTTCCAAATTCTATTGCTCCCCGTTTAAAAACTATTTTGAAAATTGAAAAACGGCTAAGTAGATATGCTCAGTATATCGTCGAGAATGTGTAGTTACTGGCTGTCAGTGTTGCTATGAATCACCCTGTATATCACATTCGTCATGACGCGAAGTAGGCTAAACACCGAAAAACCAAAGCGTTAGTGCTGAATGTCGAAGTATTTTAACATTTTCCGATGTCAAAGTCTTTACGCTCGAAGAATTTTGTTGTTGTTTTTTCTACTTACATGATTAAATTCGGTGGTTTCCTACAAAAAGAAGTGAAATCCACAATTAAAACTTCATAAAGTAAAAAAATGTACACCAAGTAATAAAAATAGTAGTTTTCGTCAAAAAGTATTTTTGATCCCGCGCCCCTCCGGACCGAAGTCAGGCACGCTACCAACGGGACCATCTCATCGCTTGTGAACGGAGTGCACCTTTTGTTGCTTGTGCTTCGCGGCAGGATGGATGATTGGCTTGTTTTCAGGTATAATGTTTTATCGCTTGATGAAAGTATGAATAAGTAGAGAAAGTATGGAAGTATTATAAAATATAATATGTAATACGAAATATGTGTATGAAGGGGGGTATTTTTGACGCCCGATTATGTGAGCGAATAATTTCGGAACGGCGAGACGAGGAAGGCAGTTCTTCTCCAGATGGGTGTAAGTTAGGACGTATAAATGAGACAATGAAAGAATAAAGTGAGATAATGTGAAGGAATGAGTACTATTTGAAATTTATTCAATTCCCTAACAAATATAATAATACATCTAAATTATAGATGTATTATCATACGGTTACAAAATTGTTCTTTCAATGAGCGTGTTTCGGGAATGAACAATTGCCCCATAAAAAAAAATACTGAGCGCGGGTAACGATCCCGCGCCCCTGGGGACCGAAGTCAGGAACGCTACCAACTGGACCATCTCATTGCTTATGAAATAGGTGCACCTTCTGGTACTTGTGATTCGCGGCCGGATGGATGATTGGCTTGTTTTCGGGGATAACGCTTTATCGTTTGATGAAAATATGAGAATTAATAGAATAATACAAATATAAATATATTTCCGCTTACTTATAGGGATTATAATTCATTTGGCATTAGGACGGGTGTGAGTGAAGCGTGAACAATTTATTAGAAGACTCGCGCGGGCCGTCGGGTGACGTCACGCGCGAGTCGTGTTCTCAGGGTCCTTCTTCGCAGCACGGCACTGAATGTATGTACCTACTTTGATTAACAATACTGTCGCTGAAGGCGCTGGTTACTAGTGGCACGGAGTTGCGCTCTGCTATCGCGAGAGGCGGTACCCTCGATTCTGAGTTGAACAGCTGAGCTTGATGCCCGTTAACATAACCTCTTTCGCTCACTCGCTCTTGCATCTCTCCTGCCGATAGCCTGTCTCCCCCTTGCGGTGAGACATGGCTTCTTTCCAGCAGATGCAGGTGGAGGTAATTGCACCTGATATCGATTCGGAAAACTCCAACACAGTTGACGAGTCGGAGATGATCGCCTCTCAAGTAGAAAATCTGCGACGAGAGTAATTTCCAGATTCTCGCAAACGACCACTTGAACCAGACACAATGCCAAACGGGAAGATGAAGCTACAGAAAGAAATGAAGAACAGCGAACCCACTATAGCCACGTCAGAAGCCACGACCCCATCGAGAATTCCGGAACGCTTGCTCAAGAACAAGTTCAACGAAAAAAGTTCAGGACCTTTCATCGTCTTGATACAACCAAAGTGATTTGATACAAAGAGCCCTCGTTTAAATGCTACAAGAATAGGCAGAATCATTTTACGGAAATTCTCTCAGGGCCAGATCGTTGACATTTTGAATTCAGGCAGACAACAATGTTCGGCAGTCCTCTCAGACACTCGTTCGTCTGACGTTTTCGTGTTTTGTATTTAATCACGTCTCAGCGCAATGCAAAAGCCACGCCAAATGCATCCGCTGTGGAGGCAAAAAACACACCCAGAATGAGGCTTGCCCCAATCAAGATAGCGCGCCATGCTATGCGAATTGCCGCGGTGATCACTTCCCGACCAGCAGGACGTGCCCAGCCTTTCTCCATGAGAAAGCTATTAAAGAAACCGTCGCGTTAAAAAACATCACGCCACTAGAAGCTCGATACCTCCTTTCAAACACAGCCCAATTCCAAATCCAGAGTCATTTCCGAGTAATATAAAGGGGAAAGAAAATATCTTAGGTTTTATCCCCTCAATCTGCCCCCCTCCCCCCTTGTTTCATTCCAAACTTTCCATCCGAATTTATCGACAACCCTCATTTAGAAGCTCCTTTTTCAATTAAAGAACTCCATACTGCTATTCAACTAAGTAATCACAAATCAGCCCCGGGTGTTGACAGAATAGAGTTCTATATTGTCTCTAGGTTACCGAACCCGATTATGCATCTCATTTTAGACTCATTTAATAAAATCTTTTGTGATGGCCTCTTTCCGGAGGTATGGCGCGTATTTCAAATCTTTTTCATCCCCAAATCATCGACCGATAAATTCCGCCCAATATCACTAGCGTCCTGTCTTTTTAAGCTGTTGGAGAGGCTCATTCATACGCGCCTCATTCAGGGGCTAGAAAGCAGCTTGGTTCTCTCTCCTTCGCAGTACGGTTTTCGCAAAGGCAGATCCTGCACGGACAACCTGTCTATCCTCACTACACAAATATACTGCGGCTTCATAGAAAACAAATACACCACCGGCATTGTCCTCGACATCTCCGGCGCATTCGATAATATCGATCCTGGTAACCTAGCACACCAATTCAAAAACAGGGACTCCATGGTCATACTGCAAATTTATTTACAACCTATCATTTCGCAGAATTACCTTCAAAATCACCGACGAGACTATTGGATCTCTACACACATACAAGGGAGTCCCTCAAGAGGGAGTGATAAATTTATATTAAAAATCTTTGCATCCACCAATCATCCTCTTCTCGCCTCTTTGACGGTCCTGGCATGGTAACGATCATGGCAAGGACGCATCCTATCCATCCATAATTTGTTCATCTTCCCCTTCTAAAGGCCTACACAAAATTCCTCCACCTCAACACAATCATTGAACCACATCCCTATCTACCCATATACAAAATATATCCAAACTCTCCATCTCCAACGCCTCTAATCGACATAAAATCTGGCCATTCTATCCGGGACGCTCCTAACCCGAATCTAGAGTTTTCTTCGCTTTTTTCTCAGCCCGATGGGTTATATTTCTTTACAGACGGCGCCAAGACTGAAGTAGGTAACTACGTCGGCTTGGCAGTTTTCTGCCCTTCCCTTTCCTTGGCCCTCAAATACCGTATCTCCTCTCACGCCTCGATCTTCTCAGCGGAAGCCTTCGCCATACTGCATGCAATTCGAATTATAGTCTTGAACCACATCACGAACGCCTACATCTTCACAGATTCACTAAGTTGTCTTCAATCCCTAATCTCCCCCACGCTAATAAAAAACGCCTCGCCGTTTATAATTGCAATTCAGCTCGGGATGACAAAGGCTATCGAAAACAACATCAAAATCAACCTTATATGGATCCCGGACTATGTGGGTATCCCTGGCAATGACAAAGCAGACGAGTTAGCCAAGGCTACTATCGCAGAAGGCGACCCTTTTAAAACCTTTCTTCCACCATCCGATCTGTTCCCTGTCGCCAGGGAAAAAAACATGGCCCTATCACACCAGCTTCTTCGCAATGCCGGAAGACACAAGGGCCTCGTTTACTTCGAAAACTTTTTTGACCCATTCGTTAAACCTTGGTTTGACAAATTCAAAAGCTTAACTCGCAAGTCCATAGTCCTTATTTCTAGAATGAGATCAAATCACTTTAACCTCCAATCCCATTTAATCACATCTTCTGGGTTTGTCCACCATTCAATAATGAACGTCACATTTTTATTCAAGCGCTAACTTCCCTAAAATCCAACCACCCTACAACATTCATCCCCTCATCGCTGACCCTAAAAACAAAATCACCGCGGTCATCATACGTTTCCTCAACGCATCGAAATTGACTTTATAGACAAGATAGGACCCAGTCGCAGCTCTAAACCCACGTCAACATTTCGCCGCGCTCTCGGGCATTTGCTCTGCTTTACCGACAGATGCAGACTTATCGTATAGAAAAGTGACATGCTTGATACAGTTTGTTACTATTATATGGCCGTATGGTTGGTCATCAGAGCCAACCGGAGCCAGCCATAAATCAGAGAAATAATAATAATAATAATCTCTATAAACTGGTGCGACAGTGACGCTTAGGCGCGACAGAGTTTAAGGGTTGTCGTCGTGTTTTTTTTTGGGAAAGTTATTTGATATTTTTTCTATGTATGGATGAAGGCGACATTTGGTCGCGATAGGGTTCATCTTATTTTTCAGAAAGTCTGTTTAAAGTTTTTTATACATGGATGATGGCGGCGTATGGTCGCGATGGTCGACAAGAGTCGTCATCCTGTTTAGGGGAGTTCGGCTTTTATTTTCTTGAAGTTGAGTTGAAGAAAATTCCGCGATTTGAAAAGCATGTGTTTTGAAGAGTTTCAGTGTCTTTTAGATAGAGAAAGAGAATAAATGAAGTGTATATAAAAAAAAGGTTTGTGCGTGGGAAAGATCCTGTAGGGGCTTTCCCGTCGTTCTTTTGAATTCCACATATGGGAGGAATATTCGGGAAAAACGCTGGATGCGATTGCTGCTGAGTTTTAAGACAAATTGTTTATGCCGAATTTAGGAAAACTCTATGATGAAAAAAAGGACCTGGTGACGTCGAGTGAGGTCTCTCTGTAAATACAGACGGTATGTGCTGGATAGACTTTTCCCGGAAGGGGAGTATTTACGACTACCATAAATCTAAGTGTACTTGTATACTACAAGTTGTGCGCTTCGACGAAGGAATATACCGGTATGTGCATGATCTGCAAGTACCTACTGTCGGCATTGCATGATTTTTGAAAGGGGGCTAAAAAAACGTTCGAGCATGAGGCTGGGACGTAACAGCTGTAATTGGTGTAATTGAAATTGGTAGAAATTAAAGGAGGATTTATAAATAACCTCAAATTTGTTTGTGATTTCAGTAAAAATCCAATGGATTGGAAACCAACAAGGGATACGAAAATTTGTAGTGCACATTTTGTCAATAACGCGAAATTGGAACATCCATTACATTCGTCTTTTATTCCTACTACCTTCCATGGAAATCTGGCAGCAAACAAATCTGCTCAAGCTGTACAACGATTTGAACGACAACAACGTCGGGATTCCAATCGAATTGCAAACATTGCGGAATGACCAGTGCACGACGATTTAACTGAAATGAAGGTGAATAATGACGGTATTAGTTTAGCCAACAACACTAAAACGGTAGGACATCGTAGTATAACCCGCCAGACTGACGATTGGGTGAATAATGATGTAGATGCTCCGACTCATTTCTTTTGTAATTTAAATTACCAGAATGGTGTAAGTACTGCAGCAGTTCAAGTTGTTAGAGGGATACTCGCGGGGTGGGAAAAGATGACCCGAGTTTGGCCAGCCGGCAGCAAAAAAACACAATTTAATATAATTTATATGCAGTTGAAAGAAAGATTAAACACCAGAAAAGAGACGACTATACACCGATTCGCGGCACCCGCACGTTACTCATTCCGCACGCGCGCCCTCCAAAATCTCCTCTCCCTCGATCAAGGTGTCGTACACCGCTCTTTTCTTCGTGCCTCTCGCGACTCTCGCTCCCACTCTCACACGTCGGCCGCGTGGTACTTTCGCACACACTGTTCTCTCACATTCTCGCGCGAACGTATTCGAATGTGACGATAGTCGCTAACAAAGTAAACATTCGAATGAAAAGGTTGGCGAACAAGATGCGTGAGGCTAATAATATACCAATATCAAAGGATATCGAAGATTTTGGTTGCAATCCTATGGAGAAATATTTCCACAAACTGCAGTGCCGAGGCTTTCATGGAATTTCTTCGATTGAAAATAATGAAGATCTCAGTAGTTTAGCCGGTGTCAATTTTGCGATATTCTCTTTCCTTCTGAATATCCTGCCCGAATCGAGTAGCTCAAAAGTAAATGAAAACACTCAACTACTCATAACTTTGATGAAATTAAAGACGGGATTAAGTGATATGGCGTTAAGTGTATTATTTGATATTCATCGGGCATCAGTGCAGCGAACGTTCATAGCAACATTACAGTGTTTGAAAGTGTTATTAAAAAACTTTATATTTTGGCCATCGAAAGCAACTGTCAAAGCTGCTTTACGAGAAATATTAAAAAACAACTACCCAGAAACACGTGTGATAATAGACTGTACCGAAGTGAATACTGAAGTACCACCAGAGGTGAAAGAAAGAGTCCTAATGTACTCTGAATACAAACATCATCATACAATAAAGTTTTTAGTGGGATGGACTCCAAATGGATTTGTAAGCTTCGTATCCAAGTTTTATGGTGGCAGAGCAGGCGATTGTTATATCACGAATGATTGTGGACTGATCAATTTAATTGAACTTGGAGATGTTGTTCTTGCGGATAAAGGTTTCCCGACAACCCGTACTAGAGTAGAAAATAAAAACGCAGTTTTCGTTATACCTTCGTTCCTGCGCAATCCTCATTTTTCATTTTCATCCGAAGAAGTGGAGGAAACATACGCTATGGCTCCAGTGACAATCCACAGACCGGATTGTGCAAAGAATAAAAGACTTTGATATTTTTTCGAAAGTACCCGTATCACTGTTGCCTCACACTGATGACATAGTTTTCGTTGTTTGTGCTTTAATCAATATTGAAAAACCAATCATCCAAGAAAAATAATATAGAATTGTAAATGCATACTAAAAATGTAATGTGCACAATGCACATTGTAAACGAACTTGCCAATCGTGAACTGGAATAATTGTACATTTAAGAATCAACGTGTAATTCGAATATATTTTATTTGGAAAACACATCTCAATGTGTTTCACAGCCTATTTTATCATCAAATATTTCAAATATCAACAGTCGTTAGAATTATAAATAACAATAAAATATGAAAGTGGACTAAAATTTCTCTGATATTTTTTCATTTCCAGAAATGTGGCATTCCCGAAATGGTAATTAATTTTTCATTGCTTAAGAAGATCGATTGAAATGTACGCGAACAAGGCAAACTTCAACAGCATAATCGTCAAAGATAGGAATTGAAATAAAATTGCTCTATTCCAGGTATAACTCGTTCTAGAAACATATTATCACGACGAATTGATATTAATACGGATCCTTCTGGAGAATAAATAAAAACGTCACAGAGTGATATGTTCGTTATATACATCTGAAGTTGAACTTGAGTACAGTGCGACCTCCGAATAAGAAACCCGGCAATAAGAAACTTTCCCTAGTTTCTCACTCGAGCGCTTCCCTCACTCTGACTCGAATTCCGAGCTCGAGAATTTCGTGTGCAGAACCTCTCAATAAGAAACTCGCCTGGGAGAAATTATTACTGCAAACTGATGTGTCCTTGCGAACGTGGGTATGTGCGTGTGAGCGCGGAGCGCGCGCCTGGTGGGGGTATGCCATATATACGAAAAACTCTTCCCCTTGGAGGCTTTTGGTTTCTTGTTCGGAGGTCGCACTGTATATATCGCATGGTTTTCATTCAACCGTATACCGTTTTCCTCCATTTTCAGGTAATTACGATTAATTTTGAAAGACTTGGTATAATAAACTAGTACTCTTCTGCAATTATGTGGACATTTAATTTCGACGAGATGCTTTTCCCAAATATTTGTTCCGTACACAACAATTCCGTCCGGGAAACAACTTAACCACGGTTGCGTCAAACAAATGATCAAACCAACTTTGATGACTTCACAACCACGACCAAAAAGTTTTTGATACTCTCGGCGACCAAGCTCCTCAGTTTTTACCCTGTACGATGTAGCTGATGTCGAGAATTTCTTCGGAGACAGTAGACTCGTTATAACTTCACATCAAAACGAGTTCCTTTTATTTTGTGGCCATTACTTGCAGTTATCCGGATCTTCCATTCTTTAAACGACTCGGAAGTTTATGACTGATTGATGGTTCTCACACATAATTGCAATGCAGCATCAACATTGCAGAAGACTTTTTCATTACAAAAGTTGTACATGTCGATAGATATAAAAATATATGAAGAATATTTTGTGTTAACCCATTGAAGCATGTATATCTCCAGTGCAACTTTTCTGGCCTTGTCTTCTGCAGCAGCTTTTTCTGTCAGTCTTCTCATTTCCACTAATAATTCTGCTGCAAGAATTTTTTTTTTCTAATTGTAGCATCGTGGAGAGCGGTGTGTTAACTAAACTTTCGCTAACCATTTCTGCAGTTGGCTGACAAGGTGTTCATTGCGCTGCCTTAGCGCACAAAGGTTTCGGTGGAAATAAACTCATCAGTGTTGCCTCTTTGTCATAGCCAAGTAGTTGCCGATGTGCAGGCTTTCCCCATTCTTGTGATAGACTTGTTTTTGATGAGGCACTCTCTGGAGAATTCACGTAATAAAGCAGTGCACAAACGTGTTTACACTTTCCGGATTTGCCTGCCTTACAGGGACACTCAGCATTTGTCATATTCCTGTTGCAATCAAGCTGTTACGCGGGATGGCTCAAGAATGACTCAAATCCAACTAGCGTTCGTTACTAACCCTGTCCTGGTGCAAAATACACATCACGAGGTAACTCGTTTTTATAAAGAACCTAAGGTTCTCGAATCGCCAGGTTAAGTTTTTGGTAAAGCCGTTCCAAGGCTATATTACGTATCAGAATGGTAATATGCGTAACAATAGGTCTGTAGCCCGACGGTGTCTTTATCGACAACGCAGTCTTCCTTCGGAGTCAGAATCAGGACTAATGCGAAGAGCGTCACGAATATTGTGTGTATAAAGATACTTGAAAGATACGAGAAAGAGGACGAACCTTGATGAGTACGATGCGAAACAGGTGAAGAATCAGAGCTTGCCAGGATTAGTTGGAACAAGGTGTCTTCAGGTTTACACAAAGGAGAAGATCAGGAGTGTAGTATTTCATTGATTTAATTGTAAATGCAATTATTTAACACAACGATATTTTCTTTACTCGGATACGAATAACAATGTTTCGGTTTATTAACACTACTATTTATACGTTACAGCAAACGTGTTAGGTGTTGTACCAAGTTCTTCAAGAAACTTGTAAATTGTTATCCCGTACGCGCGGTAAGGACTACTACTACTTGAACTAAGAGTAGAGACTTGGAGAGGAGACCTCTTCGTACCGGAGATCTTACAATTCTAACTCGTAGGTCGTCGATGTTTTGTTGCGTAGGGCTAATTCCTTATCATAACCGATGGTGGGGCAAGGGCCTACGTGACTTCGGTTACATATGCATCTGCAGGGCTTTTGTTAATAACTATTTTAATATGCGACGTATCTAAGCGATAGTCTCACGGTGAGAGCGGAGCGATAAGGAGTCTAGCTCTCGGCGATATTTGTTTAGGTACTCGTACGTTTTCTCGTATCATATTCTTTTTATTCTTAAACAATTTTATTCGGGCGTAGTTTTCATGGTGGCGTATATCGACCGTGAGACGCGGCGGTAAGTCTCAGCGAAGAAAATATATTATTATATGGTTTTTGTATATCTAATTTTATTCTATGGATACGGAAATAAGGACTTTGCTCTACTGAAGGCAACTCATGTGGTTGGCTTAACAAAGCTGACAGATAAAAACCATTGAATTATTCATAAATAGAAACATGCATACACGGAAAAAAAGAAACAGTATGGAATACAGTGACTACACAGTTCGCATTAGACTCGAGCTATTGCACAGTGATATTTACTGAAACACAGTGCTCAAAATACAGTGTGCTCAAAGTAAATTATTACAGTTCTTATACTGTCTTTTTTGGACTCAAATCGATCTACCGTATTTTTTGTAAATTTTGTCGGTTTAACACTGTAATATAAATTTGACAAAACTTGTAATTTGACAGTTGGTTAACCTGCATTATGTACAATCAATGCGCCAGTTATATCGACAGATATATGCAGGTGGTTTAACAGTAAAGTCTTCTGTTCTAGAAACTGGTCAGCAAAAGGTATAGTTTCAGTTTTGAACCGTTGCTTTTTACAGTGTGAACAAAGTGAACGTTCCAAAATACAGTGTTGTCCGAAGTAAATTTTTATGGTTCAACACTGTAATATAAATTCAACTCAACCCGCAGTTTGACAGTAGATTAATCTGTTTTGTCAACAATTAATGCATCCGTTATATCGACATTGTCTACGTACGTGCTTCAATAGTAGAATCCTCCGTTCAAAAAACTGAGTAGCAACTGATTTAGTTTCAGATTTCAATCGTTGCTTTTTTCAGTATAAGCACCGGAAACGTTCTAGCTTTCACACTGTAATTCAAACTTGATGAACTCGGTAATTTGATAGTGCTGCAAATAAAAATAACATTAGATACCGCTGAAAGAATAATATTTGAATATTTGGAGAAACTGTAATCTCTTAGTTGAGATGGTTTCAAGCACTTAATAAAAACCTATGATTTTTCCAGGAATTTGGAGGTACAAAAAATCTAACACATCAAATAATTATGCATGACATTTTTTTATTGAATAAATAATATGACGATTGACAATCTTCACTTATTCATACATCACCACTTATTAACTACTGTGACGCTTTCCGCGGGGGAAAGCGAGACAATACGGGGAGCGAGGAGAACGGGGGAAATACGAAATAGACTGAAACTAAAGCGAGAAATAATATATTAAAATAAAATAAAAGACTATTTGATAACAAGAAGAAAGATGTCTCGGATTGGGCGCCAGCGAGTTTGACGATAACTCGCAACGACAATGTACAAAAGAAACGAAAGAAAAAAAAACCAATTCTTAATACACGCGCGGGGCTGGGGGAGGGGATCTCAGGGGGGAGGTTCCCGAACGCTAACACGCCGCTTACTCTTGACCGCCGAGTCCGAAGAAACAACAAAAAAAGAAAAAAGGAATGAGGAAAACGTGATCCTCGCGAAAAGAAAATCAATAAAAATTTATTTGTAGAAAAATTTGACTCTCGAGTGCGGAATAGCGACGGGGGGAAAAGGGTGCGGGGGAAGTGGGCTAAACGGGCGCGGGGGGATATATGGGGAACGCAGGGGGGAAAACACCACGCACTTTTCGCAAGGAAACGCAGGGGAAATACGAGAAAACGGGCCTCGTGGCCGCTCGCACGCAATATCACCGAAAAAGAATCGATCGGACCGATAAGAAAAAAGAACCCCAAACTCACGCTTTACAGTTGTCACCTCTCTCCACTCGTTCACACTCGTCCTTCTCGTCACGTCTCTTTCAGATTCCTTTTACAATCGTCCTTTCCACGTCTTTCCCTTTACAATCGTCCTTTCCACGTCTTTTCCTTTACAATCGTCCTTTCCACTTCTTCACACTTCGTCCGCTACTCCTTCACACCTTTTCTCACCCTCACACTCCCTCACACACACTCACGCACACAATTTATCACTCGCTCTCACACACACAAAATCGCAAAAAAAATAGAAAAATAACGCCGAAACAACAAAAAAGTACACCAGGGGTACGCTACGCAAAAAAATGACACGATTGTCGCCGCTTAACGTTCCGCTCGCAAGTGACGAGCTCGTCACTTGCTTGTCGGGTTCTGGGTTAATGGGGGGAGGTGGGAGAAATTTTCGGGGGGCTAGTTCGTAGGAAAAGGGAGGGATGGCAGCACGGTGACTCTGCATCGATCCTAGATCCTTCGAGGTGAGCCGCGGGAGCGAGGTGTCGTGTGATATTCCGACCCCGGGGGTCGATGCATAATCTCCGTTTGTTCACTGTTACCGGCCGGTGATACTGATGATGGCCCGATTGCCCCACTTTTGATAAGTCCACGGAGGGTGGGCCTTCTCCTCCGTGTTTCGACTTCTGTAGGGAGATACTGGTGCGGGGAAGCACCATCCTCCGCCGCTACCTTGATGCACCCCCGGGGTGGCGTTGACGAGATAAGGCCCGCTTCGGCAATGATCTGGTGTGACTGAGGTCCACCGCTGATGCTGCGCAAGGGGGGGGAGGATAGGAATGGGGGGAAAGATTGAATTGAGCGACACGAGGGCGAGCCCTCCAGCGTACTTCGCTTCGCGTTTTCGCAATTTCGCCTTGCTTATAACTCCTACTTCGGCTTTCGTGACATTAAGGGACGGTTTTATACTACGACGCGTATACGGGGAGCGCGAGGGGAACATAACGCGGGGGGGAAGGGAGTGGAGGGGGGCGTGCGTGATGGACTTGCGAGGGCAGGTCGGGGCGATATGTGGCGCAACGTCACAACTCCCCCCGGCCTGACGTTGATACGCTCCGCGTATTATCGTCATCTTTGCGGCTAAAAAGAAAAGAATCAAGTGATTAGTGCTAAGACATTTTCAAAATGATACGAAAGCGACTTTTGCAAGCGTGAGCTCCGCTCTCCCCTCTTACCGGTCCTTTCTTGCTCATGCGTGGCTCTATCGCGGTTCTTCCTGGTGGACGTTGGGAATGGAGGGAGTCGCGAAGACGCTGGCCGCACTTAATTGTAGTGACTTCAGCCTTGTGCCGCGGCCAAGCGCATCGCGTCTCGTCAGTCTTCGTTTTGCAGTCGGCGTAGCGGGATCTTCGTCGTGGGTTCCTTGGGTTTGACTAGATGCTCGTGCTGCTGCCTGCAGGGTTCTTTAAGGTTCTTGCAGGGTTTGGTGGGTTACCGCGGGTTCGTAAAGGGTTCTGCGGGGCCAAAGGGGGGTCGTAGCTCTGGGATCTGGGATCTCGGTTTCAGGGAGGGTTCTGAGGGTTTGTAAAGGGTTCTTTGTGGCCTAGGGGGGTCGTGGGCTCCTGGGATTGGGACCTTGGGCTCAGGGACGGGTTCTGGGGTTCTGTGCGGGGGACAAGGGATCTAGGTGGCATTGGGGAGGGAGGGGACTTACCAGCTGCTGCTGGGGGGCGTGGGAGGCCTTAGCCGCCGGCCACACTCCTCGTGTGTGTGGCCGAGTTGGCCGCACGACCAACACCGGAGGCGCCGGCGGGCAAAGGGCGGGGGAGTGTACGGGAGGGGTTCTGCGTCGGGATCGGGGAGGGGCATGTCAGGGGGCGGAAGGCAGGGGAGGTCCATTAGGGCCGGGGTTGGGGCTGGAGGGGCGACGGCATGGTCCATTAGGGCCGGGATGCGGGGTCGGGACGGGGGAACGGGGACGGAACGAGGACGGGGACGCGTCGGCGGGCGCGACGAGGGGAAGGAGGGTTCGGGGAAGAGGGGGGGTCGGCGATGCGGGGCTGGCGGGGTTTTGGGGGTGGGATGGGGCAGGGAGCTTGCAGGGCGAGGGGTGGTAGGGACGACGCGGGGTTTGGGATGGGGTTTCAGGGTGGCGAGGGACTGGGATGAGGATCGGGGCCGCGGGGGAGCTGCTTGGGACTGACAGGGGCGGCGGTTTGTGGCGGCGGAAGGCGGGGGGGGGGGGGGGACGGGAGATCAAGAGGCGCTCCAATAACTCCTGGATCCGCTGGAGATCCTCCTGACCGAAGGGATGGGACACAGGGGCTGAGGAGGCGGGAGGGGGCGTAGGGGGCAGGGAGCTGGGGGATGGCGGAGAGGGGGGGGAGTTCCTCCGTAGAGCGGGACGTACTTCCGGGGGGTCGATCTCCCGGGGAAGATCCACTCCTCCGGGTCAATCACAGTCCCTCCGGGGCGATGATACTCGGGACGGGGGATTATGGAAAAGGGATGGGGGCGCGGTCCGAAACGTTGGAGCATCTTGGAAACCTGTAAATTAACAACTGGTGTTACTAGGGAAGACTGCGGTTCCGGCGGGAAAGTCGCGAGGGGGGCGACATTGCGTTGCGAGCGTAATCCCGTGCGGCGTGGTACGTTGCGTTCGTTTATGAGGGGGATTACTCGCGGGGGCGGAGGGCTTTTCTCTACAGTTGGGGTTACGGTTTCGTCGGTGACGTGAGCTTTTAGATCCTTTATATGGACCCGTGGGTTCCTCCTACTTTTCGGGTCCTCCAACTCGTAAACCACGGGGGAAATAACTCGTAATATTTTATAGGGACCACTATAGCGCGGGGCTAATTTCGCGGCGAAGTTCTGGGCCCCGGACGACAGCACTCGGTTCCGCCGCATCACGAGACTGCCCTCTTCAAAGGTCACGTCTCGGTGGTGGCGGTTGTAATATCGGGCCTCCCTGTTCGCCGCGATTTCCAGGTTCCTATGCACCCAATCGTGAATAAGGGGCAACCGTTTCATTCGGTCCCCCCAATTCGTAATCTCTCCGGGGTCCAGCGAGGTACTGGGGAGGGCAGCGTCGCGAATGCTTTTTGCAGGGCGGGGATTTCGACCGAAATTGAGGAAAGCGGGAGTCATGTGCGTGGAGGATTGTACGGCGGTATTGAGGGCGAAGCATAACTCGGGAAGGTGCTGGTCCCACTCACGGTGGTCGAGGGTAATATAGGAATTAATCATGGTCTTCAGGGTTCGGTTAACTCGTTCTACAGGGTTGGCTTGGGCGTGGTAGGGAGGCACGGTGGTTTGGGTAATGCCCCATTCATGAAGGTGCTGTTTTACGTGTCCGTTCGTGAATTCCGTACCGTTGTCCGTCAGTAAAAATCGGGGGCATCCCCAGCGATTCACGATTAATTCGTTAAACGCCGTCATTATGGTGGGGCCGGTTGCTGCGCGAAGCGCACGGGCTTCTACATATTTCGTGAATAGGTCCTGAAATACTAGAATATATTTGTGTTGGCTTTTGCTGGGGGGGGAAGGGGCCCATAATGTCAGCAGCGACAACAGACCAGGGGCCCTCGGTCGTTCGCTCACGCATTATCCCTGCGGGGACGACCTGGGGGACCTTCTGCTGCTGACATTCGGTACAACGTGAGACGTATCTCGCGACGTCTTGGAAAACCCCGGGCCAGAAGAAGTCCTGAATTACCCGGTGGTACGTCTTGTCCACGCCCAGATGGCCGGACTGGGGATCGTTGTGGGCCTGATGGAGGGCTCGTGGGCGGGAGTCAAGGGGTAGAACGAGCTTCCACGAGTCAAGGTCGGTCATGGCAGGGTCGATGATGGCGTGGGGGCGGTGGTAGTAGATACGGTCGTCTTCGATACGCCAATTTGAATATTTCCATGGAAATTCGCGGATGTTTCTCATTTTGTCGGTGTACCAGGGATCGGCGGATTCACCTAGGGCACAGAGGGCATCGTTACACGTTTCGTACATTCGGGAAAGGGCATCGGGGACTACATGCAGGGATCCCTTGCGATGTACGATCTTCATATCGTAGGCCTGCATCGCAAGGGCCCACCGGGCTAATCTTCCCGTGGGATCTCGAAGATTACGGAGCCACAGCAGGCTGCTGTGGTCCGTGATCACAGTAAAATGAGTGCCCTCGATATAGGGACGGAATTTCTTCACTGCCCACAGTACCGCGAGACACTCCCTTTCCGTCACCGTGTACTTTCGCTCGGCGGCGGTCAGGACCTTGCTCGCGAATACTATGGGCCGCTCTACTCCTTCAATCTCCTGCGTCAGCACAGCGCCCACTGCCGAGTCGCTGGCGTCAGTCTGGAGAGTGAAGGGCTGCTCGAAATCAGGACGGGCGAGGACGGGGGTCTGGACGAGGGCGTCGCGAAGGGTCTCAAAAGCACTTTGCTCTTCTGATTCCCATTTCCAGGGAACATTTTTCATTAATAGGCGGGTGAGGGCAATTTTGTCGTGAGCGAGGTCGGGGAGGAAGCGTGCGTACCAGCCGACCATTCCAAGGAAGCGGCGGACTTGCTTCAGGGTGCAAGGAGGGGGGTAATTGAGGATGGGTTCGATTTTCCGCGGGTCTGTCTTCAGTCCGTCGGTTCCGATAATATAACCCAAATACGACACCTCGGGACAGAAGAATTCACTTTTCTCAAAGTTTATCTCCATCCCGGCGTCCAAAAAAGTCCGTAAAACCTGTCGCAAATATTTAAAATGACTGTCCTCGGTGTCTGTCGCAATTATAACGTCGTCAAGGTAGGCAAAAACGTGAGGTTCCCATGCTGTGTCGATTAGCTGGTCCATCAGTCGTTGGAATGTTGCGGGAGCGTTCGTCAGTCCGAAGGGCATGCGTGTGAATTGAAATTGTCCTCGTCCGGGGACAGCGAAGGCGGTGATGGGGCGGCTGCTGGGGTCTACAGGGATCTGGAAATAGGCTTGGCTGAGGTCGAGTTTGGAAATAAATCGGGCACGTCGCAGTCCGTCGAGGATTCGGTCCATATTGGGGAGGGGGTACGCGTCTTTCTTGGTCACCTTATTAACGTCACGGTAGTCAATACAAAAGCGATATTTTCCGTTGGGTTTGGGAACAATGACGGGGTTTCTCAGCCAGGGACTTTTGCACTTCTCGATCACTCCCTCATTGTACATGCGATCGACCTCGCCGTGAGCGACCTTGAGCATGTACGCCGAGAGAGTGCGAGGTTTTTGGCGGATGGGAGGGTGACCTTGTACCTCGATGGCGTGTACGGTCAAATGGGTGGGACTGAGGATCGGGGAGGTCTTCTTCATGGTCATTGTCTTCAGTAGGGTTTGTAGACGGGATGAGGCAGTTTGGGAGGGCTCGACGAGACTGGCGCACGCTATTTGGGGGTGTATCCGAATCGCAATTTCGGAGGAGTGGAACGAGTGTTCCAATCCGAACCTCGTTCTCCACGTTTCCTCCTCGTAATCGATCTTGAAGCTAAATTTTTTCAGGAAGTCTATTCCAAGTAGACAGGGGTATTCGATGGCAGTGACGCGCACCCCGAGCGTTTCCAGCCGTCCCTCGACCTCAAACAGGAGGGAGGCGAGGCCATAAACAGGGAGTACAGCGCCACTGGCCACTCGCACAGTCTCGTCGATGGGTTGTAGTGTCGCGCCAAGGGACTCGCTCAACTCCGCGCTGATGTAGCTCCTCGTGGATCCGGAGTCGATGAGGCTTCGCGTGGGAGTTCCGCCCACGGAGACCCACGCGAAGTGCCGATTGTCGCCAGTAGCAACAGCGAGGGGGGACGATGTAGGGGTTCGGGCTTTTATAGGATGGGAAGGGGGGACGGATTCGTCTTTCCGGGGGGTTAGGGTTTTTAGTGACCCCCCGGCATGGCGTTTCCCGCCCGGCGACGCGCGCAAACAGGGCAAGTGTTTACATCCACCCCTGGCCGGCCGCACACGCGGCAAAAATAGCCAAGGGGGAGCAAACACTCGCGATAGACGGGGCCGGGTTTCCTGCAGTTGTAGCAGGTACTGAAGGGGATTTCGAGGGTGGGGAATATGCACGCGGGGGTTGACGAGGCGCCACATCAACGAGAGCGGGGATTTTTCGCGGGGGGCTGCTCGGGGGAGGAGGTCGTCGTAGGGTGGTTGGGGAACGAGGAATGACGGCGGCTGCCGTTTTCGGAGGGGTCGTGCGGGGAGGGGAACGGGCAACGGTGCTGTACGAAACGCGCGGGAATGGTTTGGGACTTTCCGTGGGGGGTGTAGCCTCAAATTCCATCAGAAGGTCCGGAGAGGGGTCGCGTTTTTTGTCTGCCACGGCGGCAGCGCGTCCGCGCACGCCCTTCTCCGGATAGAATGCTGCGGCGGGTAACGCGGACTGGGAAACGGGGGGGGGAGGACGGTACAACCTCATACGCTCGCTCACCTCCTCTCGCCGGCGGCCCACACGTTGTAGATCGAGGAAACTATGTATTTCCTCTCTCACGACGTGGACCGCCAGTTCGGGGTGGAGGTTGCGGCAGCAGATGTCGATCTGCACGCTAAGGGGAAGGGGAGGGTTGAGGTGACTGAACAGGGTGCGCATCTTCACGATGTATTCCGCAACCGGTTCGCCGGGTCCCTGCGTTCGCAACTCCACCTCTCGGCGCAAGCGCTCCTGCAGGTCCCCGTGGCCAAATCGTTCCCTGAAATAGAAGGTGAACCCCTCGTACGAGGTCCAGCTGGGGTGCTCCACGCGGTGCCACAGGAGAGCTTCTCCGGTGAAAGCTTCCGGCAGCGCCCGCAAAAGCTCCCCCTCGGTGAGGCTGCGGCTCGTCGCGTACTCATGGAGGCGACGGAGGAACTCCTCAGCGTCATCGCCTCGTTTCCCGGCGAAACGAGGGCCGAACTTCCTCCAATGGTCCGTGAAACGCGAGTCGCGGGCCTCCCGAGACTCCGAAAAGGTGGGAAAACCGGAAAAGGGGGGAGGCGAGGGTCCGTGGGGGGTAGGGGTCGGTAAACGAGTATGGGGGGGAGGAAGGGGGCCCAATCGGGTGCTGCTGTGCCCCGTGGCGCGCGGCGGAAAAACGTATGTGCCCTCAGGGCTCCAGGGCACGTACGATGCAGGAACAGGGGACTCGCGAGGGCGGGGAGAGGGGTTACGGGTTGGTGCTGCCGTGGCATACGACAGGGGGTGTTGTTCGGCACGCGGGGGTAGCGCGAATGTGACGTGGGGGGAGGAAGGACTGGGAACGGGGATGAGGGGTTGGGGTAAGCGAGACAAATACCCAGGGGTAGTGGTGTCGAGATCGAGTGTAAGGGGATCTCTATAACGACCTATGGATTGCCCCGTGGGCAAGGGGTCGCTGGGGGAAGAAAAGCTACGGGGAGATGGGATAGGGACGTTTCGGGGGATCCCTGAGCTCACAGGGGGCGAAACGCGCGAGGGTCGCAGGATCTCCCCGTAAAGGGGGTGCTCAACTGCGACACTGAGGGAAAAGGGGAGGGAATCAGGGCTCAGGGTGTCGGCTCGTTCGTCCCAGGGGATGTGCGTGTGGGGAAAGCGACTGCGGAGCTCCGCTCGCACCAGTCGCTCTTTGATTTCCTCCACGCTGCCCCAGGAGGTGAGCCCTGCTCGGTCGCAGCGGAGGAGGAGGTCGCGAACGTCATGGATGGCGTCCAACGACGTGCGAATGGCTTGGGTTCTCTCCTCAAGCCCGACCTCGACTCGTTCACGAGGGTGGCTAGTGGTGGGTAGGGGGGGCGGAGGTAGTACGGGGCGAAGTACTAGTGGTCGTGGTTGGGGTGGTGGTCGCCGTAGGGACCTCCATAGTCCCTAGTACGTAGCTAACGCGGGGGAAGCATAGCAAAAACACAAGAAAACACAAAAAAACGAATGGAGATAATTGGGAGGGGTGACACCGGCACAGAAGGAAAAGGGGGCGAACGGAGAGAAAAGAAAAAAGGAAAAGGAAGAAAAACAAAAAAAACTAATTACATAACTGCAAAATAATAAAGTACGACCGATATAATAGCGAAGTAGGGGGAATAATAAAAAAACTGAGAATTACGCGACACAAAGAAAATAAAAAAATTAAATAACGCGAGGAGAAAAGAAGGGAAAATAAAATAAAATAAACTAAATGAAGGGGGTAATTAATTGGTCCCCAGAAAAAAGAAAAAGGGAAATAGTGAGAAAAAGAAAAAAAAACCCGAAGGAGAAACAGAAATAATTTCGATACGAGAAATTAATAATAATAATGCCAATAATTATGGGGAGCAAGCAAAAGAAAAATAATCAGATCAGAATAATAAAAAGGAAGCAACAAGGGCGGAGAAGGGGGAATTTTCAATTACAAAAGAGGAGAAAAACACAAAAAAAAGGAAGAGTTGTCAAGAAAAAAAAATTAAGAGAACAGTGCGATACCAAAAAAAAATGATGAGAATAGATACGGGAAAGAAAAACACAAAAAACGAGAGAAAAATGTGCGAAACGAACGAAGAGGAAAGAAGAATTTAAACGAACTGCGGAAAGAGAAAGAAATGAAAAAGGGAACAGGGAAAGAAGGGAAAGGAACACAAAAAAATTATCGAACAAAGACAAAAAAAAATGTAAAAAAAGATGAATAATAATAAATCCGGTGTAATATAACACGAGGGGGCGAAGGGGGGGCAGGGCAGGCGCAAGCTGTCTCTCAATGTTACGTGGGGGGGAATAATCACGACTGCGAAGAACAAGAAAAAAGAGAAAAAAAAATATATAAGTGGAAATACGTGTTCAAAAACTCACCCTTTTATGACATGTGGTATTTCACAATCAGGGGTCTTCTATTATTCTCTTTCCAATTTTCCGTCTTTATTTCCGTATTATTTACCTAAAATCTGTAGGGAGGTAAGAGGAAGAGAAAACACGGCATACGAAACAAGAGGGGAGTGAGAGACAGCTCGGCGGGCGGACTCCGGAGGGCGTATGTCCCTGTCAGGTAATCGTCTATCGTAGTCG
This sequence comes from Heteropelma amictum, assembly GCA_959613375.1. Lineage (NCBI taxonomy): Eukaryota > Metazoa > Arthropoda > Insecta > Hymenoptera > Ichneumonidae > Heteropelma > Heteropelma amictum. The sequence continues at coordinate 4,257,354 of OY390724.1, forward strand.
CTCGGATTCACGGCACAAGTTGACTATATAAACTTGGGATTTTGAAATAATATTTCGGCTACAATGGTAAATTGTAACGCGTCTTCTAAGCGACGATTTGTTTGGGGAACAGTGCGTGGTGCGAGTGAGATGACAACAACAACAAGCCTTGGCTCACCGCGCGAGCTCGCTCAGCAGCGGTGAGCGAGGCGACGATGGGGCGGGCGGGGCAGGGGAAGGAGGACTCGGACGGTGGGCGATTTTTTTGGTACAGTACTCGCTAAAATAAAGGGAATATTTTCCCGCGAGTACTGTTTTTTCGGGCCCCACGTTGGGCGCCAAAATTTGTGACGCTTTCCGCGGGGGAAAGCGAGACAATACGGGGAGTGAGGAGAACGGGGGAAATACGAAATAGACTGAAACTAAAGCGAGAAATAATATATTTAAAAAAAATAAAAGACTATTTGATAACAAGAAGAAAGATGTCTCGGATTGGGCGCCAGCGAGTTTGACGATAACTCGCAACGACAATGTACAAAAGAAACGAAAGAAAAAAAAACCAATTCTTAATACACGCGCGGGGCTGGGGGAGGGGATCTCAGGGGGGAGGTTCCCGAACGCTAACACGCCGCTTACTCTTGACCGCCGAGTCCGAAGAAACAACAAAAAAAGAAAAAAGGAATGAGGAAAACGTGATCCTCGCGAAAAGAAAATCAATAAAAATTTATTTGTAGAAAAATTTGACTCTCGAGTGCGGAATAGCGACGGGGGGAAAAGGGTACGGGGGAAGTGGGCTAAACGGGCGCGGGGGGATATATGGGGAACGCAGGGGGGAAAACACCACGCACTTTTCGCAAGGAAACGCAGGGGAAATACGAGAAAACGGGCCTCGTGGCCGCTCGCACGCAATATCACCGAAAAAGAATCGATCGGACCGATAAGAAAAAAGAACCCCAAACTCACGCTTTACAGTTGTCACCTCTCTCCACTCGTTCACACTCGTCCTTCTCGTCACGTCTCTTTCAGATTCCTTTTACAATCGTCCTTTCCACGTCTTTCCCTTTACAATCGTCCTTTCCACGTCTTTTCCTTTACAATCGTCCTTTCCACTTCTTCACACTTCGTCCGCTACTCCTTCACACCTTTTCTCACCCTCACACTCCCTCACACACACTCACGCACACAATTTATCACTCGCTCTCACACACACAAAATCGCAAAAAAAATAGAAAAATAACGCCGAAACAACAAAAAAGTACACCAGGGGTACGCTACGCAAAAAAATGACACGATTGTCGCCGCTTAACGTTCCGCTCGCAAGTGACGAGCTCGTCACTTGCTTGTCGGGTTCTGGGTTAATGGGGGGAGGTGGGAGAAATTTTCGGGGGGCTAGTTCGTAGGAAAAGGGAGGGATGGCAGCACGGTGACTCTGCATCGATCCTAGATCCTTCGAGGTGAGCCGCGGGAGCGAGGTGTCGTGTGATATTCCGACCCCGGGGGTCGATGCATAATCTCCGTTTGTTCGCTGTTACCGGCCGGTGATACTGATGATGGCCCGATTGCCCCACTTTTGATAAGTCCACGGAGGGTGGGCCTTCTCCTCCGTGTTTCGACTTCTGTAGGGAGATACTGGTGCGGGGAAGCACCATCCTTCGCCGCTACCTTGATGCACCCCCGGGGTGGCGTTGACGAGATAAGGCCCGCTTCGGCAATGATCTGGTGTGGCTGAGGTCCACCGCTGATGCTGCGCAAGGGGGGGGAGGATAGGAATGGGGGGAAAGATTGACGAATCATTGACGTAACACCATGTACAGCTCTTATGCAAATAATTAAATATTCTTTCTCGGTGGGGTTTACACAAAAAGCCTGGAAATGGGAATCATTATACAGAATATCGATTTTACGAGCAATAAAATAAACGGTTTTATCCATTCTATTAAAAAGTATGTATTTCGCGATAGAGAATGACGGTCCATTATGAGTAAAAATGACAAGGTTATCGTTGGGATGAAAGTCTAGGCCCATATATTGCACCCACTTTACTATTTTTACATTTTCCACGTCAAAAAAAGTAGGTATACAGTTGGAAAATTCCGCATAATCAGGCAAATTTTGGTAAGAAGTGCGAATGGTCGGTCCAATATCAGATAGCGGACTAGTCACAGTCTAACTGGAAAATCGGTGGCTTTGTTTCAACTGATGTTCAATAGCTAATGTACGAGGTAAATTTCGCCTTGATACTGTCGCCCTTGCGAATATTTTAGCCTCTCTATGCATACTTTCACCCCTCATAGATCAGTAGTGAATAACCGGACCAGCCCATTATACGCCCATAATGAGTCAATAAATGTAGTTTTGTAGTGTTTCCTTTCTTAAATTTCTGTGCGTACAAAGTTAAATGATCTTCGATCATCGTTGTAATTAAATCAGGGCAGGATTTATGACAAACTTTCGCGAAAAGAATGTTGACAATCTCGGTTAAACTAGTATATATTTCCCAAACTTCGTCACCACCGGGAACTAAATCACCTATTAACAATCCAAGAAATCTCATCAGACATCGCACTTCAGCCGCAGACAGTTTCAATTTTAAATTCTTTAAATATTGAGGAGATAGTTCTGCTGGTTTATTTTTATTGTCACGCCCGAATGGAAACGTATCGATTCTATTATTCAAGGTGTCTTCACCAAGAACCTTTAAGTCATACGTCAAATAATTAAGAATTAATGCGAGTTCAAGTTTGCAAATACCTTCGTATAGATCATGCATCGCATCGACAGATACATTTTTTGTTACGTGAAAATTATCTACGGAATTCCAAATGCACTCTTCTTCAATTCCACGTGTTTCTGTTAATGATTCGCGACTGAGTAATGTTACACATTTATCGTAACTTTCTTTCGTTCGAAGCAATTGAGGTATTTCTCTAACTGCTGTCTGAGATATTTTGTTGTCGATTTCGCAAAGTCGGCACCAGTATGAACATGTGAAATTCTCGACAAACCTTAGTAGTGAATTCAATCCCAAATTGTCCCCTAGTAAAAGCCTTAACGCAAAATAAACCTGTTGGGATCCATTAGGAGTTTCAATAGTTATCCCTTCCCGGGCCAAGAAATTCAGTTGGTCGATTACTTTTTGAAATGCGAGGCGATTTCCGACAATTTTTTGATGCAACGAATTGATTAATTGAAATAGGAAAATATTTTCCAGTTTACTTTGAAATTCCGGAGGTAAGCACGGCATCAGTACGTAGAGGGCACCGATTTTTCCACCATCGCCAGAGTGACTTCCTAAGCAGTTGTCGCTTTCATAATCGTCAAAAAATAAAAACAAAGGGAAAACTGTTTTGCCAAAATAGTTTTTCAAAATTTCTTTCCATATTTCGCCTTGAATGAAATTACTCATCGATTCGCTTTCGCTTTAGAGAAACTTCATGTACTGCAATGTTCGTTCAAACACAGTCGTTTGTTGGAAGAATTTTTTAAGGATTGCGCGAAGTGGAATAAATTGGGCGTATATATTTTCCGAAGTTAGCTGTCTTACTCCATCAATTAACGCATTTCCATTGATAGTGCCAATGGCAATGCTTTCGGGCAATATCAAATGACCACTATTTTACATTTGTTGAAACCGAACATATTCTGGGTCTATGTTACGAAAGGTATCACGTCCCATTGCAAAGAGATTTTCTATTACCGAAATAACGGAAGGAGAAACTCCTTTTTGATTTAATAGCTCGATGACTGAATTTCCTAGGACATTTGTGACTTTATTCGTAAAACCATTAACGTCTTCTAAACATTCCTGAACTTTTTTTCGCGAAAGTTCATTATCACCGTGCCACTTTGAACTTAGAAAAGATGCACTCTGTTGAATGGCAACTTTTGGTGTTATTTGCTTCGTAAGCTCATCAGTTTCGGTATTCAAACATAAGGCATATTTTAAATATTTATCATAAAAATCATCTTTATTTGTTGAATCAACACTTTTAATGTTTGTAGACGATTCAGCTTCAGACAGTAGGCTATTGTCTACATGCGGTTCGGAGCGAATGTTTTCGGAAGATGAGGAGTTATTAAGGAAAGATTCACCCCGTGTATTAGCGATAGATTTGCATTCTGGATGCCGCGTTCTTAAATGTTTGCGGAAACTATAAATGTTGGTATATTCTCGTATGCAAGATCTTAACGGGCATCAAGCTCAGCTGTTCAACTCAGAATCGAGGGTACCGCCTCTCGCGGTAGCAGAGCGCAACTCCGTGCCACTCGTAACCAGCGCCTTCAGCGACAATATTGTTAATCAAAGTAGGTACATACATTCAGTGCCGTGCTGCGCAGAAGGACCCTGAGAACACGACTCGCGCGTGACGTCACCCGACGGCCCGCGCGAGTCTTCTAATAAATTGTTCACGCTTCACTCACACCCGTCCTAATGCCAAATGAATGATAATCCCTATAAGTAAGCGGAAATATATTTATATTTGTATTATTCTATTAATTCTCATACTTTCATCAAACGATAAAGCGTTATCCCCGAAAACAAGCCAATCATCCATCCGGCCGCGAATCACAAGTACCAGAAGGTGCACCTATTTCATAAGCAATGAGATGGTTCAGTTGGTAGCGTTCCTGACTTCGGTCCCCAGGGGCGCGGGATCGTTCCCCGCGCTCAGTATTTTTTTTTTTTTTTATGGGGCAATTGTTCATTCCCGAAACACGCTCATTGAAAGAACAATTTTGTAACCGTATGATAATACATCTATAATTTAGATGTATTATTATATGTGTTAGGGAATTGAATAAATTTCAAATAGTACTCATTCCTTCACATTATCTCACTTTATTCTTTCATTGTCTCATTTATACGTCCTAACTTACACCCATCTGGAGAAGAACTGCCTTCCTCGTCTCGCCGTTCCGAAATTATTCGCTCACATAATCGGGAGTCAAAAATACCCCCCTTCATACACATATTTCGTATTACATATTATACTTTATAATACTTCCATACTTTCTCTACTTATTCATACTTTCATCAAGCGATAAAACATTATACCTGAAAACAAGCCAATCATCCATCCTGCCGCGAAGCACAAGCAACAAAAGGTGCACTCCGTTCACAAGCGATGAGATGGTCCCGTTGGTAGCGTGCCTGACTTCGGTCTGGAGGGGCGCGGGATCGACCCCCGTGATCAGTATTTAAAAAAGTTTTTTTTTACGGGGCAGATTGTTCATTCGTGAAACACGCTCAAGCAAATTTCAAAAGAATATATATATCACATTCGTCATGACGCGAAGTAGGCAAAACACCGAAAAATCAAAGCGTTAGCGCTGAATGTCAAAGCATTTTAACCTTTTCCGATGTCAGTCTTTACGCTTGAAGAATTTTTCGTTGTTGTTTCTTTTACTTACATGATTAAATTCGGTGGTTTCCTACAAAAAGAAGTGAAATCCACATTTAAAACTTTATGAAGTAAAATTGTACACCAAGTAATAAAAATAGTAGTTTTCGTCGAAAAGTATTTTTTTCAAATAGTGTGAAAAATAAAATAAACATTTTTTTAAAAAATCAAACTTGGGGTGCATGGTTAAGAAAAAGAGGTTGCACGTCAAGTAAAAATTTTTTTTTTTAAATGTTGATTTTATTTTTCACACTATTTGAAAAAAATACTTTTTGACGAAAACTACTATTTTCATTACTTGGTGTACATTTTTTTACTTTATGAAGTTTTAAATGTGGATTTCACTTCTTTTTGTAGGAAACCACCGAATTTAATCATGTAAGTAGAAAAAACAACAACAAAATTCTTCGAGCGTAAAGACTTTGACATCGGAAAATGTTAAAATACTTCGACATTCAGCACTAACGCTTTGGTTTTTCGGTGTTTTGCCTACTTCGCGTCATGACGAATGCGATATATATATTCTTTTGAAATTTGCTTGAGCGTGTTTCACGAATGAACAATTTGCCCCATAAAAAAAAAATTGTTTACACACTGAACGCGGGGATCGATCCCGCGCCCCTCCGATCAGAAGTCAGGGACGCTACCAACGGGACCATCTCATCGCTTGTGGACTGAGTGCACCTTCTGGTACTTGTGATTCGCGGCCGGATGGATGATTGGCTTGTATGTTTTCCGGGGACAATGTTTTATCGCTTGATGAAAGTATCAATAAGTAGAGAAAGTATGAAAGTATTATGAAGCATAATATAATAATACATCAAAATTTCAGATGTATTATCGTACGATTACAAAATTGTTCTTTCAATAAGCGTGTATCACGAATGAACAATTCGCCCCATAAAAAAAAAAAAAAAAAAATACTGAAGCACGGGGAACGATCCCGCGCCCCTGCGGACCGAAGTCAGGAACGCTACCAACTGGACCACCTCATTGCTTATCAAACAAGTGCACCTTCTGGTACATATGATTCGCGGCCGGATGAACGATTGGCTTGTTTTCGGGGATAATGCTTTATCGTTTGATGAAAGTATGAGAATTAATATAATAATACAAATATAAATATATTTCCGCTTACTTATAGAGATTATAATTCATCTGGCGTTAGGCCGGGTGTAAGTGAAGCGTGAACAATTTATTAAAAGAGTCTCGCGCGGGCAGAAAAAAACTCGAAACAAAAGATTTCAAATGTATAAACAAAATTCTTCTGTCTAATGCGTGTCATCTCAAAATATTTTATTTATCACCTTATTTCGAATACATACTTATTGAAAAATACAGATATATATTAAATTCACATGCATTCTATTGCAATTTGCAGTAATAATACATAATCCGCAGTTGAGACTCGGGGTTCTGGTGATCGCATAACACGTTACTGGGGAGCTCACTGATTTACCACTAGCGAACCTGACGAAAAATGCTATAACTAAAAATGACAGGTCGAGAGTAGAAAAATGGCCGCTGCCGTACGTTTGACGCCTCGGAGTTTTCTTGACGGATTTTTCTTTTATTTCGCAATAAAATAGATCGCGAAGTGTTTTAAAACATGGAGTGATGTGGTATGAACGGTGCTCTGGTCTGAAAAGACGTGGGAAATGTGCGTAGAATTCATAATATGAAGAATACTTCTGGGATCGACAATACTGTCATGGAGGACGAAAGTCGCCTCGGTTTTTCTATGATCGAATACTAATTAACGAAAAAATTGCCACAAAAAAAACAACCAGAGCACCATTCTTCTCGGGGAAGGAAAATAACTTTTTATTGTTATTCATTCAATAAAAGCATATTGTGCGAGAAATCCGTCAAGAAAGTTTTTTAGTTCGTGGATTTGCCACTTGGCGCTTCGTATGCTATCGCTTGATGCCCGTTAAGCACTGGTATGAACAAAGAGAATATTCTTCGACGTGATTATCTTGAACATGGGTGCTAAACGCAATCTTGTTTTCGAAAATATTTAAACATTTACAGCGAAACATTTTAGAATGGTCACTCGCAATTTCACTAAACAGATATATTAACTGATTTTTGTGCAAATAATAATCTTCTGTTTTTAAGATCCTGGACACCTACGTTATATTAACTGATTTTTGTGCAAATAATAATCTTCAGTTTTTAAGATCCTGGACACCTACGTTATTTAACAAGGACACTGCAATCGGCACGATTTTGTCAGAAGCGGTTGATATGTGGAAAATAGCTTTCTGTATGAATAACCATGGAGATCGGGCCTCAGGCGGGTAATCACAATTCAAAGCAAAAATTACTTTGAACGTGATTTCTACGGCTCGAGCAGGTGACGACACCGGATAATATGTATCATCTACCAATACATACGAGGCAGTTACTTCAGGCAATGGACCTACGATGATTGGTCGTGGCTGGAGGGAAATTCCATTGAAACCTTTGAGTGTATGTCGGAGTCGATTGACATTTCCCAAAAGGTCATTGGAAGTCTGTGAAATACCAATAACGAGATGTTGGTTATTATAAATTACACGAAAAAGAAATCAGCAGAATTTCTATACACCTCGACACAACATGAAGCCTCCTTCGGCTTCTGGTCTTGAAGGATTCCACCTCTTCGGTTTGGTAGTGCCTGTATCAGTCGATTTGCTGGGTCGCTTTCTTTTTTGGCCTCTTTCTTTGGGAGCAATAGTATTCGGTTTTGGAAAACTTTTTGATAGGAGGACGAGAACAGCGGCATCCAAACTATTGCCGGAGAGTTCATGTAACTGTAGGGCCAGCTTCAGAAACGCGGTGTCTTTGGACTGTTTTTGCAGCCCTTGGAACAACTCTACAAGCTTGTCACGAATAAGTGGCCAGCGTATTTGGAAAGCGTTGGATTTTTCCGGATACTTTTAATCAAAGTCTTGTTCAATCTAGCAAATACAAAAACGATAACGAAATGAAAATGAGAGAAAAATGAATAAATATAAATTGAAATTTAATGTAAGTAGTCTCTCCAAGTAGATTTGGAAAATAATTTTTTTATGAAAAACGTATGAGTATTCCATTCAAATTGCTTGCTAATATAAAAAAATTGTTGATCGACAATCCTTAATGGTTATGCAATATGTGACGTACTTGCTCCCATGCATCTCAATGATGCAGAGTTCAGACGGTATTTCAGGACTATTTATCGAAAGAAAGGGATTGAGCGGAAAAAAGAGACCGGATAAAAAGATAAAGCGAGAGAGAGAGAATTGCATTGAATTGAAATAGTTTACTATGCCTTAGTGACACTTTAAGGCAAGTGATAGACATTTGGATATACAATGTAATAAGATTATTCGAGTAAGCCTTGGATAGGCAACAGATTAGAGAAAGGTGAGTTTTGTCGCCACTCACTCTCCGCTGACAGCAAAATCGCCGCAGTAGTAGGTAGGAGTTTACGTAATTAGAAATGAGATGTGCCAGAATATGATTTTCAGCACAGTAAGCGAAAATACGAAAATCCGAAAATAAAAATAAAAATGCCACAACCAGAACACCTGGTGCGGTTACATAAGCAAACACATTGCACTTGAAGATGCAACAAGAAGTTACAAGACGCTACAATACGCATCCGACACGGCTTAGAGGCACAGCTCCGAACGCAATTGCACAATCATATTATAGACGCATAACAGGTAGAGAATAGCAGAGGAAAGTAGATAATGTTAAAATAACGTAGAGTTAAAGTTAGATATCGCGCTCGAAGAGATAACTAAGTAGCCGCTGCTTGAACGCGCTTAGTACTCTTAAGTAGACTAGCTCATCAGGTAGAGATTCCCAAAAGTACATTGCACTGATAACAAACGAGTTATGAAAAGTAGAAGTACGGTGCAAGGGAATTTCAAAGTGAGCACGCCTACGCCCGCGCACCGGTCTAGTGTGTACGTCAGCTACTGGGAACAGATCAAGAATATAAGGAGGAGCAAGACCATGCACAACTTTGAAGATCATAATACCCATCATATAACGCCTTCGTGATTTAACGGTGAGCCAACCAAGTTCCCTTCTAAAGGGAGTGATGTGTACATCACGTCGAAGATCGTAGATGAACCGTATAAGCATGTTTTGAAGCTTTTGCAACTTGGTATTGAGCTCATCAGTCAGATCGTTATAAACTAAGCAACAATAGTCAAAGTGTGGGAGCGCCAACGATTTAACAAGAATGATACGCAAGGCTTTTGGAAGTGAGTTTCGGTGGTGTTTCAGCCTGTAAAGGACGTTATGAACCTTGGTGGCAATACGAGAGACGTGTTTTGATCAGGTAAGGTCAGACGCCACAATGGCACCAAGGTTACAGCCATAGTCATGAAAAGGGAGGCCCATCAATGGTGACGCAAGGAAGCAAGCTCCGATCCAACTTCGACAGATAAGCCCTGCTATCATGGAGAATCCCTTTGTCTTAGATCTGTTAAGCTCCAGTCCGTTAGATCTCGCATAGGAAGCAATTGCATCAGCATCTCTAGAGATGTTGGCGATCCCTACATCGAGTTGCGAGACAGGGCAGGTCAGATAAATCTGAGTATCATCCGCGTAAATGAGGTACCTCGAGAACTGCAGCTGTCGACCTATGTCATTAGTAAAAAGGGAGAATAGCAGAGGACCCAAGATGGAGCCCTGCGGTACCCCTCTTTCGATCGGCGTCCATGCAGGCGAAGCCTCAGGACCATCGACAACAGCCTGAAACCTTCCACTTAGGTAAGAGGCTAAGCACAGTAGTGCAGATCTCGAGAGACCAAAGCCAAGAAGCTTTAACAAGAGCTTATCGTGTGGAATTGTGTCGAAAGCCTTGCTGAAGTCAAAAAGTATAAGAATAGTGAGGCACCTGTCGTCGACCGCCCTCCTCATCTCATGACAAAGCTTTAGCAAAGCAGACTGCGTACCGAAACCCTTTCTAAAGCCAGATTGGAATGTAGATAAGAGATCATGGCTCTCCACAAAAGAATAGAGTTGGTCAAACATTATTCTCTCAAAGATTTTAGCAACGACACTCAAGTTGGCAATCGGTCGAGTATCAGAAGGAGTTGTCGGGTGATTCTGTTTCAATAGAGGGCGTATAAAAGCCCTTTTCCATTCAGCCGGTACATGGGATAAGCGAAAGCACTCGAATAAATGACTCAGGACCGGTGCAGCTGACGAGAGAGCATTATGTAAACAGAAAAGCGACACATTGTCGGGACCAGTTAACAGAGAAGAGGTAGTAGTTGTTAATAATAAAGATGATATGAAATGACTTGAGACTGAGGAGAAGTTGAATGATGGAGTCAGAAAAGCAGAGTCAGGGAGTTGTTTCACGAGGTTACATAAGTCGGTACGAGAGGCGCAGCACACAATATTCGCATAATAGTTATATAGATCCGCAAGCGAGAAGAAGTTGAACGGTGACAGCCCTTTGACTCTAACAAGCCCCAGAGTTGCTAGCTCACGCCAAATCATCACCATGTTGCCACTAAAGCCATGAAAACGCCGCACGAAAAACTGATCTTTGGCCAAACGCATGTCCTTGGCCAGTTTATTACGATAGTCTCTAAAAACACTCCAAGACAGTGCGCCAGAACACCTCTTCGCTTTCTTATACAAGATGTTCCGCGTTTTAATCCGCAGCTTAAGGTCACTAGTGAGCCAGGGCACGTGCGGACCACAAGGCTTAAACGACTGCAACGGCGCAACCGCATCAAGTGCTGAGTTGAGCGCACCATCCAGCGTAATCACAGCACTATTTGGACTTTCCGAGGAGTCGACAAACGTAGCGCAATCACTATCAGCACGATTGACCGACCGCACACTCGGGGATAGTCAGTCCAACTTCACCAGTTCATCACTTGAAGCAATAGTGACAGCAGGCAAGCCATCACTCTTCCGCACATGGATCACACCAGATCTAATCCATACATATGAGAACTTTTTGACCCTAGCCAGCTCCTTAACTCGCATTAAAAGCCGATACTGGTCTGGAGGCAAAAACTCATTGACGTAGATCGAACCTGGCAGGTCATGGCCACACACATCACGCACTAGAAGAACCCTATGCACACGCTTCTTAGCAATAATGATGACCGAAGACTTTAGTTTGACGATAACACGTGCACTGGTTGCATACGACCCAGCCGAGGTAGACGGCATATCAGCACTACGTGCACGCTCTGGCGATCATGGTGAAGGCATGAGGATAACATCCAGAATATCGCTGCAGAGGTGGCCAACGTCCAATTTGTGAAAGATCTGTTGGACAACAGCACGCGGGTTCCCAACGAGTGACGATGGTATTCCAGAAACAACGAGGTCAGCACAAGGAGGAACTGCGATATTCGGCGAGGATGTACAGCTCATTTTGTGCGATAGACTCGAAATCGCTTCAGAGTTATCTTTGAAACCCGCCACTAACGCAGCAACATCCTGATTGGTCTTAGACAGGTCAGATTCCACACCCTTTACCTTCTCTTCTAATGCGCTGTGAGATGAGATAAGCGCAGACACATCACTGCGTATGTCAGAAATACTTTGCACCACGTTGGAGAGCGAACCTTGGATGTCCTGGAGCTTGGGATCAGTTGCCTGAGTCTGTGCATTGGAAGCAGTCCTGAGCGATTTAAGTTGGTCCATATGTGTTTGAGAAGACAGTGTCAAGGCATGAAGCTGACTCATGACATCCTGAAGCGTAGGGAGAGAGGAGCACTTAGCTGAATCAGCCGGCGAACCATCAGGAGTGCGTTGAGTGATTAAGGATCTGTGCATTGCGCAGTTATCACATTTGAACGGTGGACCATTGGCATCATCAGGGTCATACGCAAGTTTGTTGATAGCGTAATCAATGTGAAAGCCATTGCCGCAATCACCCGTACAGAAGATGATATGCTTGATGCTTTTCCCCAGAGTCTTGGAGCAAAGGTCACAGCGCGACATGTTAAATATAGCAAGAGAGTAGTAACAAGAGAAAGTCACGTTTGAAAACCAGAACAACAATTGCCAAATACAGCAAATACGGCAAGTGGACCGCAAAGTCGAAAAGTTGAAACAGTCCACACGAGCAATCACATCAACAAATACTGTCGATTATTAACAAAAGTTTGTAAAATAAACGATAGAAACTGTAACGTGAGCAGATAAAACTTTGCACAAATAATTTAAAGTTTTATAGTTTAAAATTATATTTAATCTAGTTGTTATTATTTATTTATCAATAACATTATTATTATTGTTACTTAAGTTGATATTTTCATTGATTCTATGATTTTATTCATATTTATGCATCAACTACACAACCATGAAACACTAGCGCATAGCAACAAGGTCCGTGAATCATCTTAAAACCACCATGTCGATAAAACAATAATGTCACAGAAAACACGTAAGCAGCGCGATCAACTTCACACAGGTCGCAGACAAGTCAGAGTGACAGGTGTACGCGACGCACCCCACTCTCCAACGCACGATAACAACGTCCCGCGCAACCGACACACGGAATCACAAAGCAAGAACGAGAAACACTCGAAAGTTCAACGATAAATATCTGATCAAATAAATAACGAGCGCACACAGAAATTGTCTCAGCTGAATCACAGGCGAAAAATGCACAAAACCAACTGATTCACACAGGCGAAGAAACGGCCTTAACAATAAATAAAAGCAAAATTAGACGTGCCGAAACACCACTGAACTGTCAGTCTCACAGAGAGAGGAGAGAGGAGAGGGGAGAATTGAATTGAATTGAAATGGTTTATTATGCCTTAGTAACACTTTGAGGCAAGTAACAGACATTTGAATACACAAAGTGATAAGAATAATTCAAGTAGGCCTTGGATAGGCACCAGGTTAGAGAAAGGTGAGATTTGTCACCACTCACTCTCCGCTGGCAGCAAAATCGCCGCAGTAGTAGGTAGGGATTTGCGTAATTAGAAATAGAAATAATATTAGATAAGAAAAGAAAAGATGCGCCAGAATACGATTTTCAGCACAGTAAGCGAAAAACGAAAATCCGAAAATAAAGATAACAATACAACAATAAATACAAATAAAAAATAAAAACATAAAAATAAAAATAAAAATAAGAAATAAGAAATAAGAAAATGAGAAATTGCCGCAACAAGAACACCTGGTGTGGTTAATTACGCAAACACATTGCACTTGAAGGTGCAACAAGAAGTTGCAAGACACTATAACACGCATCAGACGCGGCTTAGAGGCACAGCTCCGAACGCAATTGCACTAGCATATTAAAGACGCATGACAGGTAGAGAATAGCAGAGGAAAGTAGATAATGTTAAAAAGCGTAGAGTTAAAGTTACATACCGCGCTCGAAGAGATAACTAAGTAGCCGCTGCTTGAACGGGAGAGAGAGAGAGAGAGAGAGAGAGAGAGATTAGTCTTTTTTCAGTCATTACGTACTAAAGTGTATCCAAGGTTTTGTTTGAAACACGGGAATTCTTTGAAGTAACCATACACTTTCTTCTCGCGCCGTTGCCGTACTTCGAACGTTATTGCCCACTGACGTTCTATTTGCTCCCAGGATTCAATGTGACGCCGCAAATATTCACATTGCTGTTCCCATGATTCTTGGGGCACGATTGATTCCAGCTCATATATTTGAACACAAGAAAAATTAATTTCCTATTCAGAAGTCTTTTATTTATTACATAAAATGAATTTGAAGACATTTTTACCTTCAATCTCCGCGTTATTTAAGGGCTTACATACAGTTAGAAGGCTTTAAAAAGACGGATTTTCAAGAATTTTTTCCGCGCAGACTATTCAATTTATTAATTTGAAAATTGGTGTACATATTATAATAACCTTATAATATATTAACATATTTTTTATTTGTCAAAATAATCATCGCGAATGTTGCTATCGCCGATCTCCTAGAGCTCCGCAAAAAAAACCAATTTTGCGGTGATCACGATATCTCTGGACCGGATTATCTGAAATGAAAAAACCAAATAAATTTCGTTAATATAATACATTATCTAGTATTTAATCGAAGGAATTAGCGAAAAAATAATTTTTGACAAAATGGCGACTTCTCAAAATAAAAGACTCGATTTTGAACGAAAATTTAAGCCTTAAATTGTTTATAAAATGGAAAATATTTATCGGAGAAAAAAAATCTTCGATTAATTACTAAAAAATCTAGTTAAAAAGGTTGTGTTAAAATTTGAGACTGATCGGATCAGCCGTTTTCGAGAAATCTTGATCACCGATTTTGAAAACATAGTTTTGAGAAAAACGCGTTTAAAGTTTCAAAAGCGTTTTACATGTGGTAAATTTTTTTTTTTTTCAACTTACATGGAGTCATCTATTCCGGGGCCATATAATAATCCGTTCGCATCGTTGGCAGCTTCTAATAATTCGATTTGATGCTGTCTGCGAGACATTCTTCCCTCTCTGGTGCTCTCGTGTGATCTCAGGTCGGAGATCTTGATGCGCTGCGCATCTTCTTTATCTGTATATGAATGCGCATTGGACCCAAGTGAGACGCCCATTGCATTCATATAATATAAAAGGGCAGCTGTCCCTTCATTGAAGATGCCAGCAGCTATATATGCAGCCATTTCCACCGTTTTTGATCCGGCTGGAAGTACTTTTGGAGAGATCTTCCACACCAGTTGGTTATAGCTTTCATTATTGTTTTGGGTGAAACCACCCACACATCTTTCCAATAATTTTTCATTGCTGAGATCTTCATAAATGGGCCTCAGGGCCTCAGCAACTTCTTGTGGAAATGGCTGATAATCATGCTTATAAACTGATAAGTTATCAGCAGCTACTGCCCGCTGCCAAGAGCACCATGAGTCCAATCCGATCGGACACTTTGCGTGTTGTTGATTTTCGTCTGTCGAGCAGTAATGATAAAATGTGGCCCAGATTGCATTACTCATATTCTCAACCGAATCACAATTTCTCCTAATTGCTAAGCCATAATAAACTGTCAACTTGTCGATCATTTTTGCTGTCAGCTTGCCTTTTCCACCGAGAGTTTTTTTTTGTATTTTTTTTCCATCCTTTTTTTCCACCGTTTCCACTTTCTTTTTCACACAATTTCGGAGTCGCGTTCCCATTCTCTTCTGTACGTGTCCAATACATTCCTTCTTCACGACTTCTTGATCACCGTATGGGGCAGCTTTCAAAATCCCGGAGTACGTTTTAGAATCACCGTCTCCAATGTAATTTCTGTACTGCACTCCGAATTTTTCCACTGAACGCTTGAATAGGTCGATCACTGCATCAACTTCCATTTTTCCAGAAGAACCTGATTGATTACAACTGCAATCATCTTGATGGTTTTCATACCATTGTTGATATTCTTCACTATCAAGTTTGCTTTTCCAAGTTTCGCATTGTTTGCAATAGGCACTTTTCACGAGGATATCAATTACTTTCCCAGAATAATATCCGATCAATGATGTCACTCCATACAAGGAAGTATATCCTCGCTTTTTCCAAGTTCCATCGCCGGACACGGTAAGCTTTGCAGATTTTTCGTCACCTTGGTGTTCAGCAGTCAAGTCTTTTTCTTCATGGCAAGCATGCTGAAAAAGTTTGTCGGTTGCTGTTTTCACACAGGAATGTATATTCTTCATAATTAAATCGTAGGTGGGCTGTGTTAGGAAAGCGGGCATGTCCATTAATCCACAAAATTTTGCAGCACCTTTTAACCCTAATCCAAGAACTCTCATGACAAACAAAAAACGCCGATTTATCTCATAAGAATGCTCGATAAAAGGACTAGAATTTATGCTACGAGATGGACACTGATCGCACAACAAAACAATTTTAAACCCGAGTCCTCGTTCAGAAGCAGTTTCAAATTTCACATTTCCGTTACAGGTTTTGCACTGCACAAATTCGGAGATGGCCGCGAAAACAGTAATAAAATTCAAAATTCGGTACTCAACGGACGGATCACGCGGCACCAAGATTTCCTCCTGCATTCTCATTTTTTTTGCAGAGGCACTGAAACTGGACTCATCCGTTTCAGCTGTTTTCGGATTGAAAACATTCTTTCGTTTCTTCGCTCTTGACTTGTACACTTTCGTTGATTTTCTAAGTTCTCTGCTAGACTTCATTTTCACGATATTATCGAAGGCACAAGTACACTGACACGACTTTACTGTTAGGCTTCTCTGCTGAGACTGACGACTACTTTTCAAATTTTGGCAACTGAGAAACATACAATAGAAAATGACAAAGGAAAGAGAGTAGGATAGACAAGGAAAGAAGGGACAGCGCCTCAGGTAGGCAGCTGGGGCGCCGGTCCCCGACTGTGAGACGCGCCTCCCTAACGCGCCTTCATAAATGTGTCTATAACTTCGAAAATATTCGTCTGATTGACATAAAATTTTGAGTGTGTATGCTCAAATATATGTATATTCAGAAAATACAAACAAAAAAAACGATTTTTTGAAAATTACAAGTGTATGTAAGCCCTTAAGGCTCTTCTCGCTTGTGCTTGCTCCCTCCGAAGATTATCGTTCCGCCAAACTAATGCACCGTGAGCGTTTATTGCCACTCCTGTACACAGTGCCTGATAAGGTACGTGTAGTACACACTGCGTGTTTCACTTGTAAATAACCCGCAGATTTCATCTGCCAGCTGCTCGTATCTTGAAGGTAGCAATTCGAGATATTCGCTTTGTCCTGAATGTTCTCGGTCAATAATTGCTTGAACCAGCAAACACCATTGAGGCTTTATCAGCTGGGTATTTTTATTTGCTAGTTCGAGTAATTTAGCGGTTTTTGGCCACAGTTTTAGCCAATCTTTGAGACTCAGGGTCTGTTGATAATCATTTTCTCAAGATAAGATATATTACATATTGATATGTTGAAAATTAAACACACTTACTGAAGCTGGATCTCGCTCGAGATATAAATTGCGCGGTCGTCGTTGTTGAGGCTTTTCTAAATGCGTGAAAACTGTACCTTGGGGTGCAGTATTTTCCGCAACAAGTGGAATCGATTCAACGGGTTGACGAATGGATTCGTGTGGTGCTATCTGTTTATTGATAATGTCTGTATTATTTTCGATGATTTACAATATTAACGATCTAGAAAATGGATTATTATCGCTTTGAAAATATTAATACTAAATTCTCTGATGATGCTAATTCGGTTTGAGACCACGTATTATAATGATAAATCGTGCTAGGGATGTCTACTGGATGTACATTCTGCGTTAGTGTGGTTAGGATAGAATCGTTGGACGGTTCATACAAATCACCGATACCTTCACCCTTCAAGAATAAAATAAAAAGCTGAATGAAACACACAAGAAAATGTGTATCCATACAAAATTTGAAAAAGAAAGGTGTAAAAAGCATAAAAAATTAGTCACGTACACAAGTAACCACATGCATCACACCAGGTATCGTTGAATTAAGCATATCACCAATTTCATTTGATTCGTTCATCGTTTGATGAATTTTCAGAACACGTAGTGAAGCCTAATTGAAATTGGGTCAGGTCAGTTACAGTTCAATACGTTATAGTATAAGGGTTCTATTCGACTCGCGACTTAAGCCGCGAGGAATGAAAATTTGCCCGAACTAAAATTGGTCCAAGTGCCTGATATTGTCCGCTTAACATTACTAAATGGAGGTTACTTGGCGACAACAGTTTAAGATTTGACGCGTTCCTTTTTTACATACAAACAATAGTTCAAAGTATCTTATTCCATAAAGTTTGCGTTCAAATAAGTGAACATATGCAAAGGAACTATTGGTGAAGCCAAAGCAAAAATACATTGATAAATGCCGGTCCCAAACGAGACGAAATGTTCGCGAGTCTCTTGAAAGAAGGTGAAAAGATTGAGAAAAAAACAAAAGAGAATGAAAAAGCAAAAAAGAAAAAAGATGAGGACAACACACACTCATAAATTGTTTAATTATTGCTGAATTGCTAAATTAGCTTAGACATGAACGTACCTTTTTTATGTGTCTTCTCTTCTTCGAATATTTTTAACTTTTTCGAACAAATCCGCACGTCCGCGTCCTCGCAACTACACACAGTCCTTTGTTTGCTTGTGGGCCACGCGAGACAAGTTCTCACCAGTGAGTTCACAATATCACACTGTAAATTTGAATATTGTGTGTGTGTGTGTGTCAAGAATAGAATAAAGTGAATGAAACGCTCAAAAAAGTTTATTCGTAAAAGAAGTTTGAAAAACATGTGTAGAAAGTGTAAAAAAACACAAAAGAACGTACCTTTTTGTAACTAATTCTCTATTTTTTATAATTTCTTGATTATGTCGCACAAATAACGTCACGAACTGTCGAAAGAAAAGTAAAGCTACCATGCGACACTGTGAAATTCGATATATCCCTCTGTACGCAATACAGTATACACTGTAACCCTTGCTCTTTGCGTTCGGTATAAAAATCAGTGACTCTATTTAAATTTTACTGTTGAATACTTTTACTGAAATCAGTGATTTGTTCACAATACCAAACTGTAAATTAATCGGTGTAACTGTAGAAATCTCAGAGTGCACAGATAACATCACGAATCGTCAAACGATGAGTGAAACTACCGTGCCACACTGTCAAATTTCATGAATCTCTCTGTACTCGATGCAGTGTACTCAGTCAACCTTGCAGTTTGCCTACAGTATAAAAATAAGTGGTCATGTAAATTTTACAGTTAAATATTTTACTACAAACACTGATGCATTTGCAATACCAAACTGTAAATAAGCCAGTGTAACCGTAGAAATCTCAGTGTTCACAGGAAAATGCGTCATTTTTTTAGGACAGGATTTACATTACTCTGTTTTACTGTAAAATGAAACATGGCACCCTGTTTTTTATGCAGTTTACACTCGCTCGAGTCTAATGCGAACTGTGTAGTCCCTGTATTCGATACTGTTTCTTTTTTTCCGTGTATTTATTTGTATGAGTTATACGCTAATAATTACACAGTTTCCAATTTTAGAGTTGAAGGCTTAATTATCATACAATATACTTTGAATAAATTATTGTTTCTAGATTCCTTTTGGATATGATACATTATATTATTAAATCATGTCTCCGTCATGGAGATGTTGTTACGTCCCAGCCTCATGCTCGAACGTTTTTTTTCGCCCCCTTTCAAAAATTATGCAATGCCGACAGTAGGTACTTGCAGACCACGCACATACCGGTATCTTCCTTCGTCGAAGCGCATAGCTTGTAGTATACAAGTACCTCTAGATTTATGGTAGTCGTAAATACTCCCTTTCCGGGAAAAGCCTACCCAATACATACTATCTACATTTACAGAGAGACCTCACTCGACGTCACCGCACTCCTTTTTTTTTATATGCTTCAGTTATCCTTTCTCCCTATCTAAAAGACACTGAAGCACTTCAAACCACTGGCGCCTCAAAATGCGGAATTTTCTCAAACATTCACTTCAAGAAAATAAAAGCCGAACTCCCCTAAAAACTGGATGACGACTCTTGACCATCGCGACCAAGCGTCGCCATCCCCCATGTATAAAAAAAACCCCAAGAACCTTTTCGAAAAACAGGATGACGACCCTTGAAACCCGTCGCGACCGAATGTCGCCATCATCCATGTATAAAGAATTTTTTTTAACAGACTTTCGGAAAAATAAGATAAACTTTGTCGCGACCAAATGTCGCCTCCATCCATATATAGAAAAATATCGAATCTCAAATAACTTTCCAAAAAAAACACGACGACGACCCTTAAACTCTGTCGCGCCTAAGCGTCGCCGTCTCGCCACTCTATAGAGATAAGAAACTCAGAAACTAAAGAGGACTATCGAGCCTCCCTTGCATTTTAACTCCGCCCTAATTTCTAAATGCACAAATGCAATCTGTTTATCCTGCAACTGCCCAATCCAAGATCTTGACTAACCAATAACTTTTAACTTCCATCTCAAAAACTGAATCGTGGGAGGCGCTAATCAACTCCCACCTTTCCCAAGAAACTATTATAAAACCATGATACAAACCTCAAACTTCGTTCAATCGTTATACAAATTTTATCGAGTTCACGTCGTCGTTACGTCCGTTACTCATTGTAAATTTCGGACTTAAACAAACTTCTGTAAATCTCCGTAAAAAGAGACTCAGCTCTCCGACGCGTATCAAACGATTCGAAACCGATTACAAACTCATACAAACTGTACCGACTTTGATTAAACTTAGTGATAATTACTTTTGATAAATAAATATTCTGTTAAATTGTTATCCGACGGACATTTTTTTTCATTCGGGAAATTTCATCGAAATTTCTCCGGAATTCATCCTTCGAAACATCTCCGAAGAGAATCGAGTGTGAAAACTCAATTGGCTATCATATTCGCGAGCCGCAGACCAACCATCATCAACTCATTGGCGAAAGATATTTAAACTTTCGCGCTCTAAATTCGGTGGTCACGTGACTCGCATCAAAATCCCTTCTCGGGACGTAACAATGTTGTAAAAAACATTTATTATATACAGTCTGCACCATTTCCGCGTTCTTATTATCTATTTGCGGTATGAGATATAATGTAGTTTCATACAGTACATCATGCACGAAGCAAACGAAACTGAACCACATTCAGAGCAGGCGGCCGCAATCCAAATATAACATTTCGAGCTTTATTGGTGTTGATGAAATTAGCAGCACTTGGAAGTGGGTTCAAGTCCAAGATGTACATTTTTTTTTTCAAGAATTAAATACATATTTAGGTTGGAGAACTAATTCTGATGGCCTTTTGCACAACTACACTACACTACAAATATTTACGGGTTAAAAAATATCCGTAACAATAATAGTATATACGGACGTATAATGAAATGAATACGAATACTACACGAGACACCGCGACGGACAATCCTGTCTTCTATGGTTATTTTTCACGCAGTAGTATTTAATGTTCACTTTTTATCGTTCAATTTTGGAGTAACAAACTTTCGAGGAAGTCGATAAAAATGCATAGACACGAGATACATCATTGATCTATGCTATTTTAGTTTTCATTGTATAATCGAGCAACCAATTTTTTCGTGTAGTTCTATTTTTGCGTTCTATCCGTCTTAAAGATTTATCCCATAGTTAATACAGATATCCTCGCATATACACACACCCGAGCAAACAAAAAAAAACGTAGTGACGAGAAAAAGGAACAATATATGACAAAAAATACACTCTTGACAGTCATGTATATCGCACACTTTATTAAGTATCGTGACATACTAAAAATCGACATAAAAACTGAACAATAGTATTTTTATTCAAATCTTTTTTTATGTGAATCAAAGTCTCGAAGAGGATGTGCGGGTAGAGTATTTTCGCGCAAATTTCGACGATTATTTTCTCATTTCCAGTTTTGAGAGCTTCATTCCATCACGATACCGGTTGTGCGCTTTTCAAGTGGATCCTCGTGTCTGATTTCATCGACGTTAAAAAACTGTTGTCCATTACCAGAGTCGCTTTGCGCAGATCGATCTGTCGAAAAAAAATACACGAATAAAATAATGAAACATAATTTTCCTTCGAAGCTGAAAAATAAATGGTTTAGATTACCATGATATTTTTTTATTATTAGATAATGAGATTGAAATCATAATTGGATACCACTAAAGCTATATAGCATTAAATTGTATTTTAAAAATGTATAGCAATTCATAAAGTTATTTGAATATATAAATTTATGAATGTTTATTATAGTATACATAATAGCATTTAATTTCCACGTACTGCAGTTGAAATATAACGAATTTTTGTTTATGCTAATATCATACAACTGCATGCCATACAAAAGAAAGTATTTTCAAAAAATCATACGTACAAAAATTAAGTATATAGCACATCATTGCATTTTTGAATAGCAAAAGCAAAAATCTGTAAATTTTAACTGCCTTACGAGAAAGTGAATTTCTATTGTGTACATAATTAAAATTCTTGAATTTTCATTATGCACAACGGTTGCTATAAAAGTATTTGAAAAAATATTGGATGAAAAAATACTAACTTGAATTTTCACACGATGGCTGCTTATCTCTGAATAAGATTTTTTTCAAATTTCACGATCTCTTGCACAGTACACTGTTTATTTTGATTTATGACAAGAAACATGGACCTCCGTGAAGTTAGCCGTACGACTTGAGAATGTCAATTATTGAATTTACCTAATCGTTTGGTGGTCGATTGGTGGTGTTTGGTAGCGTACGCAAAACATTTGGTAGTCAATAGTTTTTTAATAAATGAATGATTAAAAATTTATGTGAAGTTGGCAGGATCATCTTTTATTTCAACTCAAATGGATTCTCAATAATGCTTAATCGATGTAAAATCGTTTGGTGGTGATTTTTAGTGCAATTTTAACATTTGGTAGTCTTTTGTTTTTGTGTAAATCAATTATTTTAAATTTGTAAAGTTGGCCGGACCATCTCTTTTTCAACTCAAATCGATTCTCAAAATGTTGAATTGATGTAAAATCGTTTGGTGGTGATTGGTAGTGCAATTTTAACATTTGGTAATCTTTTGTTTTTGTGTAAATCAATTATTTAAAATTTGTAAAGTTGACCGGACCATCTCTTTTCCAACTCAAATGGATTCTCGAAATGTTCAATTGATGTAAAATCGTTTGGTGGTGATTGGTAGTGCAATTTTAACATTTGGTAGTCTTTTGTTTTTGTGTAAATCAATTATTTAAAATTTGTAAAGTTGGCCGGACCATCTCTTTTTCAATTCAAATGGATTCCTAAAATGCTTAATCGATGTAAAATCGTTTGGTGGTGATTGGTAATTCAATTTAAACATTTGGTAGTCATTTGCTTTTGAGTAAATAAATTATTCAAAATTTATAAAGTTGGCCGGACCATCTTTTTGGACTCAAATCGATTCTTAAAATGCCTAATCGATGTGAAATCGTTTGGTGGTCAATGGTAGAACAATTGAAACATTTGGTCGTCATTTGTTTTTCGGTAAATAAATTATGCAAAATTTATGTAAAGTAGGCCGGACCATATTTTTTTTGAACTCAAATGGATTCCTAAAATGCTTAATCGGAGTAAAATCGTTTGGTGGTCATTGGTAATCTAATGCCGGGATATAATAGTTACTAGTTAATTGCAACGAAAAAAAAACTGCATGTCAAACAATCGTGAACCAAGGAGCCGCGTGATTGGCTAGAGGGAGTACCCAGCGGAAATGTTAGAGGAAATCTTGCATTATATTTATATTTATACACATTATATTTATAGACAAAGTACGTTCTAATGGGCATCGAATAAAAGATAGTCGCTTTGCCGCGAATGATAGACGAACTACGAATTTTGGTGATAATTCGTTCTCCTGCAACAATCAAAAAACCGTTCACGCAAAGAACTCGTGGAGCAAAAGTATGTGATAGGATAGCGGAAGGATCCAAAAGAAATGGGATCATTGGCTAGTAACAAGGCCCAACAGAAATATGAAGAAAACATTACATTTCTCGTACATATTTGTTTAGGAGAGCCTGGAACGCAACGGCGAAAGCTGCGCGATATTTTAGCTAGTTACTATACATATTTGTTAACAACAAGAGCCTACGAAGTGACAACGAAATGAACTATGCGATACTTTAGTTCGGACGCCATCCACGTCGTGGCGCTTGTGGCGATTACCAGATTCGCGGCGGAGTTACATCGATTAAGCATTTTAGGAATCCATTTGAGTTGAAAAAGAGATGGTCCGGCCAACTTTACAAATTTTAAATAATTGATTTACACAAAAACAAAAGACTACCAAATGTTAAAATTGCACTAAAAATCACCACCAAACGATTTTAAATCAATTAAGCAATTTAAGTATCCATTTGAGTTGAAAAAGAGATGGTCCGGCCAACTTTACAAATTTTAAATAATTGATTTACACAAAAACAAAAGACTACCAAATGTTTAAATTGCACTCCCAATCACCACCAAACGATTTTACATCAATTAAGCATTTTGAGAATCCATTTGAGTTGAAAAAGAGATGGTCCGGCCAACTGTACAAATTTTAAATAATTGATTTACACAAAAACAAAAGACTACCAAATGTTAAAATTGCACTACCAATCACCACCAAACGATTTTACATCAATTAAGCATTTCGAGAATCCATTTGAGTTGAAAAAGAAGATCGTCCGGTCAGCTTTACAAATTTTAAATAATTTATTTACTGCAAAACAAATGACTACCAAATGTTTAAATTGAACTACCAATCACCACCAAACGATTTTACATCGATTAAGCATTTTGAGAATCCATTTGAGTTGAAAAAGAGATGGTCCGGCCAACTGTACAAATTTTAAATAATTGATTTACACAAAAACAAAAGACTACCAAATGTTAAAATTGCACTACCAATCACCATCAAACGATTTTACATCAATTAAGCATTTTGAGAATCTATTTGAGTTGAAAAAAAAGATGGTCCGGCCAGCTTTACAAATTTTAAATAATTTATTTACCGAAAAATAAATGACTACCAAATGTTGAAATTGGACTACCAATCACCACCAAACGATTTTACATCGATTAAGCCTTTTAGGAATCCATTTGAGTTGAAAAAGAGATGGTGCGGCCAGCTTTACAAATTTTAAATAATTTATTTACCGAAAAACAAATAAACACCAAATGTTTAAATTAAATTACCAATCACCACCAAACGATTTTATATCGATTAAGCATTTTAGGAATCCATTTGAGTTGAAAAAGAGATGGTCTGGCCAACTTTACAAATTTTAAATAATTGATTTACACAAAAACAAAAGACTACCAAATGTTAAAATTGCACTACCAATCACCAGCAAACGATTTTAAATCAATTGAGCAATTTAAGAATCCATTTGAGTTGAAAAAGAGATGGTCCGGCCAACTTTACAAATTTTAAATAATTGATTTACACAAAAACAAAAGACTACCAAATGTTTAAATTGCACTACCAATCACCACCAAACGATATTACATCAATTAAGCATTTTGAGAATCCATTTGAGTTGAAAAAAAGATGGTCCGGCCAGATTTACAAATTTTAAATAATTTATTTACCGAAAAATAAATGACTACCAAATGTTGAAATTGGACTACCAATCACCACCAAACGATTTTACATCGATTAAGCCTTTTAGGAATCCATTTGAGTTGAAAAAGAGATGGTGCGGCCAGCTTTACAAATTTTAAATCATTTATTTACCGAAAAACAAATAAACACCAAATGTTTAAATTGCACTACCAATCACCACCAAACGATATTACATCAATTAAGCATTTTGAGAATCCATTTGAGTTGAAAAAAAGATGGTCCGGCCAGATTTACAAATTTTAAATAATTTATTTACAGAAAAACAAATGACTACCAAATGTTTAAATTGAACTACCAATCACCACCAAACGATTTTACATCGATTAAGCATTTTAGGAATCCATTTGAGTTGAAAAAGAGATGGTCCGGCCAATTGTACAAATTTTAAATAATTGATTTACACAAAAACAAAAGACTACTAAATGTTAAAATTGCACTACCAATCACCACCAAACGATTTTACTTCAATTAAGCATTTTGAGAATCCATTTGAGTTGAAAAAGAGATGGTCCGGCCAATTATACAAATTTTAAATAATTGATTTACACAAAAACAAAAGTCTACCAAATGTTAAAATTGCACTACCAATCACCACCAAACGATTTTACATCGATTAAGCATTTTAGGAATCCATTTGAGTCGAAAAAGAGATGGTCCGGCCAACTTTACAAATTTTAAATAATTGATTTACTCAAAAACAAAAGACTACCAAATGTTAAAATTGCACTACCAATCACCACCGAACGATTTTAAATCAATTAAGCAATTTAAGAATCCATTTGAGTTGAAAAAGAGATGGTCCGGCCAGCTTTACAAATTTTAAATAATTTATTTACCGAAAAACAAATAAACACCAAATGTTTAAATTGCACTACCAATCACCACCAAACGATATTACATCAATTAAGCATTTTGAGAATCCATTTGAGTTGAAAAAAAGATGGTCCGGCCAGATTTACAAATTTTAAATAATTTATTTACAGAAAAACAAATGACTACCAAATGTTTAAATTGAACTACCAATCACCACCAAATGATTTTACATCGATTAAGCATTTTAGGAATCCATTTGAGTTGAAAAAGAGATGGTCCGGCCAACTTTACAAATTTTAAATAATTGATTTACACAAAAACAAAAGACTACCAAATGTTAAAATTGCACTAAAAATCACCACCAAACGATTTTAAATCAATTAAGCAATTTAAGTATCCATTTGAGTTGAAAAAGAGATGGTCCGGCCAACTTTACAAATTTTAAATAATTGATTTACACAAAAACAAAAGACTACCAAATGTTTAAATTGCACTCCCAATCACCACCAAACGATTTTACATCAATTAAGCATTTTGAGAATCCATTTGAGTTGAAAAAGAGATGGTCCGGCCAACTGTACAAATTTTAAATAATTGATTTACACAAAAACAAAAGACTACCAAATGTTAAAATTGCACTACCAATCACCACCAAACGATTTTACATCAATTAAGCATTTCGAGAATCCATTTGAGTTGAAAAAGAAGATCGTCCGGTCAGCTTTACAAATTTTAAATAATTTATTTACTGCAAAACAAATGACTACCAAATGTTTAAATTGAACTACCAATCACCACCAAACGATTTTACATCGATTAAGCATTTTGAGAATCCATTTGAGTTGAAAAAGAGATGGTCCGGCCAACTGTACAAATTTTAAATAATTGATTTACACAAAAACAAAAGACTACCAAATGTTAAAATTGCACTACCAATCACCATCAAACGATTTTACATCAATTAAGCATTTTGAGAATCTATTTGAGTTGAAAAAAAAGATGGTCCGGCCAGCTTTACAAATTTTAAATAATTTATTTACCGAAAAATAAATGACTACCAAATGTTGAAATTGGACTACCAATCACCACCAAACGATTTTACATCGATTAAGCCATTTAGGAATCCATTTGAGTTGAAAAAGAGATGGTGCGGCCAGCTTTACAAATTTTAAATAATTTATTTACCGAAAAACAAATAAACACCAAATGTTTAAATTAAATTACCAATCACCACCAAACGATTTTATATCGATTAAGCATTTTAGGAATCCATTTGAGTTGAAAAAGAGATGGTCTGGCCAACTTTACAAATTTTAAATAATTGATTTACACAAAAACAAAAGACTACCAAATGTTAAAATTGCACTACCAATCACCAGCAAACGATTTTAAATCAATTGAGCAATTTAAGAATCCATTTGAGTTGAAAAAGAGATGGTCCGGCCAACTTTACAAATTTTAAATAATTGATTTACACAAAAACAAAAGACTACCAAATGTTTAAATTGCACTACCAATCACCACCAAACGATATTACATCAACTAAGCATTTTGAGAATCCATTTGAGTTGAAAAAAAGATGGTCCGGCCAGATTTACAAATTTTAAATAATTTATTTACCGAAAAATAAATGACTACCAAATGTTGAAATTGGACTACCAATCACCACCAAACGATTTTACATCGATTAAGCCTTTTAGGAATCCATTTGAGTTGAAAAAGAGATGGTGCGGCCAGCTTTACAAATTTTAAATCATTTATTTACCGAAAAACAAATAAACACCAAATGTTTAAATTGCACTACCAATCACCACCAAACGATATTACATCAATTAAGCATTTTGAGAATCCATTTGAGTTGAAAAAAAGATGGTCCGGCCAGATTTACAAATTTTAAATAATTTATTTACAGAAAAACAAATGACTACCAAATGTTTAAATTGAACTACCAATCACCACCAAACGATTTTACATCGATTAAGCATTTTAGGAATCCATTTGAGTTGAAAAAGAGATGGTCCGGCCAATTGTACAAATTTTAAATAATTGATTTACACAAAAACAAAAGACTACTAAATGTTAAAATTGCACTACCAATCACCACCAAACGATTTTACTTCAATTAAGCATTTTGAGAATCCATTTGAGTTGAAAAAGAGATGGTCCGGCCAATTATACAAATTTTAAATAATTGATTTACACAAAAACAAAAGTCTACCAAATGTTAAAATTGCACTACCAATCACCACCAAACGATTTTACATCGATTAAGCATTTTAGGAATCCATTTGAGTCGAAAAAGAGATGGTCCGGCCAACTTTACAAATTTTAAATAATTGATTTACTCAAAAACAAAAGACTACCAAATGTTAAAATTGCACTACCAATCACCACCGAACGATTTTAAATCAATTAAGCAATTTAAGAATCCATTTGAGTTGAAAAAGAGATGGTCCGGCCAGCTTTACAAATTTTAAATAATTTATTTACCGAAAAACAAATAAACACCAAATGTTTAAATTGCACTACCAATCACCACCAAACGATATTACATCAATTAAGCATTTTGAGAATCCATTTGAGTTGAAAAAAAGATGGTCCGGCCAGATTTACAAATTTTAAATAATTTATTTACAGAAAAACAAATGACTACCAAATGTTTAAATTGAACTACCAATCACCACCAAATGATTTTACATCGATTAAGCATTTTAGGAATCCATTTGAGTTGAAAAAGAGATGGTCCGGCCAACTTTACAAATTTTAAATAATTGATTTACACAAAAACAAAAGACTACTAAATGTTAAAATTGCACTACCAATCACCACCAAACGATTTTACTTCAATTAAGCATTTTGAGAATCCATTTGAGTTGAAAAATAGATGGTCCCGCCAATTGTACAAATTTTAAATAATTGATTTACACAAAAACAAAAGACTACCAAATGTTAAAATTGCACTACCAATCACCACCAAACGATTTTAGATCGATTAAGCATTTTAGGAATCCATTTGAGTCGAAAAAGAGATGGTCCGGCCAACTTTACAAATTTTAAATAATTGATTTACTCAAAAACAAAAGACTACCAAATGTTAAAATTGCACTACCAATCACCACCGAACGATTTTAAATCAATTAAGCAATTTAAGAATCCATTTGAGTTGAAAAAGAGATGGTCCGGCCAGCTTTACAAATTTTAAATAATTTATTTACCCAAAAACAAATGACTACCAAATGTTTAAATTGCACTACCAATCACCACCAAATGATTTTACATCAATTAAGCATTTTGAGAATCCATTTAAGTTGAAAAAGAAATGGTCCGGCCAGCTTTATAAATTTTAAATAATTTATTTACCGAAAAACAAATGGCTACCAAATGTTTAAATTGAACTACCAATCACCACCAAACGATTTTACTTCAATTAAGCATTTTGAGAATCCATTTGAGTTGAAAAAGAGATGGTCCGGCCAATTGTACAAATTTTAAATAATTGATTTACACAAAAACAAAAGACTACCAAATGTTAAAATTGCACTACCAATCACCACCAAACGATTTTACATCGATTAAGCATTTTAGGAATCCATTTGAGTCGAAAAAGAGATGGTCCGGCCAACTTTACAAATTTTAAATAATTGATTTACTCAAAAACAAAAGACTACCAAATGTTAAAATTGCACTACCAATCACCACCGAACGATTTTAAATCAATTAAGCAATTTAAGAATCCATTTGAGTTGAAAAAGAGATGGTCCGGCCAGCTTTACAAATTTTAAATAATTTATTTACCGAAAAACAAATAAACACCAAATGTTTAAATTGCACTACCAATCACCACCAAACGATATTACATCAATTAAGCATTTTGAGAATCCATTTGAGTTGAAAAAAAGATGGTCCGGCCAGATTTACAAATTTTAAATAATTTATTTACAGAAAAACAAATGACTACCAAATGTTTAAATTGAACTACCAATCACCACCAAATGATTTTACATCGATTAAGCATTTTAGGAATCCATTTGAGTTGAAAAAGAGATGGTCCGGCCAACTTTACAAATTTTAAATAATTGATTTACACAAAAACAAAAGACTACCAAATGTTAAAATTGCACTAAAAATCACCACCAAACGATTTTAAATCAATTAAGCAATTTAAGTATCCATTTGAGTTGAAAAAGAGATGGTCCGGCCAACTTTACAAATTTTAAATAATTGATTTACACAAAAACAAAAGACTACCAAATGTTTAAATTGCACTCCCAATCACCACCAAACGATTTTACATCAATTAAGCATTTTGAGAATCCATTTGAGTTGAAAAAGAGATGGTCCGGCCAACTGTACAAATTTTAAATAATTGATTTACACAAAAACAAAAGACTACCAAATGTTAAAATTGCACTACCAATCACCACCAAACGATTTTACATCAATTAAGCATTTCGAGAATCCATTTGAGTTGAAAAAGAAGATCGTCCGGTCAGCTTTACAAATTTTAAATAATTTATTTACTGCAAAACAAATGACTACCAAATGTTTAAATTGAACTACCAATCACCACCAAACGATTTTACATCGATTAAGCATTTTGAGAATCCATTTGAGTTGAAAAAGAGATGGTCCGGCCAACTGTACAAATTTTAAATAATTGATTTACACAAAAACAAAAGACTACCAAATGTTAAAATTGCACTACCAATCACCATCAAACGATTTTACATCAATTAAGCATTTTGAGAATCTATTTGAGTTGAAAAAAAAGATGGTCCGGCCAGCTTTACAAATTTTAAATAATTTATTTACCGAAAAATAAATGACTACCAAATGTTGAAATTGGACTACCAATCACCACCAAACGATTTTACATCGATTAAGCCTTTTAGGAATCCATTTGAGTTGAAAAAGAGATGGTGCGGCCAGCTTTACAAATTTTAAATAATTTATTTACCGAAAAACAAATAAACACCAAATGTTTAAATTAAATTACCAATCACCACCAAACGATTTTATATCGATTAAGCATTTTAGGAATCCATTTGAGTTGAAAAAGAGATGGTCTGGCCAACTTTACAAATTTTAAATAATTGATTTACACAAAAACAAAAGACTACCAAATGTTAAAATTGCACTACCAATCACCAGCAAACGATTTTAAATCAATTGAGCAATTTAAGAATCCATTTGAGTTGAAAAAGAGATGGTCCGGCCAACTTTACAAATTTTAAATAATTGATTTACACAAAAACAAAAGACTACCAAATGTTTAAATTGCACTACCAATCACCACCAAACGATATTACATCAACTAAGCATTTTGAGAATCCATTTGAGTTGAAAAAAAGATGGTCCGGCCAGATTTACAAATTTTAAATAATTTATTTACCGAAAAATAAATGACTACCAAATGTTGAAATTGGACTACCAATCACCACCAAACGATTTTACATCGATTAAGCCTTTTAGGAATCCATTTGAGTTGAAAAAGAGATGGTGCGGCCAGCTTTACAAATTTTAAATCATTTATTTACCGAAAAACAAATAAACACCAAATGTTTAAATTGCACTACCAATCACCACCAAACGATATTACATCAATTAAGCATTTTGAGAATCCATTTGAGTTGAAAAAAAGATGGTCCGGCCAGATTTACAAATTTTAAATAATTTATTTACAGAAAAACAAATGACTACCAAATGTTTAAATTGAACTACCAATCACCACCAAACGATTTTACATCGATTAAGCATTTTAGGAATCCATTTGAGTTGAAAAAGAGATGGTCCGGCCAATTGTACAAATTTTAAATAATTGATTTACACAAAAACAAAAGACTACTAAATGTTAAAATTGCACTACCAATCACCACCAAACGATTTTACTTCAATTAAGCATTTTGAGAATCCATTTGAGTTGAAAAAGAGATGGTCCGGCCAATTATACAAATTTTAAATAATTGATTTACACAAAAACAAAAGTCTACCAAATGTTAAAATTGCACTACCAATCACCACCAAACGATTTTACATCGATTAAGCATTTTAGGAATCCATTTGAGTCGAAAAAGAGATGGTCCGGCCAACTTTACAAATTTTAAATAATTGATTTACTCAAAAACAAAAGACTACCAAATGTTAAAATTGCACTACCAATCACCACCGAACGATTTTAAATCAATTAAGCAATTTAAGAATCCATTTGAGTTGAAAAAGAGATGGTCCGGCCAGCTTTACAAATTTTAAATAATTTATTTACCGAAAAACAAATAAACACCAAATGTTTAAATTGCACTACCAATCACCACCAAACGATATTACATCAATTAAGCATTTTGAGAATCCATTTGAGTTGAAAAAAAGATGGTCCGGCCAGATTTACAAATTTTAAATAATTTATTTACAGAAAAACAAATGACTACCAAATGTTTAAATTGAACTACCAATCACCACCAAATGATTTTACATCGATTAAGCATTTTAGGAATCCATTTGAGTTGAAAAAGAGATGGTCCGGCCAACTTTACAAATTTTAAATAATTGATTTACACAAAAACAAAAGACTACTAAATGTTAAAATTGCACTACCAATCACCACCAAACGATTTTACTTCAATTAAGCATTTTGAGAATCCATTTGAGTTGAAAAATAGATGGTCCCGCCAATTGTACAAATTTTAAATAATTGATTTACACAAAAACAAAAGACTACCAAATGTTAAAATTGCACTACCAATCACCACCAAACGATTTTAGATCGATTAAGCATTTTAGGAATCCATTTGAGTCGAAAAAGAGATGGTCCGGCCAACTTTACAAATTTTAAATAATTGATTTACTCAAAAACAAAAGACTACCAAATGTTAAAATTGCACTACCAATCACCACCGAACGATTTTAAATCAATTAAGCAATTTAAGAATCCATTTGAGTTGAAAAAGAGATGGTCCGGCCAGCTTTACAAATTTTAAATAATTTATTTACCCAAAAACAAATGACTACCAAATGTTTAAATTGCACTACCAATCACCACCAAATGATTTTACATCAATTAAGCATTTTGAGAATCCATTTAAGTTGAAAAAGAAATGGTCCGGCCAGCTTTATAAATTTTAAATAATTTATTTACCGAAAAACAAATGGCTACCAAATGTTTAAATTGAACTACCAATCACCACCAAACGATTTTACTTCAATTAAGCATTTTGAGAATCCATTTGAGTTGAAAAAGAGATGGTCCGGCCAATTGTACAAATTTTAAATAATTGATTTACACAAAAACAAAAGACTACCAAATGTTAAAATTGCACTACCAATCACCACCAAACGATTTTACATCGATTAAGCATTTTAGGAATCCATTTGAGTCGAAAAAGAGATGGTCCGGCCAACTTTACAAATTTTAAATAATTGATTTACTCAAAAACAAAAGACTACCAAATGTTAAAATTGCACTACCAATCACCACCGAACGATTTTAAATCAATTAAGCAATTTAAGAATCCATTTGAGTTGAAAAAGAGATGGTCCGGCCAGATTTACAAATTTTAAATAATTTATTTACCCAAAAACAAATGACTACCAAATGTTTAAATTGCACTACCAATCACCACCAAATGATTTTACATCAATTAAGCATTTTGAGAATCCATTTAAGTTGAAAAAGAAATGGTCCGGCCAGCTTTATAAATTTTAAATAATTTATTTACCGAAAAACAAATGGCTACCAAATGTTTAAATTGAACTACCAATCACCACCAAACGATTTTACATCGATTAAGCATTTTACGAATCCATTTGAGTTGAAAAAGAGATGGTCCGGCCAACTTTACAAATTTTAAATAATTGATTTACACAAAAACAAAAGACTACCAAATGTTAAAATTGCACTACCAATCACCACCAAATGATTTTACATCGATTAAGCCTTTTAGGAATCCATTTGAGTTGAAAAAGAGATGGTGCGGCCAGCTTTACAAATTTTAAATAATTTATTTACCGAAAAATAAATGACTACCAAATGTTTAAATTGGACTACCAATCACCACCAAACGATTTTACATCGATTAAGCCTTTTAGGAATCCATTTGAGTTGAAAAAGAGGTGGTGCGGCCAGCTTTACAAATTTTAAATAATTTATTTACCGAAAAACAAATAAACACCAAATGTTTAAATTAAATTACCAATCACCACCAAACGATTTTACATCGATTAAGCATTTTAGGAATCCATTTGAGTTGAAAAAGAGATGGTCCGGCCAACTTTACAAATTTTAAATAATTGATTTACACAAAAACAAAAGACTACTAAATGTTGAAATTGCACTACCAATCACCACCAAACGATTTTACATCGATTAAGCATTTTACGAATCCATTTGAGTTGAAAAAGAGATGGTCCGGCCAACTTTACAAATTTTAAATATTTGATTTACACAAAAACAAAAGACTACTAAATGTTAAAATTGCACTACCAATCACCACCAAACGATTTTACATCAATTAAGCATTTTGAGAATCCATTTGAGTTGAAAAAGAGATGGTCCGGCCAACTGTACAAATTTTAAATAATTGATTTACACAAAAACAAATTGCTACCAAATGTTAAAATTGCACTACCAATCACCACCAAATGATTTTACATCAATTAAGCATTTTGAGAATCCGTTTAAGTTGAAAAAGAAATGGTCCGGCCAGCTTTATAAATTTTAAATAATTTATTTACCGAAAAACAAATGGCTACCAAATGTTTAAATTGAACTACCAATCACCACCAAACGATTTTACATCGATTAAGCATTTCACGAATCCATTTCAGTTGAAAAAGAGATGGTCCGGCCAACTTTACAAATTTTAAATAATTGATTTACACAAAAACAAAAGACTACTAAATGTTAAAATTGCACTACCAATCACCACCAAACGATTTTACATCAATTAAGCATTTTGAGAATCCATTTGAGTTGAAAAAGAGATGGTCCGGCCAACTGTACAAATTTTAAATAATTGATTTACACAAAAACAAAAGACTACCAAATGTTAAAATTGCACTACCAATCACCACCAAATGATTTTACATCAATTAAGCATTTTGAGAATCCATTTGAGTTGAAAAAAAAGATGGTCCGGCCAGCTTTACAAATTTTAAATAATTTATTTACCGAAAAATAAATGACTACCAAATGTTTAAATTGGGCTACCAATCACCACCAAACGATTTTACATCGATTAAGCCTTTTAGGAATCCATTTGAGTTGAAAAAGAGGTGGTGCGGCCAGCTTTACAAATTTTAAATAATTTATTTACCGAAAAACAAATAAACACCAAATGTTTAAATTAAATTACCAATCACCACAAAACGATTTTACATCGATTAAGCATTTTAGGAATCCATTTGAGTTGAAAAAGAGATGGTCCGGCCAACTTTACAAATTTTAAATAATTGATTTACACAAAAACAAAAGACTACTAAATGTTGAAATTGCACTACCAATCACCACCAAACGATTTTACATAAATTAAGCATTATTGAGAATCCATTTGAGTTGAAATAAAAGATGGTCCGGCCAACTTTACATAAATTTTTAATCATTCATTTATTGAAAAACTATTCACTACCAAATGTTTTGCGTACGCTACCAATCACCACCAATCGACCACCAAACGATTAGGTAAATTCAATAATTGACATTCTCAAGTGGTACTGTTACGTCCCGAGAAGGGGGTTTTGATGCGAGACACGTGACCACCGAATTTAGAGCGCGAAAGTTTAAGTATCTTTCGCCAATGAGTTGATGATGGTTGGTCTGCGGCTCGCGGATATAATAGCCAATTGAGTTTTCACACTCGATTCTCTTCGGAGATGTTTCGAAGGATGAATTCCGGAGAAATTTCGATGAAGTTTCCCGAATAAAGAAAAATGTCCGTCGGATAACAAATTAACAGAGTATTTATTTATCACAAGTAATTATCACTAAGTTTAATCAAAGTCGGTACAGTTTGTATGAATTTTATAATCGGTTTCGAATCGTTTCGATACGCGTCGGAGAGCTAAGTCTCTTTTTTACGGAGATTTACAAAAGTTTGTTCTAAGTCCGAAATTTACAATAAGTAACGGACGTAACGGCGACGTGAACTCGATAAGATTTGTATAACGATTGAACATTTCTGAACGATTAAACGTTTCTGAACGATTGAACGTTTTTGAACGATTGAACGTTTTTGAACGATTGAACATTTTTGAACGATTGAACGTTTTTTAACGATTGAACGAAGTTTGTGGTTTGTATCATGGTTTTATAATAGTTTCTTGGGAAAGGTGGAAGATGGTTAGCGCCTCCCACAATTCAGTTTTTGAGATGGAAGTTAAAAGTCATTGGTTAGTCAAGATCGTGGATTGGGCAGTTGTAGGATACACAGATTGCATTTGTGCATTTAGAAATTAGGGCGGAGTTAAAATGCAAGGGAGGCTTAATAGTCATCCTTGTTTTCGGAGTTTCTTATCTCTACAGGCGCGATGGCGACGCTTAGGCGCGACTGAGTTTAAGGGTCGTCGTCGTGTTTTTTGGAAAGTTATTTGATATTCGATATTTTTCTATATATGGATGAAGGCGACATTTCGTCGCGACAAGGTTCATCTTATTTTTCAGAAAGTCTGTTTTAAAAAAAATTCTTTGTACATGGATGATGGCGACGATCGGTCGCGACGGGTTTCAAGGGTCGTCATCCTGTTTTTCGAAAAGATTGCTTGGGGTTTTTTTTTATACATGGGGGATGGCGACGCTTGGTCGCGATGGTCAAGAGTCGTCATCCTGTTTTAGGGGAGTTCGGCTTTTATTTTCTTGAAGTTAAGTTTGAGAAAATTCCGCATTTTGAGACGCATGTGGTTTGAAGTATTTCAGTGTCTTTTAGATAGAGAAAAAGAATAAATGAAGCATATACAGGGTGGACCATCTTAACGTTTAATGGAGAATAACTCGATTGGTACGGGAAATATTGAAAAAAGTTTCATACAAAAGTTGCTGAGCAAAAAGGGGGACGTATAAGCGTGACCTTTAATTTGACCTTGAACTTGATCTTAAGGGTTATTTGAAGGTTGAATAAACATTTTTCAATGGAAACGCCTATTTTCGACCCCGGATTCGGAAAGAGCAGAAAATTTTACATCGAGATATGTATGGTTGATAAGATCAAATCTCAAGTTTTGAGGTTATTTCAAGATCAAAAAGAACTTGTGCGTGTATTTATGCGAAAATCGTATCTGTTTATAAGAAGAATATCGAATTAATCTTCTACATTTATCATTGACCGAAAACAATAACGTGGATGTGGTAGAATAGTGCCTTTTTTGGGGTTTCCTCGTCGGGGTGCTTGTTTAAGATGGGTCCCCTTGCCTCTCACTCCTCGAGGCGCTGGTTTACAGTGCGTCCTCTTGTTTGTTATTGCGTATATTTCTCTATTATTAATTTAGACATTCAAAAGATTTCGAAGGTACCACCGTTAGCATTTAGTCAATAATTAAGTCGTCTTTGGAAGTGATCGACAGTGCGAAGCAAGACGTTTCGTGGAATGGCTTCACAAGGTCCTCTTATGCGGTTCTCCATGTCTTCTCTTATAGTTGGTCCTTTTTGGATAACAACTCCTTTCAAATAGCACCAGATAGGATCGAGGAGGACATGCAATCCGTCCCCCTCGACCTCGAAGTTATCATGTAACTTTGACCCAAGCATTATTACCAGCCGATTTTGAACGACGCCTCGAGTTCTGCCCGGGGCCTTACAGCAGTTCGATCGGGATCCTAATTTTTTAAAATTCGTAATGTTTTCCGATAAAGCGACGTTCAAGAGCACAGGGGAGTTGAACCGACATAATTGCCATTATTGGTCCGATAACAACCCACACTGGCTTAGAGCGATGGACAATCAACACCGCTGGAGCCTCAATGTCTGGTGCGGGATTGTTAATGGGTACTTGATCGGCCCATTCTTTTTCGAACGTACTGTAAATGCTAATACGTAACTGGATCTCCTCATTAACCAATTGCCCCAGTTTTTGGAGAACGTGGACTTGGAAACAAGGTGAAGGATGTTCTCTCAACAGGATGGCGCACCCCCGCACTCCGCACTTATGGTCAGAAGGTTTTTAGACGTCAGTTACCCAAACCGATGGATTGGTCGAGGAGGACCGATTGCATGGCCTCCTCGGTACCCTGATTTGACGTCACTAGACTTTCATCTGTGGGGCTATTTGAAAGGAGTTGTTATCCAAGATAAACCAACTATGAGACAAGACATGGAGAACCGCATAAGAGGAACTTGTGAAGCTATCCCACGAAACGTCTTGCTTTGCACTGTCGAACACTTTTAAAGAAGGCTTAATTATTGCCTAAATGCTAAGGGTGGAACCTTCGAAAACCTTTTGAATGGCTTAATTAATAATAGAGAAATATACCCAATAACAAACGAGAGGACGCACTCTAAATTAGCGCCTCAAAAAGTGAGAGGCAAGGGGACTCACTTTAAACAAGCACCCCGATGAGGAAACCCCAAAAGTGGCACTATTCTACCACATCCACGTCATTTTCTCCGGTCAATGGTAAATGTAGAAAATTCATTCGATATTCTTATAAACAGATATGATTTTCGCATAAATACACGCGCAAGTTCCTTTTGATCTTGAAATAACCTCAAAACTTGAGATTTGATCTTATCAATCATACATATCTCGATGTAAAATTTTCTGCTCTTTCCGAATTCGGGGTCGAAAATAGGCATTGCCATTAAAAAACGTTTATTTGACCTTCAAATAACCCTTAAGATCAAGTTCAAGGTCAAATTAAAAGTCACGCTTATACGTCCCCCTTTTTGCTCAGCAACTTTTGTATGAAACTTTTTTCAATATTTCGCGTACCAATCGAGTTATTCTCCATTAAACGTTAAGATGGTCCACCCTGTATAAAAAAAAGGTTTGTGCGTGGGAAAGATCCTGCAGGGACTTTCCCGTCGCTCTTTTGAGTTCCACATGTGGGAGGAATTTTCGGGGAAAACGCTGGATGCGATTGCTGCTGAGTTTTAAGACAAATTATTTATGCCGAATTTAGGGAAACTCTATGATAAAAAAAAGTAGTGCGGCGACGTCGAGTGAGGTCTCTCTGTAAATGTAGACAGTATGTGTTGGGTAGGCTTTTCCCGGAAGGGGAGTATTTACGACTACCATAAATCTAGAGGTACTTGTATACTACAAGCTATGCGCTTCGACGAAGGAAGATACCGGTATGTGCGTGGTCTGCAAGTACCTACTGTCGGCATTGCATAATTTTTGAAAGGGGGCGAAAAAAACGTTCGAGCATGAGGCTGGGACGTAACAGTACGGCTAACTTCACGGAGGTGAAACATGGATTATTGCCACATGTGTTAACTTTGTCCTTTTCTAATCTCATGTCATCTCTCTTACACGCAGACAATTTCAGATGCTCCCGAAGTGTAGTCAGCACCGCTTATGGCCTAATCGCGAAACCATTCGAGGTCCAAGAATGAGCTATGACGGCTACGACTTTCGCGCTAATAGCTACATTATTCGGCGGATTTTCAATTTCAACAACGTTTGAAACGTGGCCTGACGAGAACAATTTTCTCCCATTAACATTGTTTTGCTCTCGGACACGACCATGCGAAATACCGGTCGAAAACTATATTTGATGATTTCTCGGCATGCTTTTTTATAAAATTCGATATTTTTATTAATCTTTTCACACTAAATTTCACCACAGAAGTTATACATTTTAACGCACGAGAGCGCGCCCATCGGCAGAAGTGCTGCTGTCTATAGTTCACGCACGGTCCCAATTGGAGTTGATTAGAATCAGTTTGGATCAAGTCGTGGGGCCAACTTCACGGAGGTGCGATGTGGGATTACTCGTCGCGTCAATCAACTTCACGGAGATCCGCTAAATCTCTTACGTGGGGACATGGAGCCTAGAATTTGTGGAAATAACAGATGAATTCGTATTTTGTATTGTTAATTTTTCAGTGTATCTAAGAATTTGCCGATCCACAAACTTGGAGATGTGTTTTACTACGAGCAAAAGGGTGTTACAAACTCTTGTCGAGAAATTCGAAATTGTATTTTGTTACGACCAAAGTATACTAGTAAGTAATGTTCGAACTGCACTCTGTTTAATTTTGTTTGCGTCATGTCTTGAGCGTTCACGTCAATAATATCGGATCCCAAACGTGAAGTACGTGAATACTACATGCATTCATTATCATAACATGAAAAAACACTGTCGACGGATCTGCGTCTATGTTGCGGCACAAGTCCCGCTTTAAAAAGCAATGAATCATAACCGTGCACTGACAAATAATACAGTATTTTTCTCAACCGTTTCACGTGCGTCTCTTTGTACTTGATGCAAGAGAACAGGGTAAACGAAATAACGAGCATGCTGGAAATTTGTTTACCAAATTCGAAAAGTGGCTATTGTGATTTGAATATATTGCCAAGCATGCATTGATTCCATGGTTTATTGCAACTGTTGTTGATTCTAGCAACACAGGCGGATCCTTGAAATTGTAAATGAGCCATAGTGAACATACGGGTAGCAAAGCCGAGGCAAAACTTGATTTGCGCCTGTATGTGGAACTCCCGCCAGGGGTGTGTAGATGTTTCCGTTTCCGATCTCTTGTTTGACATGTGTAATCCTGTTATCGTCAACAGTTAAGAAACTTGCTTGTCTTTTGCTCGTCCGATCCAAAGGAGGATGCAACTTCTTTGAATCAATGTAATCGGAAAAGTCATGGCGTCAAAGATTTTGAGTGAGCGCACAAGCGTAATTCGTGTACCGCCCCATCTTAATCCATCAGCACACACATGTGCTTGTGCAATATTTACATTTTAGGACATAATGTATATGAGCATATGACAACATTTTCCATATCATTGATAGTCGGGCTATCGGGCTAGTCAGGCTATTGGCCTATTGACTATTGATTCAGGACCGAGTTGGAGCTATTATACTATTTACCCTTATAATGATCATAGTATAGAGAAATCAATATGAGTCTCTTCTTGGTATCATATTGTTTTTATCAAATGAGCACTTTGTA
Organism: Heteropelma amictum; assembly: GCA_959613375.1. Taxonomy (NCBI): domain Eukaryota; kingdom Metazoa; phylum Arthropoda; class Insecta; order Hymenoptera; family Ichneumonidae; genus Heteropelma; species Heteropelma amictum. The sequence continues at coordinate 4,298,749 of OY390724.1, forward strand.
CAATAATGATATATACTGCAAGTACCGAATTATACTAACTCCATAAATTATCGAATGCAAGAACAAAATTCCTAATCGATTTAATTTTTCCCCTACATCGTTATTATCGATACATGTGTGAATATATTTTGCGCTTAAATAATGCTATTCATAACAAAAGTTATCATTTAGTTAGCCGCTTTGCTGTGAGGACGAAATTAGCCGATTGTACCAGCAGTGCGTAAACAAAGTTTGTAGGATTGGCACGTTGAATTCATTTTTATGATTTGCAAGGTCGCTGATTCCGAGTATGGGTTCAGTTTTTCGAAATTCAAAATAGCGAATCTAATATTGCCGATCAAAATTTAAAAAAGTTTTCAAATCTGTATAAATATTGAAAATCTACGGTTTTGGAGTTCACCGAATCCAAATATGGCATCAGATTTTCGGACCTCAAAATGATACATCCAACATGGCCATTCAAAATCTTTTAAATAAAAAGTCTCAAAGTTAAAAAAATGTTTGAAACGTCATCGAGTCAACACTTGCCACATCCTTATTTCGTGACTGGGTATAACTCTAATTTCCAATTACTTGTTTCAGCAATGTGTTGGTCTTATTAGGAATTTCAAAAATTGCATACTTTATTTAGCTTTTGGTACCCCACGAACTCATCGGTACTCTTTGTTGAACAAATTGTTGCCTGAAAAAATGTAATGCTACATTTGCATTCAGCCAAAAAAATTTTTTAATTTTGTTCGCCATATTCTATGCGCTATTTTGAATTTCTAAAATCCAATACCTACTACATTCGGATTCAGCACCTCCAAAAATCCTGAGTACCACGGTTTCATGACAATAAAAAAAAACGACACTTTGTTTTTTCAAGATGCGCATATTGTGTCATATGCACCGATGGCACGTCTTTGATCCCTGCAATATGCGTCATACGCACTGATGGAGTTGACATTTTTTAAAACACTTTCATTGTCCAATTGTGGGCGAAAAATTGATATTCGCTGGAATTAAATATATGATAATTATGTAATTAGATACATGATGATTATTGTACATGTAATTTTTACATTATTATCATGGCTCGCTAGAATAGAAATGTCTTGAATTGCTTCTTCTCTTATCTTGAAGGAATCAAGGCAGTTTAGCAAATAGAACTGGAAAAACAAGTACTAACCAGGAAAATCTTGCCTGTACTTTCACTAAGAACATTAACAAGACGTCTGTATCTATCTGTGTCAAAATATTTCCACATTCTGTGTCAAATGTTATATCTAAACTGAGACCGATGATCCATGATTTACAGCCTCAATTTTTGAAGAACCCACAGAATTTGTTGTTGGCACGCAACAAGATTTTAATACTATAGATTTTTCAGGTGTAAAAAGCCCTCATCGCCAAAACGTGAACAAGAATGTACAAGCAAATGTATCAGTCTGTGAATCGGGTCGATGATGGAGCGTTCGATGCTGAAGAAAAAAAATCTTGGAAAAATCCTTGGGGTGCTCTTTCAGAGACCTGGGGACAAAATGATGCGGTCGAAGACGATTTCTTGCGAACGGAAGTAGTCACTAAAGAACAATCGAGTGACGTAAAAGACCGATTGGGCTCAAAGAGTAAAGTGAAAAAGGCATTGGCCTCCTGCGTATCAACATCGTTGGAAGAAGACAATGTTGAATCGAGTAGCGGAAACAGCGATGAAGAATGGTGTAAAAGGAGCAAAAGTCTTCGAATGCGGATGCACGCAGATGATGAGGAAGAAAAAATGCAGAAAAAGCGGATTAAACAATGTACAGAAAAGGTTAGTTATCTGTTACTCCATTAGATCAACATGTTAACCGGCACGCTACATCGCAATGATTTCGTTTGCTTATAATTACGTTTGCTTCACAACTATTTCAAGCTCACAATATGTATATACAGTTTAACACTTTTTATCTGAATATGAACATGAGCTTCCCAAATTATTTTTAAAAAAGCTAAAAAAAAACGTAGGCTGTGGATATCGAATACATGTATGTATGTATTTGTTCACGAACGACTTTTGCATTCACACTATATGCAAAAAATATTGCCCTCCGACTCTATACGCCATTACTTGTATGTCGTGTTCTGTACTGATAAATCACGATGCTGAAAAGTAGGTAAAGTCATAATGCATAATAACATCGTCCATTGCGTTATTATCGTATAAGGAAACGCTAATAAACTAATAAACTAATATGATAGAAAAAACAAAATACTGCGTAGCACGAACGAGCAAAAATTGTATAGTGCCGGTTTCATATTGATTTTTGAGATTAAAAATATTTTGTAGTCGAAAAAATCGCACTTTTTGGCAAAAAATTGTATATAACTTTTCGAGAATTGATGCTAGACAAATTATAATAGGATATTCTGAAAGAGCACGACATTTTACGTCGGCCATGGTATTTCAGATATTTTTTTTTCCATGCCAATAGTATGAAAAAGAAATTGATGAAAAGTCAGGTAAAATGTTGGCCTTTTGGGCGCTAATGGGTTAATGTAAAGGAACGAACGAAAAAAGGAATGAAAAGAACATTCTTGTAATATTTATTATATTATGCATCGAAGATTGCATTATTCATTCAAGTATCCAGTTTGAGGTGAATTTAATTTATGTGCTTACAGATGTACGTAAATATGGAAAGTAAGTGCAAAGATCTGCGTCTACGGCTCGGTGACAGCAGGAAAAGTCCGTATTATTGTGAAGCGATAAAATTCGTCGTGACTGATACCTCCGATAAATACAGACTGCAGCAGCCTTACGTTCACCAGGTAGCTACCAAGATGCAAGTGCCAAACTGCACTGCAAGTTGCCATAAGTACTTGTTTCTTATTGAAAATTGTATTTCAAACGTGAATCGAAAATAAAAGCGGTAGTGAAAAAGCTTACAAACTAGTCCCCTTTGGAACAATTTAATTCTTACGTTATACTTTTTAGGGTGAAAAGAACGCATGGTTGTAGGTCTCATTTTTTGTCAACATCAATCGAGTGTATCTATTCGAATAACCGCTTCGAATATTTGTGAAACAGACATAACCTACGAAGTTGGCAGTCTACTCCAGCTCCAATTTTCGATCTTATACCGAAATCCTTGAATATTCTTATATTTTTGTACCTCTTGTTTTCTGATACTTTATCATGTTTATCATGTATTATTTTTTGCACAACAATTCCGCACCAGGTAGAATCCAAAGTTGATGTGTAGGCAGTGATGATAAATAATGTGTGTGGGTGTGAATTAGCTATCTGTAAATATACTATTGAGAAAATGATTTTGTAATTCAATTTTCAGGAGGACGATGATAATATGGTTGTTACAGTTGAGGAAAAAGTCGAGGAAAGGGAAGACGGAGAGTGGATGGAAGAGGGCGAGCTTGCGGAAAAACAACAAGAAATCGGGATACAAAACGTGGAAAGTGAGGATAGTGATGTTTCTGAAAAAGAAATTCAAGGACCGAAAGGCAGTGTGATCAAAGTGGTTCCACGGGTAAAACCGCGTGTTGCATCGACCGTCTGGGCAAGACTTAACGACAAAATGTCGGGTACAAAATCGAACGACAGGTGGTGTATAATTGTATTACTCTTGAAAAAAATACTCGATTCAGTACACGAAATGGAATATATTTGCCATTAAAGACACAATTGAGGATAGTGAATCGAGTATATTCGGTGGTGGTGGTGGTGGTGGTGGTGCTCAACTCAAAAAGAAAATGAAATTTAATAATGAATGTAACATAATGCAGATGGACTAATAAGTATTACGTCTATTCGAATCATTCTTATTCGTGCAGCGTCGAAGGTATCCCTTTACTACTTTCATTAATTTAGTCCATCTCATTTTTCCTATCAACGTATATATGAAATACTATTGCAGCAGAACTGTTGCTTATCAACGAAAGCACGTTTCGTATCGAGTCTACCGGCAATCGCGAAAAACAACGATTTCAAACATGTTCCAGATCTTCATCCAAAAGAAAGTTCAAGGGAAACTTAAAAGGAGATTTGAGGTCCCGATTGGGTCATCATAATCGAGGTCGTTCGCCTTTGAGGATAGAAGTAAAGAACGACAAATATGCGGAAGACAGTAGGAGAATGGAATGACACCGGAACTTTTGTCATAAAAAACATCGGATACGCCCAAGACACTAGGACAATGGAATGACAGTAGAACTTTTGCACAATGATTTGTACGAATGCGGCGAAGAGGCATAATGTTTTACTGGTTATCAAGCGTGTACAAAAACAAAAAACAAAAAACAAAAAAATATTAATGGCTGACAGAACTCATGATATGTAATAAGTATACCATAATTCGCTTACGATAAATCTGCGAAGGATTTGTGTAAGAAAAATGCCTCTTATCTTCAATGCCTCAACATCAACTGATTCTATAGTATTTTCAGTTCATCTTCATTCTACTGCAATCTACAAACGAAAAAAATGTCAAAGAAACAATTGTTTTAAATTTCAGGTATTAAAACGATTATTTGCAGTAAGAATTCCCCATTTAAATTCCGTGTTTATCGACGCAATGTTATATTGATCACACTCTGCTTGATACAATAAAAGATGAATATATTTGTATATGTACAATTTCTCCTTACTATGGTAAACATTTTCAAAATTGTTGACAAGAATAAATGAAAATTTGAAAACTACACGTTCCAGCCTGTGAATCTTTCCCAGAATGTGTGTATTTAATTTCAATACAAATCGTTTGCCTATATTTGCTGGGTTGTTAATAATGCGAATTAAAAAATTGAAAAATCACAGAAAAGGATAGATCGACAAAGATAAATTCCTTTAACATTGAAGAAAGAAAACGTGTAAAATGAAATCCTCCTCGCAAAAAATTCAAGCACCTCTGCTTCTCTTTAAACTTAGTCTAATTATTTTTACAGTTCGGTGTAATCGTTCTTTTCGTTTTTACGTATTGACTAGTTTTTTTACAACAATTGTAGTAATTGTAGCAAATTAATACAATAAAGGCTACCATTTTTTTTTGCTGTGAAAATGTTTCCAAGTATGATGTATTTCGAAGGACTTTGAAGTTATGAGAATGCACACGAGATCTGCGGCGTCAAACGCTTTCGAACAGCAATATCGCAGTAGAAAACAATGGTGAACATTTTTTTTCTAACATCTTGAAGCGTCCGTAATTCCCTTTGGGAATCCCGATTTCAAAAATGTTTTATTCTTTTTTTGATATTCATCTCACCTGTTAAACTACAAGAAGCAGAAATCGAAAATATTGTCAACATTTTTTGAAGTCTCCCGGAGAAGAGACATTTTTTTTCTGAAAATCAAAGTCAATGATTGTAAACAAAATATATTTGGCTGGAATTTATTTTTTAAGACTAATTTTTTTTTATTAAGATATTGACGGTGACACAGAAATTGCATATTTCGACTTTCAACAGTCATAACTTCGGTAAAAAAAGTCGTGCATAGTCCATTAGAATCCGTTGGAATGCTGGCATTTCCGTCTACACAATGATTATGAAAATTTATTTGATTTTATCGTTTATGTTGTGGCGAAACACGTTCAAAAATACGGCGCAAATCCAGCAATTTGACCGTTTCCCGTAAAAAGTAGCAAAACTCTATTAAAAAATCAATAAATCACAAAGTTTTTTCAAAAATTGAATAACAATTTTTTTGGTGAAAACGCCAGCCTTCAACGTTCTCCTCCTGAACGCTGTACGCCGTTTTTTACCAAAATAATGACTGTTCAAAGTCGAAAAGGTGGTAATTACGTTATAAACATCACAAATTTAGGAATAAAAGTATAACATTTTTAAATATTCCCATTTCAAATATAATATAATTATTTATTATATTTATCATATTTGAAATAATAAAAACCATGCAATTACATGAAGAATTGACGGCCAAAATGGGTCACTTTAATAATTATAGGGATGAGTACTCGTGCTCATACGCGCGATCGCACGATTGCGCTGCAGCCCCTTAATTTTTTATGTAATTTAATCTGTCAAAATCCGGAAACTGTTCGGTGCAAAAACGAAACATACGCGCGCATCAGAAAACAAACGGAATTTTGCGACGAAATTCATTTTTTTTCACCGACCAAGCAGGGGACGAATAAAACGACAACAATGAAGTGATATTTTTTCGATTACGAGTCGACTTCCGGACCCCATTAACTTTTCATCAAAAGGATATAATTCAATATATGTATTAGAGTGACAGTTATTTCGGCGATGGACGATTTTTTCGCTCCGGGGACGTAGATCGTTTTCAAATATATAAAAAGTAACCGACACGAAATTTTAGCCCTTTATTTTAATATTAAGGCGTGTCTGTACCCCTTACTTTTTCCATCTAAATAACATGGGCTTTTCGCATATTTTCAATATTTTTTTCGAAGGTCTTATTGTTCTCCGAAAAATCTGCAACTGTTCAAAAATGTTTATAATCATACTCCCTTTAATCAAGTGAAAAATTGGAAAAATTCATAAACAAACGGACCTCCGTGAAGTTGGCCCCACGACTTGATCCAAACTGATTCTAATTAACTCCAATAGAGACCGTGCGTGAACTATACAGCCTGTCCCATAATGGTCGACCGACCTCTGAGGGGTGGGTAGATGGGGTGATTCTGGACCGAAAAGTCCTCTTCCATTTTTTCCTCCAACGCCTCTCTGATTAGATATTAATTAATTAAGTTCAGCCAATAGGACGCGTCGAATAAGCGGGCTACACGGCGAGTAGTGGTGTGCGTGCAAGCGTAGCAGCCTTGGAAGCGCGCGTGTAAAGCGCGAAGGACTTCGATAGTTGGAACGTCGAACGTTGCCAAAAACATGAATAGAGCGAGGTAGTGTTAGTGAGGGCGCAACAATGTAAGGAGGAACGATAAAAACTGATTGCGTTTGCAATCAGTTTTCGAATTAATTGTTAAATGCAATGAAAAAAAATGTCGATGATTTTGAATCACGACTGGACGAAAATACAATTTTTGATTAATTTTTTGAAATTACGATTTACGAAGCTTCTCAAATCATTTAGTGCTGGTTTTGAAAAAAATATTTTTGGAAAAAATCTTTATTGCGTTTTAGAGAAAAATGTTGATTCTTCAATTTGTTTGAAAATCAAATGCTATTTCCGATTGAATATTTTAGCAATACAATGAAATTGAACTTTTCGAACTTTGCTCATTGCAATTAGAACAAAAATATTGCGATTACATTCAATAAAAAAATCAACATTTCAAATCGTTTAGATTTCAAGGAAAAAAGCATTAATAATACTGTTTAATAACAGTGGCAGGAAGTTTGAAAAAAAGTTGATGATGACTCGAGCGTCACGCGAGTATCGCTTGCGGACACTACTCGGATGGGTGACCGCTCGATTCCAGGGGGGGGGGGGGGGGGATTAATAAAAAAAGTCAATATTTAAAATCGTTCATGTTATTTTAAGAAAAAATTCATTGTTAACACTGTTTAATAACAGTGGCTTGAAGTTAGAAAAAAAGTTGATGACTGAAGCGTCGCACGAGTATTGCTTGCGGACACTACTCGGATGGGTGACCGCTCGATTCCGGGGGGAGGGGGGATAAATAAAAAAAGTCAATATTTCAAATTGTTTATATTTATTTATGAAAAAAACACTATTTGCACTATTTAATAACAGTGGCATGAAGTTAAAAAAAAAGTTGATGATGACTCGAGCGTCGCGCGAGCTTATCGTATTGCATGCGGATTCTACTCGGATGGGTGACCGCTCGAAAATAAAAAAAAAAATTGTGAATTAAAAAATACAATTCTTCACGTTGTTCACGAGAAGTTATTGAAAAAAGTACTGATAAGTAAAAAAAAATTGTGGATTTCAGAAAGTACAGTAAACATTTTCAAATATTATTTGAATGCAATTACAAAAAAATTGCGTCGAACGAATTTTATCTTGTATCATTACAATTAATATTCGTTTAGAGTTGAGAGTAATTACATCCCGGCGTTAGCGATCGGGGATCGAGACCTAATAATTTATTTATTTTTTTTGTTTTCACAGCATATAAGTGTCATTCAAACAGTGCTTATCAGTGCATTTTTCAATAACTTCACGTGAACAACGCGAAGAATTGTATTTTTTAACTCAATTTTTTTTTTATTTTCGAGCGGTCACCGATCCGAGTAGTGTCCGCATGCAATAAGATAAGCTCGCGCGACGCTCGAGTCATCATCAACTTTTTTAATAACTTGATACCACTGTTATTAAACAGTGAAAATAATGCATTTTTTCTGAAAATAATATAAACGATTTAAACTATTAATTTTTTTCATTAATCCCCCGCCCCTTGGATCGAGCGGTCACCCATCCGAGTAGTGTCCGCAAGCGATACTCGCGTGACGCTCGAGTCATCATCAACTTTTTTTCAAACTTCCTGCCACTGTTATTAAACAGTATTATTAATGCTTTTTTCCTTGAAATCTAAACCATTTGAAATGTTGATTTTTTTACTGAATGTAATCGCAATATTTTTGTTCTAATTGCAATGAGCAAAGTTCGAAAAGTTCAATTTCATTGTATTGCTAAAATATTCAATCGGAAATAGCATTTGATTTTCAAACAAATTGAAGAATCAACATTTTTCTCTAAAATGCAATAAAAATTTTTTCCAAAAATATTTTTTTCAAAACCAGAACTAAATCATTTGACAAGCTTCGTAAATCGTAATTCCAAAAAATTAATCAAAAATTGTATTTTCGTCCAGTTGTGACGTCCGTCGAAACTCCGTATTTCTTTTTTTTTCTTTCTTCGAGAAATTCTTTAGATATCGTTACAAGAGCACACAAAACGTCTAGATTCTTATAAACATTTTCTATATGTAAACTTCCCACGAGTCTGTCTTTCTCAAAAAACACACGTGTTCAAAAAATATCAACGGACCGAAAGCGGAAACGCATGAAGATTAGAAAATGCATTCCCACGAAAGGGAGTGATACGAGATGCCGCAACCTTTCGAGGACCACTTATCTGGCGACTCGTAGACGCCATGGGGAGATAGGGAACATGAACATTTTTAAGTACCAAAATTCCAAGAAAACCAAATCTCAAATATTTTCACGATCATCAAACTTTATGCAGCTGCTCTTCAAACGAAACACTGTTCAAATATTCTCAACATCGAAATATTTTTCTTTTAACAGTAAACAACTTAAACAGACAAATGAAATCTAAATGTTAAAGTAAATAAATTAATAATTGATAAATAATAATGAGGAAACAAAATAACAATGAAAATAATAGATAATTCATTTGGAATAATTATAACAATTGAAACGGACGACACGAAAAGAAAAGATATGTAACACTATTAAATAAGTTTGTCATTAAGAGACATATGAAGTAAATTGCAAAGAAAATGCTAGTATGTTTAAAATAACAATATGCGATTTAACAAACATTGAATAACATTATAAATAAAATATTGTATTCGATAATACGCATAAGACGTAAGTTGTGGAGGGAAGATGGGCCTTCCCAAAGCAACATCTTTGTCCGTCAGGGAGGGGCGAAACCCACCTACGCGACAAAGATAGGATAACCTATGTGGAGGGGAGTGTGCGCTCCCGAAGCATCAGGCCCTTTAGTTTAAGAAAAGGGAAAATCAAGATGAAAATGGACCATCATTGGTTGAACCTTTCTACGACTTAAAATTTCGGAACGCCTATAAACCGAAATGATAAAAAGACGCGCAGAAGGAAAATCAAAGCAGAATAAGAGTAAGAGAAGTCAGAGTGGCAGAAGAGCCAGAAGAGTAAGAGAAGTCACAGTGCGGAAGAGTCAGAGTCAAAAGAAAAGTACCGAGTCCAAATAATAAAGAAGAGACCGAAAATAAATAAATTCAAAGAAATAAGAAAATATTTAAATAACAGAAAAATTGAAATTAATAGAGAAAGTATTCAAAGTTTAAAGTTGAAACTGAAAAGTAGTAAGTCAAAGAAGAATTAAGAATTATTGAAGTTATTTCGAGGAACTGTGAGGTCAACGAAGATTTACACCCTTTCGACTGACCGATTTCGTTCTGCCGTCTTCATCGTTATCGAACTGTAAGTCCATTATTTGTTTTATTTGTATATCTTTAATTTGTTTTCTAAAATACAGACTCTTTGAGTCGGATAAAATCCAACACGACGTTTCCACATTTATTTGCACTCCTCAATTGAAGACTCCCATCCAGTCTATTGGCCGAGAGGCTAGGGCAAAAAGGGAACGACCATTTTTTCAAGGTTTCTTAACCTTAAGTGCGTCTTGACGTCACATTTCATTGTGAACTCGTCAGACCGACGTCACACAGTCATGATTCAAAATCATCGACATTTTTTTCATTGCAATTAACAATTAATTCGAAAACTGATTGCAAACGCAATCAGTTTTTATCGTTCCTCCTTACATTGTTGCGCCTTCACTAACACTACCTCGCTCTATTCATGTTTTTGGCAACGTTCGACGTTCCACACTCTCTCACACCAACGCACGCACACTATCGAAGTCCTTCGCGCTTTACACGCACGCTTCCAAGGCTGCTACGCTTGCACGCACACCACTACTCGCCGTGTAGCCCGCTTATCCGACGCGTCCTATTGGCTGAACGTAATTAATTAATATCTAATCAGAGGGGCGTCGGAGGAAAAAATGGAAGAGGACTTTTCGGTCCAGAATCACCCCATCTACCCACCCTTCAGAGGTCGGTCGACCATTATGGGACAGGCTGTATATGCAAACAAATTAATCCAATACAACGAATAGGTATTGGGCGAGAATCTACGATCCCGAAAACCCCTAAAATCCTAAAAGTACCGATCCCAGCCCTACGGAATCGACAATATAATGACACTACGCTCGACAATGCATTAGCGCAATTGTTGACATTACTGGACACACAATCAGACAGGACACTACGAGACATACAAGAAATAGTAACACGAATAATAGACGACAAACTGACGAAACACGAGACAAAACATATCAATAAAACAAACTCCGACGAAGTATGAATACGGTATGAATGTAAATTAAAGACCTAGGTTAAACATTTACATTAATCTATTATTCCTACGATTTTTACTAATTATCATAAAACATTTTATTACATTATTATATTTCTCTACGACATTTATTTTTCTGGCACATTAAAATAATATCAATCACATCAAACAACGTATCAATCAACCAGACACACACAGCCACATCCAACCACATCACAATAACGTCCACACTCCACTAACACGGAACTAATCAGAACTCAGACTGTTACAGAGACAATTTAAGGAACAATAATAAAATAATGGAATAAAAAGGAACAACAATACTAAAAAAAAGGAAAAGAATGACAGACTATAACAATTCCAAACTGGCGAACTCAACGACAAACAGGGAAAAATGAGAAAGGAAAACAATGAGCAATAATCCAGACGACTCATAGACAATTCGGAACACGGAAAAACAAAACAAATGAGACAACCAACGCTTCACTTTCACTGCTATTCACAACCAAACCCATCACGATTGACAGAACTCATCCCATTAACACCCGAATACCCTGACCGAATACACACACCAAGGTCCACATCTCGATCAACAGCAGGAAGAAGAACAAAAACACACAAGATACAATTCAATAGATTATATCGAGTCATTCAAATAATAGAAATCAATGTAAAAATATTTGTATTATATAGCGTCAATACCGAAAATTTCTTGTTCAAAAATTGTAAGCGATGGAGACCATCGTCCTCAAAGAGGGGGAGTGTAACGGCCCTATCCTATAACCATTTCTTTCCCACACAACACCTTACACCTACAGCAACCCTGTTATCACTTCGTTCCCATACACATCAGCACCTCCAATTTCGCCACACAGCATCCCTGGGCCACGGTCCCACGGTCCAGAACAATGCAACTTGACCATCCCCTCCACTTCACACTTCCGCCACTTCATTAGCGCTAGTCCTAATCCTCAGTTCATCTCCACCCGTTCAACCGTAAAGACCAATTAATAAACGCTCAACTCTTGCTCTCATTTCCGATTATCATTCATTTATTCATTCCGTATTCGACCATCACAACCGTTTAATTAACAATGTTAGCACTTTTTTTTAGGACCTTTTTTACAGAGGACAGGATTTTATTCGAAACTTTTTTCGATCGGACGCGTTCCAAAAAAGATATCTCAAAAATATCAATTTTTTTTTTCAATAATTTTTTTATTGTTGAAATATACACTTTGCAAAGTCCGAAAATTGACGATTAGATTCTTGTAGGTCCAAACATCCTATAAAAAAATTGCCGAGAGGGTTCCCCTCTTGAATAGAACTTCGTAAAATATGGACTACAGGTGAATCGTACAAATGTGGAAATTGATCATTATTAATCATAAATGACGATAGTCAAAGGAATGTTTTTTTCGATCTTTTTTAGATTTTTTACAAACCTTTGGAGGAATAATCGCGCAGAATGAAGACTCAATTTTCTATCGTTTACTCCTTACATTGCTTCTTCGTCGCTAACACCATTTCCTTTTATTCATATTTTGACAACGCTCGACGTTTACACTCACACTGTAGTTCCGTCAGTTCCAATGAACCTCATTCGCGCATTTACACGGACTCTTTCAAGGTGCTCTGCACCTTAACGCACCCCACTTACTCGCCGTGTCGCCCGTTTATTTAGCTCGTGCTACTGGCTGAACTTGATTAATTAATACTTCATCAGGGGGGCATCGGAGGAAAAATGACAGAGGACATTTCGGTCCGAAATTTTGCCACCTACTCACCCCTCAACGATCGGTTGACCATTATGAGACAAGCTCTATATTAGAGTGACCTCTTTTTTTAAGTTTCGTGTAAAAATACATTAGTTTTTGTACTTAACGAGCCTTCCAAAACGGTTTATAGGATTACAACTTTTTTAAGGATGCTGAAGAATTTGGACAATTCCGAAAATGGGCGAAATACGAATTTTTTTTTTTTTAATTTTTTTTCCTCCTACCACCGATTGTTTTTACACTCAAAAGAAAAGATATCCTACAAGATTTAGCTCAATATTTAAATACTTAATGGTTGCTCAAGAACTTTTTGATATTGTAAGGCAACAATTTTGAACGAGATATAGGTTCCTTCATCAACACTAACTTCCTTCAAGTTTCAATATTTGAGGACATTTTCTGGCTTTTTGTTGCAGCCAAGGATTAGGTCACGAATTCATTCAGCAGCTTACCGTAATTGTTTCATACTGGTATTGAAAGATCTGCACCATATGAGGACGATCCATTTATTTTAACTGTAGCTATGCGTGCACGCTGCTGCTGACAAAGAGTCGCTTTTTGCATATTAATGGAAATCATTATAATAAGGAAAAGGCACCAATAAAAATTCTTTGTACGCGCATTTCTTTTCAGTTTTTGAATCAGGGTGAATCCTCAAAATATTCGACATATACCTTATTATTATTTCTTACACGTATGTGAATAAGGCATTACTAAAAAAATAGATCAAAATCAATGTTTTGGACTGTGAGGATCCGAACATATCTCGCAAATTACACATTTTTGCGGGTGATAATACACTTTATTAGAGGTCACATGTAACACAAGAAAATTCTGCTACGTATTGTACTACTACCTTAAATTTCGAAGTTTTAGAATGTAACAATAATATGTTGTTTTCATGAATCATCAAATACGTTTATTTTATATTATGGCTGAATTACATTGACTTTCCGTTGTCTGAAATGGTCCCATCTCTGCTTATGGTTTTCTGCTAAAGACAGTCGAACATTAATTCTTGTTGAATTTCCATGTTTGCGGTTGCAACACTCCACTACTCACTTGTGCAATACTATCTGGTATTGGCAATGGTTTGGCAACCCCAATTCGCACAGTGCCTTTCGGTGCGCCCTTTAAGGCTTGTACGGCTTGATCAAGTGTTGCATTTTCCAAAGCAATGTCATTAACGAACAGAAGGCGATCACCTGGAATCAGTTGGCCATCTAGCTGAGCAACGCCACCAGGCACAAGCGACCGTATTACTATCACAGTTTCGTTAGGGTTCATCGGATCCTATAAGCAAAGAAATAGCTTTTATCATTCTTGACACACCGTCCAATAATGGTATAGTAAAGACATTTGGAATTGTCGTAGTCGTAGTATCCCAATATTTAGTTTTCGTATTAAAAATTGATATAATTGATTTTATTTGCACCTTAGATTATTGTAAAAATTATTATTGCAAACCTGGTGTAAGCTTACTAACGATCTTTTTTTAATTGATTACAGTTAAATAACCGACCAAGTATAAGACGTTCTTGCTCAATTAATGTCCAGTACTATTAGTTGTCTTATTATAAGCAAAAAATATCTCATGTGAAACGATCCTGAAAAGTTCACTCGATGTAACACCTTATTCGGAATTTGCATTACTCATTTCGGATTTTTATGACTAATACTTTTAAATCGTTTCTTCGATTTTCTTTTTCTCGATGTTCATGAATTATTTCAGACTTTTATGACCAGCAGTTTTCGGGATAAGCCGAAGGGAGATTTAATTTTGAATGCGTTTTTCCGACATCGTTAAAAGAAAACAATCTGGATAATTTTCGATAAATTTTTACCTTCATTTGCAACTTTCATGATTTAATCCAAATTTTTATAACTGGTACATTTGAAGGTACGACGGGATCCAGAAATACTATAAACCATCGTTTTTTTTTGTTCATTTTATACGTGGTTCTGGATGTTCATGACTTATTTTAAATTTTTGTGATCGATGCTTTTCGAGATGAGATGGAGCATATAAGTTTTGAAGTATTTTTTCAAATTCGCTTCAAGGTTGACGGATAAGAGAAAAATGTTAAAAGATGTAATGGAGTGTTCCATTCATTTATTGTTTGCATTGTAAAAATGTTTTCGTTTTGAACGTTTCTACACGAAATACCGTTTCCGTTCTAGTAATTAATTAAAAAATTGGGTTATAAACAAACATGTATACAAATATATTATTCCTACTCGTTGCGACTGCATTATTATTTTCCTATCCACAATATTCGATGTGTAATATTTTACGAATTACTTTGCAACGGTAAATTGTACAAAAAAGAAAATAAAAGTTTCGGAAACGGGATTCGAACCACTCGTCCTGTTAGCGATTATTCCATGTCAAATTTAGAAGTACTGAATTATAATTACAATGACTCTAATATCCAATTGAAGTGGAACACTGCGATTTTCATCGATCTCCGGCGCAAATCAACCGATTCAAAAAACGAAGGAACCACTTCTTTGCAAATTTGATTGGCTTTCGAATGAGCCTAGTCCGACTCCGATCGGTGGCAAATTGGGCGAGCACCAGGAATCAACGTGAAATCGTACAATTTGGGAACCGACGCTCAGGTCGAAAATTCGTATTTCCAATCAAATTGGCAAGAAAGTGTTTTTTTTGGTTTTTCGAAGTCGGTTGATTTTCGGCGGGGATCTACAAAAATCACAGTGTTCCACTTCAATCGGAATTGACTGTATGTATAATTTATTGAAAACAAGCTACACCGTGGGTTTAAACCCACGACTTTCAGTTGAGCGTCAGAACCATTATCACGAGTACCTGAAATCATTCGTGAAATGTTCTATTGATGTTATGGCCTTGCTTGGGCATCGCTCAGAATTTATATATCGATTGCATATGTATTCAAATCGTAAAGGTGAGGGAGTACATTATTTTTCAACATTGCAAATGAATTATAAAGAAACAGGAATGATAGAGAAACTCGATTGAGTTATCAACTCGGGGGTGTTCACCTGCGGCTGATACCCCCAACAAGAGCCGGATTACAAGCAACAGAAACGCCACGCGTGGCCCTTTCCTGCGTCACGCGGCTTCTGTTTTCACACCGCCATGAAATCACCATTTTCCCGATACACATAGTTGACACCTTTTAACGTAACGTGTACTAACTAATGGAGGAGGTAAAATCAGATGTTCCGTTTGTCAATCATATACATATGTAGGAGCGCAAAAAATTATAGCGTGTGTGCGGATGGCGTAAACATGGGGTGGGTTGGGTAAGCGGGAGTAGCACCACCGCGAATTAGCTAATGTTTCGGCGTCCATCGTAGAGTAAACATATTCATTTGATATTTTTCAATAATAATTTGTCATCTTTTATAAATTCCGTGTTGCGTATTTATTTTATGCTCTCGTTCCTACAAACAAAACCGAAATATTGGGGATTCAACCGGAAAAAAACAGAACGAAACTAGCCGGCGTAATAAACGGAGTGTGAGAATGAAATAAAGCGCGAATAAGCCGAGGTCACGAGAGAAAGATGCAAAAATTAAGGAAGTGCTGTAGGTGATGCCACAGTCAACAGCATTGCACTGTCGCGTTTGAATTACGCAGAATTTGGATGTGGCAACGTCACAATGAAGTGAGAAAAACAAGGAGAAATCTTGACCGCACTATACCAAATTTCATTGAATTTTAAACGGTAATTCTGAAACCGACTGTACAGTCGCGACTCTTTTTTGTTAACTACGTTTCTGTTAACTGTTGTCTTTTGTTCACCGCAATCGTTTCCATCTATTAACTAATCATTATTGGAGAATTATTGAAATTTTCTATTTGTTAGTTGCTTTCCGATCGGTAATAATAACTGCGGATTAATTAATCGCAGCAGTAAACGGGGCCCGTGTTCGTTCCTGCCGGAAAACAAAAGAAAATCGGTTTCGAACTGTGAATATCATTTTTTATCGAACAGTCAAATTTGATGTCCGTCTCCAGAAGCGTCCCGTTTTCGATACAGGTTTCTCTCGGCAACCGATGAGTACTCATTCTACTCGTTGAATCTTTCTCTTTAACATTCTCGAACTCGAATTAGGGGTACACAAGTCTATCGATATGAAAACTGTCGAAAACCACAACAGTGCGCTTAGATGATACCTAGATCTCGTCTACGAGGACGGTCATTGTGACAACACTAATGCTCCAACGAAGTGCGTCGATAACCTGGATATCACGAAAAAGATCCGCTGGATCGGTCGACGCCTTCCTGAGTTATCGATCATGAGCATTTCCGGCTTCGCGGGGCGATAACTCCACTTGGAATTATCCGATTTGAATTTGTCAGAGGGGTTTTCAAAACGCCAGGAGATGCTCTTTCAACTGGTATGAGTCATCGAAAGCTTCGCATGCAGCAAACATCAGTTTTTGAGCATTTTGCGAAACCTCGATTTACATCGAATTACAAAATGGTGGCGCAATCGGCCAATTTTTGACCGATCGAGTTGAAACTGGTTTCATTGTATGTATTATTAAATTTACTAGAATGTACTTTTTTGGTTTTCCAAAATCGGCCAAACTTTCGCCAAAATCAACGAAATACATGTTGCCCCACTTCAAAAGGCGAGCACTGTAGACAACTGCATACAAGAGTTGCACTAGAAGATCAAAAGAGTCGTGCATACCTCTGTAAAGCGGCAAGGAAAGAGGAGAAACAAGAAGGATATATAAATTCTATCGCAAACGCAATGACGCCCTTTGATATTTCGCACGTTTATCATCTCCGGCCCCTGGTTTCAACGAAGGACTGTAGGCATAGACGGTACAACTGTAGGCAACCCCGACATGGTATGCTTCAGACAATGTCGGTAGGGATATATTAATATAAATTTAAATTTATTTTTGAGAAAAAAAAATCCTCAATTCCGAATAAAAGGAAATTTGAGTTCTTTTTTCGAGATGTGATGGGTATTCGGTGACAAATTGTGAAAGAAATTTGAAAATGATGTTTTTCAAATAGTGTGAATAATAAAAGTGACATTTTACAAAAAAAAAAGAGAATCACGTAAGTCAGTTTACTATTATGAACAAAAGACTGGTAATTCATACGAGAACCACCAAACTCTATCGAAAACGTCGGCTCTATCCGCACGGGTTGTTTGCAGTTTCCCTGAGCTGTCGTGCATATGCGATATAGGAGGTGGTAAGACTGCTACAGATGTACATTAGAGAGAGGTTCGGAGCAAAGAAAAGTGAAAAATTAAAGGCGCGAAAAAAGGAAGAATGAAATAAAGGAATATAAAAAAAGGAGCGTAAAAAATTAAACCGGCTTACGTCAGGTATCAACAAAATATTATAGTATCAACAAATAAACTTGGCGTGCATGGTTATAGAAAGAAAGTTCGTGAAGATTAAACGTGAGCAAAAATCTATTCACAGGCCAAAGACAAATACGGCCGCTGTGTTTGAATTTTGATTCCTGGTTAGCGAGCAGAAAATGGTTGCTTTCTCAATTCGCCTTGTGAATTGACTTGACGCTATTTTACCGCTTAGAAGGCGAAATAGACCGATGCTACATGAGCATCTGTAACTGTATCCGCACGGGTTGTACCCGTGCAGATACAACCGACGTTTTCGATAGAATTTGGTGCTTCTCGTAGGAATCACTGGTCTTTTGTTGACTTCGTGATTTTTTTGTTTAGAAAATGTTACTTTTATTATTCACACTACTTGAAAAAGATGTTTTTCGGAGAAAGCTATTATAATTACTTAGCGTACATTTTTTACTTTTTTGAAGTTTTCAATGTGTATTTCACTTCTTTTTGTATGAAACCACAAAATTTAATCCTATGGAACGAAATTAAAAAAAAAACAAAATGAACATACATTGATCCATTACATCATTCCATGTAACTTTGTGTTGTCCACCCACCATCGATGGATGGATAATCTTCAAAAAGTCAATCCCAATCATTTAGTACTTAATACTGATAGAATACTTCATTGTAACCAATTCGATTTTTCCTAAAAGTCTATTCTGCGTTTCTGAATTATGTAGCTTTCTCTGTACTTACAGGTTTTAGTTTTATATACAGGGTGAGGCATTAACTATTGCCACCGTAAATATCTCTGTAATTATCGACATCACAAAAAAATGTTCCAAACAAAAGTTGTAGCGTACGAAAGGGGCCATCGAATGCGACCATTTTTTTTTCATTTCAGCCGAGGTGCTGACGCACAGTGAAGGTCACCTCCACTTTTTTAAATGGGACGGTACATTTTTCCCCCTACCATCTTGTAGAGCATTGCAAACTGCATAAAAAACATTAAGGGGTCAAAGTCATTCAAGGTCATTCTAAGATGAAAAAGTGACATGAACTTTATTTTTATGTGAAATGAACTTTTTATTTACAGTAGATGTTCAAAATTATTGCCATTCGAATCGATGCAGTATTGCAATCTCCTTATCGCAGATTGTGTAGAATTTTTTATCACTTCGGGACTTATCGAATCACATGCTTATTTTATCTCGTCTATCGTGCAAAATTTAACCATAGTTTGGCCGTAGTCTTATCATTCTTATTATCATTGTCTTGTAATTGCCGTGTTTACATATAAACAACGTGTATATTGCCGTGTTTACATGTAAACAATGGCACCAAACCTACAAGTACACAGAACATTTACACACATTACACCATTTACACACATTCACATTACATTAAATCCGAGTCAACGATAGTAAGAACATTAAGACTAGTATTAATCAATCTAGCGAATGTAAATGATGTACAAGGAATATTCCTTCGAAGAGCAAACTGATATGCTCCTAATTTACGGAGAATGTCAGAAAAATGCAGTGAGACCCAGAGAATTATACGCTGAAAGATATCCCGAACGTTCTCATCCTACACGCTGTACATTTCAAATTTTGTACAATAAATTGAGGACAACTGGATCTTTAACCCATCGGAAAACTGATCGACAAAAGCGAGTTACCATCCTTACCACATCAGTCTCCACCAGGAGCTAACGGGTACAGATTTCATTAATCGCATCGAATTCTGCCGATGGGCTCAACGCCAGATTCAGAGAGATGACTCATTTATCAATGGTATTTTATTTACTGATGAAGCAACATTTACTAATCATGGCAATATTAACTTGGATAACATGCATTTGTGGTCAACTGAAAATCCACATTGGCTGCGGCAAGTTGCACACCAAAAACCGTGGTCGGTTAATGTTTGATGTGGGATTATTGGGGATAGAATCGTAGGCCCCTATTTCATCAAAGGGAATCTCAATGGCCGCAAGTACACCACATTCCTTCAACAAATATTAGGTCCGTTATTAGAAGAAATACCTTTAGAAACAAGAAACAGAATGTGGTATCAACACGATGGGTGTCCGGCACATTTTTCGCTGATAGCTAGACATGAATTGCATCAGAGATTTCCGAACCGTTGGATTGGACGCGGAGGAGCTGTATCGTGGCCAGCTCGCTCACCAGACTTGACGCCTCTTGATTTTTTTTTTCGGGGATACTTGAAAGATCTCGTTTACAAAGAACGTCCAACTACGCCGGATGATATGCGCAATAGAATTCTTCGAGCATGTGATTCGATAAGTGCCGAAGTGATAAAAAATTCTACACAACCTGCGATAAGGAGATTGCAATACTGCATCGATTCGAATGGCAATCATTTTGAACATCTACTGTAAATAAAAAGTTCATTTCACATAAAAATAAAGTTCATGTTACTTTTTCATCGAATGTTTTTTATGCAGTTTGCGATGCTCTACAAGATGGTAGGAAAAAAAATGTACCGTCCCATTTAAAAAAGTGGAGGTGACCTTCACTGTGCGTCAGCACCTCCGCTGAAATGAAAAAAAATGATCGCATTCGATGGCCCCTTTCGTACGCTACAACTTTTGTTTGGAACATTTTTTTGTGATGTCGATAATTACAGAGATATCTAAGGTGCTAATAGTTATTGGATCACCCTGTATAGTGAGTAACAAAAATATTCGGACACCACGACATAATTAAATAAATTCACATGCATGGAAATGGTATTCTACTCGTTTGGAGTTGTATTTTGGCTACCGGTGATGACGAATTGGTTTTTATTGATGGGATTATGGACAAAAACATGTACTTAAACATATTTAAGGATAATTTGATTCAAACTGTCAAGCGAATAGAAATTGTAGAGTAATTTCTTTTTATTATCTATTCATAAATTTTATTAGGACAACGATCCGCAGCCCGGAAGTCGCACTGTTCAAAAGCGTTTGTTGTATCACCGCCGAAAAGTATCCCCTCCTCTAACTTGATCGCCAGATTTGAACCCGATTGAAAATTTGTGAGAAAAATTCTATGAACAGGGTCTACTAACATCCACGCGTACGAAAAAGGCTTGAGAAAGAAGTTGCGAGAGGAATAGCAGCAAATAACTTTGGTATATTTAAAAAAAGTTATTTCCATATGCCGACGCGTCTTAGAGATGTGCTAAATCAAAAAATTATGCTACGAGATATTAGACGTCCATGGACGTTATTCTAAAACATGTGATTATCCATTAGGGCCCGAAATTTGTTTAATATGGAAATCGAACATTATCGTACTTAATGGCTGAAAAAATATATAATGGTTGTAAGAAATGGTATGAATGGTAATGAAAGTTATACGATTTTTTACGCATAGTCTCTATATCCCAGTGTATTTTTCTTAATATTTGAATACATTTATGTTAATAACCAATAAGACGAATCCTTTAAAATTTGATATGCATGTCAGTCGACTACCAATCTACACGCCGTGTAAGTTTCAAGACTAAAGAAAATCGTTTCGTGACTGAACTACCTTAAAAGGATAGATGACGAACGTGACATATATAGTATACGTGATCGAAATTATTGTTTGACATTTTGAACTTTAATCTTGAATATCACTTGAATGGCTGTTTATCAAAAAAGTGTAAGAGAGCTATTTTGTAGAGCGTTCAATTCTTCATGAAAATATGTTGTATGCTTATTTATAGAATATGCTATTGCCAAAATATAAAGTTTCAAAAGTAAAAAAAAAATATCCCATGTTATTCATATCGAAAATAGAAAAGTGTGATGGGGCACCTCTAAATATTAATACTAAGAGCTAACATTTTATTGGCTTCTTTCTTCATGTAACCGAAACTTTTCAGCCTGTTGGAGGAAAATTAAAAAAAAATGTGTTTTTTTTTTACAAACCATAGTGCACATGGAGCGCAAATGGTGTTGGTTGAGGTGAGCGGGTGCAGCACCACTACGGAGCGGTGGAAATGAAAAGAAAAAGGTGAGAGAGGCTTTGAAAACAATATTTTGTATTCGCAATAATAGAAGACAACAATTTGTCTACTTTTATAAGTTTCATGTTTCATATGTATTATCTTCTTTTAGTCCCGTGAATAAAATAAAAAAATTAATCGTATAGTGAAAAGCCCGCATATAACTATTCGATGACTCCAAATATTGCCGTGGGATGAAAATTAAAGATGAGTACGAATTCATTACTGTATGTGTACAACAAAGTCTCCGGTTTCTTTTCGGGAGATAACATGAAACTGATAGAATAGCAATGGCGCAAAGTGCAGAAATGTTATTGCACCAACGACGAGTATCAGATCCAGATATGTATTTTTGTGTTTCAGTGTTTTCAACTTTAACATACTAACTGGCTATTGCCGAAATCGATTTGATCATATAGTAGTGACTGAATTTCTTCACCCATCGTTTAGCTTGTTTCAATATGTTTATTACCTTTTAAATGAACTTTCTTAAAGTGTATAACAATTAATTCACGTACATTGAAGGTTTTGAAAGGATCAATATTATAGGTCTATGAACATTGATCAAGAATATAAAATAAAATTAGTTAATGAATGAGATTATACCTGATAATCCAATATAGAAAACCCAAGGCCCCGTTCTCCCTTAACTAATTGAATTATATGCGGCTCTGAGCTCCACATTGCTAATCCCGTCAATGGTTCCAGTGAACGCGATTTCATTTTATTCAAACTGACATCTGTTACAGTAGCTGTGGTTGTGGACGCTAAAGAGCCATCTGATTTTGCTTTGACGAGTCGATCCATTGTTGGTAACAAATTCTGAAGCGATCCGCCTAAAATACTCTGCAAAAAAGTTACCTTTACGTTAAATAAGCGAATTAAGACTTCAACATACTACAAAACATTTATTTTCTTGGCTAATCTGCATACATGTGAATGTGACTTTATGGCACCCAAATCATAACAGAAACTTTTATCAGTGAACAAAAATATTTATTCTCAAAATGAAAGCTAGCTGCCAGATAATTGAAATTACGTCCCTGCATTTGTGATGTATTTGCTAAATGCACAATGATATCATTGATAAAAAATAGAACACTCACCCTAGTTTGAAAAGCTGCTTGATGTTGAGCTGTATCAATAGGACAAAGAGGGTCGTGCGAAGCGATATTACGCCCGCACACCATCCTCACATGAATTGGCAATTCTTTGAGAATGGTTACAACTTCCATATGATTAATTCCTAATAATCGATATCCATTGACCTGGAATTCAGAAAATACTGAATTAATTTAAAGAACTATGAACAAGTTGTATTACTAAATATTGTCGGTCGCCAGTCACGCGAGTAAATATTTTTCGAACGCAAATTCATAATAAATAATTAACGTGAGGCGTCATGGATATAAGTATCTTCCATTTTAAGAAATCCATCGTGCACAACATATACTTCTGAATATTTCCGCCGTTGAAAGGTCCTCTATGTCGTAGATGAGAATTGAACCGAGAGAAAGCCGAGACAATATTTTATGTATCCTTGGAGCATTGAATTTTGCGCGCGGATCGTTGTACAGGATTGCGGTAATTTCGACTATTGAGATCTGACATTAGTCAATATGGCAGCTGGTGTGAAATTTCGAAAATACTGAGAAGTTGCATTTTTCATTGTTCATGCGGGTGACATGTTAAGGGTGGCCACCCCTTTTTATTTCGCCCCCCGTCAAGATAATCGGACAAGTCGCGGATGATTTTTTAAGGAAATTTTCTCAACCTTTCGATAAAAAATACGGCGTTCATCGGAAAATGATAGGTTTTGCAGCACAAAAGTGGCCACTACGAAAATAATGTGTAAACACCTTTTTTTCTTATGGGAATAAAGTAGACTTTATTCCGAATACGGGACACACGCGACAAATTTTTTTTGAGTATCGCATCATCGAGAAAAGTTATATAAAGAATGCGTGTTATCGAATAAATTTGAATTTGACTGAACGAAACTGATTTGCTGCGTCGTCTGTTTGTTGACAACATATTTTTCAATAACCTGACATTTCTTAAATAACCTTTTTGGCATTTCACACTGACAGATACAAAGTTAACATTGGAGGAGTGAACTTGAGCGCAAAAGACAAACACAGACTACGAGACAAAACACTGCAGCCCTGTTCATTTGATCCCATCGTTTCGTTCAGATAAGTTTAAATTGGTATTATAACATGCATTTTTGGCATAACTTTTCATAATGATGCAATACTCAAAAAAAACATTTCGCGTGTGTCCCGTATTCGGAATAAAGTTTACTTTATTCCCATAAGAAAAAAAAAGTGTTTCCACATTATTCTCGTAGTGGCCACTTTTGTGCTGCAAAACCTATCATTTTCCGACGAACGCCGTATTTTTTATCGAAAAGTTGAGAAAATTTCCTTTAAAAATCACCCGCGACCCATCCGATCATCTTTACGGGGGGTGAAATAAAAGGGGATGGCCACCCTTAACATGTCACCCTACGAAGTGCTGTTCAGATATATGTATAGAACTACACAAATGCAAACTCTTTGACGCCATATTAAATTAAGGTAGTTCTATCGCGGAGGGCCGTATTTTGTAGGGGCAACTGAGGGGCCCCAAACAAAAAGTGGAAAAATATTGTTATTCTATCCATAACACATATTTACATTCGCATTTACTCATTAAAAGTATTTTATCAAGTAACTTTGTTTATTATAAGATTTTTCTACTTTGGGGAACCTTGTGCTTGATACAGACCTGCTGGAAATTTGGCAACATTGACTCTCTTGAAATAATAATATCGAACGATATTTCTACGTATCTACCTTATCGACTGTCTATATACGGCTTATTCATATCAAACAAGTTTTAGTGGCGTTGCCAAATGTTCGAGATAGAGATAGTGGTCGTCGATTTATAGGAAAATTTTGAGTTCGCGACACTTTGAAGTATTTTTTTTCATCAGAAAGCTCGGCATGGTGCCCTTAATTTAAGTATTTTTTGCGTAATTGTTATCAAAGAACAAAATAAGAGGTTTTTTATTAGATTCTGCAGTCTTTGAGAATATAAAAAATTGAAATGACCGCATCGTAGTGTCACTTTGGGGTATATTTACGTGTTAAAAAGCACATTTTCAAATTAATTTTTCTCGTGAATAACATCGGCGACACAACCCGATTTTTTTTTGTAATAAATCGGGCATCATTTTATTTATCGAAATCCTGAAGTCCAAATTTTTCTGCAGTTTTCGACCTCGCGATAGAACTACCTTAACTCACGGCCCTATGTCAGATCCCAATATGAATTACGAATATTCGAATCGCAATGATAAATCATAATAAGACTGTTATAGGTTCTACTGAGTTTGAGAAAATAATGATATGAAAAATAATAATATCAAGTCTACTTATATCAACGAAGTTGCAAAGTTTCAGTATTTTTGGTATGTTTGGCAGGTAATTAGGTTGAATTAAGTTCTGGGTAGACATGATGAAGCGGAGGAGGTATGCAAGAGCAACGTGTCAAAGGGCATTAAAAAACCTAAGAAATAATAAAAGGAATAAGCCCAAGCCTAAGGAAAGGAGAAACTAAGGATAGCGCAATGGAGATGCTAGCACTTATCAGTATTTATCAGTGTCTGGAAACGAATTGATACCGATGATGCTCGGGGAGAAAAATGTAAAATTACAGGACAAAAATAAATAAGTATACGGAGTGGTGGATTACGCGCTTCCCTACATCGCGGAAGCTGGCTTAAAATTATCTAGACAGATAAGTAGTTTGTCTCCACCGTGTGTCAACTGCCCTCATAGAAATTTATATATGGAAAATATACGCAGAAAATACATACGCCACATATTTATATTGATTCCATATAGAGCGCCAAAAGGTTCTATACCGGCAATGTAATGCGTATATATGCACGCCATATATGGCGTATGCGTGTCCAATGTACGCATCAGAATGTCCTAATAGATGGTCCACGTATGGCGCTATATATGGAGCTATATGTGGCACATACATAGCGTGTATGGTGTTGGCGTCGAGAATCGTTGTGGTTATTGCATGAACATTTTCGGGGCGAATCGCGCCATTGGGACCCACACGATGCGATACAAGGGGGGGGGGGGGTATGCGCTATAGCCATATAGCGCTATATGCGCCTCATATAGCGCATAGAGCGCATGCGCATTTGAAAAAAAAATCTCGAGTACTGAAAAATATTTATATTGGTTTAGACATGGAGGAGAAGAGTTCTTGAATATTTTCGGTATTCGTTGATAACTTTCAAATATCGTTTACAAGAATTAGTTTATAAATAGTGTTTTAAAACAATCTAAAAAAGAACTTGTCTATAGATATTGTTTGATAGAAATAGTTTATAACTTTTTAATATTGTTATTATGTAATATTTCTATACTCGGTGTCTTACGTACAAATGGTTTTTTTCACATTATTATACCGTTGCTATGTACTTGAAATTCTCATTCCATTTCGGTTTTGTTGAACTCGTACACGTCATAAATTCATACAACGTTTAAATAAATGAAACTTCAAATAGGTGAATAAATTCTGAAAAAATAAATGTTTATTTCGAAGAAATGAATGAATTTGTTTGATGTACAAATAAAGGTGTCTACATTTTTCGAAACATTTTATTTCATTAATTGTTAATAATTGCCCAACTTTGAAATTTGCAAATATGGAGTGGTGATACCTTGGGTATGCATAAGATTTAGGAATTTGCAAAAGGTTTGTCCAATTTTATTCAAGTGGAATGATTTCATCGCAAATCCCATGTCGAGTTGCAACTTGAGTTTCGTGAGAAGAATAAAAATAAATGAATTTCTCATTGTTGCAATACCGTTGGAACATTTCAGCGTGAAAATTATGCAGCGGCTATTATGGGAAGCAAAATAATCCAGTATGTGCGTAGCTTTACTCAGATATTAATGAAGGGCATGCAAAAGAGCATATATTTACCTCTAAAAGTTCATCACCCGAGCGCAGTATACCGTTTTGGCCAACTGGTCCTTCGGGGAGTATGGAGCGAATATAATGGTGAGGTCTCACTTCTTGGCCGTTTTCGACATCCACTGTTCCTTCTAAACTTATACCAAGTCCGCTACCTTCAGCAAATTTGTTGAGCTGCGCAATCTGTGACAAAAAAGGACGTCATCTCGACACTGTGTTAGGTCCGAAATATCGGTACACGGTATTAGCAATCCACTTCATTACCACTACTTCAATATCTTTTCCAAGTATTTTCTGCCATTTAGCTTTAATAGCCGTGCGTATTTGTGCAGTGAGTTCAGACGATGGGTCACTGAGCAATGATTGAATGTGTATTGGCAGATACGTGTCATCGCCGGTTTCCGTTGATGTGGCTTCGAGCAAGATTGCACTGTCGACGGTTGTATGTGACTCTCCTTCTGGCTCTATATCAGTCGCTGTGTCTCCATCCTAAAACAGAAATAGTCAACAATATTCATACAATCGCAATGACTAATCATCACGCTTATAATCAGGTACCCTTTTTTATCGTTTGTATTCTTTGGTATGGTATACAAAAATACGGCGACATATTTACTACGACAAATTTTCGGTCGTGGTGAAAATTAACCCTCTAAACTACAATGGTTAATAATAACATCTTACATCAGTACATCATACATCATTAATTCGATCTCTGCAAAAATAATGTCAGATATGAAAACGCAAGAGGGCCTTTTAAGTAAATTCAATAACAATTTAAATGTGGTTAGTTTTAACGATATTGTCTAAAAGTGGCCTATTTGGCGAAGATTTTTCAATTCGCTGCCGGTCGTGGTTATAGTTGAAATGGACTTTGTTTCGTTCCAAAATGCAATCCCTGCATTTTTCTAATTATCATTTTGAAAAATTGGATTTGTTTAAAATTATTTATAATTACTGAGCTGTGTTGCATGGATCGAGAAAGTATACACGCCCGAGAGGAAGTGCCAGAAAACTATACATGTTTGTCATATCTCACACTCTTGCGAGCTCTGAGCTTGGGTTGCTTTCGGTTTGAGACGATAGGGGTTTTATTTGTTGCTTTGAAATTTCAGCCTAATTGAAGAGGTTTGCTGTTGGAACTATAGCCATTATTATTTACTCAGTGTTTTTCTTGGTTTCTTGGACTGTCATTTCTATTACAATATAATACAGTCATCGGTACATTGATTCAAATCACCAATTACCAAATTAATTAATCACTTGTTACGCCCCAGCTCTTACGCTCCAAGTTTTTTTTAGCCCCCATTCAAAAACAGGCAATACTAGCAGTAGGCACTTGCACACATCTATTAAATTTATGATAATCGTGATAATCGTCACCCCTCTTTCAAAAACTCAAGGCACGTGAAACGTTTTTGTTTTCACTGTTAAACTCTACTCAATATAAAAATAAACCACTGCATGCGAATTATTTTATAAACTTAGTAATAAGCCTCTTCTGAGATTGACATCAAACACTTCCTTGAAAAGGCGTAAAAGAAAAAACAGGGCAAGGGAAAAACTGTTCGTGTGTTTTCCCACATCGATATCTCTTCTAATTGTATTTCGAAACACGCACATAGTTCAACATAAGCTTTATAACATACCGCCTTTTATTTTTGAACTGTGACAACTCCTATCCAAAGTAATAAAATGCTGGAAAAACAAAAGCCATCCGTGGGAGACGTGAGTCACCTCCCACCTCCTCGATTAAACTTACTATATAAACGCCGGTCACATTGCAATAAGTGCTGAATCGTTATAAAATTTGACTCTGTTCACGTTGTCGTAAGGTCCGTCAAAATCCGAACAATAATTAACTTCGAAGACTTCGATTCAATCATTAAAACCATAAACTTGTACCGATTTTGTTAAACGATTTTGATAAAAACATTGAATAAATACTCTGTTAACTTGTTAATCGACCCACATCTTATTCGGGAAATCACTCTGAGATTTTTCCGATCCAGAACCTCCGAAACATCTCCGAAGAGTATCGAGTGTTAAGGCTCACATGGATAGTAAATTGTACTTGGCGAGTCGCGGGCCGAGCATTGAAAGAGTCCGGCGAAAGATATTCGAATCTTTGCGCTCCGAATCCGATGGTCACGAGACTCGTATTTAATCCCTTTCTCCGGACGTAACACACTGACGTATTGCGAAATTAAGTGGAAATGTGCTGCGATCGGCGATTTGTACATATGGATCGTGTTGTCAAGGTTAAGATGAACTATTTGCTATTTGTTTGCTGAACCATCACATTTGTGACATCCGTCGAAACTCCGTATTTCTTTTTTTTTCTCTCTTCGAGAAATTCTTTAGATAACGTTTACAAACATTTTCTTTATGTAAACTTCCCACGAGTCTGTTTTCTCAAAAAAACACACGTGTTCAAAAAAATACCAACGGACCGAAAGCGGAAACGCATGAGGACCAGAAAATGCATTCCCACGAAAGGGAGTGATATGTGATGCCGC
The DNA here is from genome assembly GCA_959613375.1 of Heteropelma amictum. Lineage (NCBI taxonomy): Eukaryota > Metazoa > Arthropoda > Insecta > Hymenoptera > Ichneumonidae > Heteropelma > Heteropelma amictum. The sequence goes on from OY390724.1 coordinate 4,328,399, forward strand.
AACCTTTCGAGGACCACTTATATGGCGACTAGTAGACGCCATGCGTAGATAGGGAACATGAATATTTTTACGTACCAAAAATGCCAAGAAAAACAAGATCTTAAATATTTCCACGATCATAAAACTTTATGCAGCTGCTCTTCAAACGAAACGAAACACTTTTCAAACAGTCTCAACGTTGAAATATTTTTCTTTTAACAGTAAAATAATTTAAACAGACAAATAAAAATCTCAATGTTAAAGTAAATGAATTAATAATTATTAAATGGTGAAGAGAAAACAAAATAACAATGAAGATAACAGAAAATTCATTTGTAATAATTATAACAATTGAAACGGACGACACGAAAAGAAAAGATATGTAACAGTATTAAATAAATTTGACATTAAGAGACATATGAAGTAAACCACAAAGCAAATGCTAATACCGTTATAATAACAATATACGATTTGACAAACATTGAATAATATTGTAAATAAAATATTGTATTCGATAATATGCATGAGACGTAAGTTGTGGAGGGAAAATGGGCCTTCCCAAAGCAACATCTTTGTCCATCAGGAAGGGGCGAAACCCACCTACGCGACAAAGATAGGGCAACCTATGTGAAGGGGAGTGTGCGCTCCCGAAGCATTAGGCCCTTTAGTTTAAGAAAAGGGAAAATTAAGATGAAAATGGACCATCATTGGTCGAACTTTTCCACGACTTAAAATTTCGGAACGGCTTTGAACCGAAATGATAAAAAGACGCGCAGAAGGAAAATCAGCGCAGTGCAGAACAGAGAAGTGAATAGTATAGTACATAGAGTTGCAGAGTTAAAAGAAAAGTACCGAGTCCAAATTATAAGAAAGAGACCGAAAATAAATAAATTCAGGAAAAGAAGAAAATATTAAAACAGTATTAAAATAGAAAAGATTAAAATAGTGGAAACTGAAAATTGATTAAAAAGTATTAACTCGAAGAAGAATGAAGAATTATTGAAGTTATTTCGAGGAACTGCAAGGTCAACGAAGATTTCCACCCTTTCGACTGACCGATTTCGTTCTGCCGTCTTCATCGTTATCAAACTGTAAGTCCATTAATTGTTTTATTTGTAATATCTTTAATTTGTTTTCCAAAATATACACTCTTCGAGTCAAGTAGAATCCAACACGCCGTTTCCACTTTTATTTGCGCTCCTCAATCAAAGATCCCCATCCAGTCTATTGGCCGAGAGGCTAGGGCAAAAAGGGAACGACCATTTTTACAAGGTTTCTTAACCTTGAGTGCGTTTTGATGTCACATAAGGGAGACCAAGAGGGATCGTGGGAACAGAGGACGGATTTGGAGTTCTAGGAGGAGTAGGGAGAGGATCGGGAGTTATGTTTCGCTTAAAAGAAAACCAGGGGCCCATAGGCTAATATGCCTTCGAACGGTCTCGTCGGCCCACATTACGACTCTGATCCCTTGTATCTTCGCCGTACCTATATACGCACGATAGCGATTTTACGTTTTATTGTTATCGTTTTATTTGTCGCTTGACATATGCGTTTCCGACTTTGTTTCTCGGTATCTATGAAATATTTTATTTTTTATTTTTATTATTTCTCTTTTTTTTTGTTTGGTGATTATTTTAGCATTAGAATAAGTAAAAAAAGAAGAAGAAGACCGTGTGTTAGAGACCCCTGCCGCAATTAGAATATTACTACTGATAATAAAAAGAAAATTGATAATAAATCAAGGTATGTGAGAATGGGGTGTATTTTGGGAAATTGTATATTTTGTATGGGGAATTATGTAGGAGAAGAAGGCGAAGTCTATCGAACAACTCATTAGCATCGTCCCAATGAATGTAGTCTATATGTTCCTTGGCGGTGATCATGTAGCGTGATAGAGCTTTTGCTATTCGTGCGAACAGGCTTATCAGCTTTATAATACTTTGGATGGGCATTCGTGTTGATAACAATTGTTCCATAATTATCCATGTCTGCTGCTGGTGATTTTGTAAAATCAGTTCCAGCAAACCGGGAGAAGCTTCGTAAGTCTTGTTTTTCACTGATATCAGCATGTCAAACTTGACTGGTGAATTACCAATCATCAAATCATCTCCCCCGAGTTTTCGAACACTGTACGTGGTATCAAGTTCTTTTTCCTCAACCGTTCTAAACATTCGCAAACACTGCTTAATAAGTAGTTCGACAGATATTTCAACATCCTTCTCAGATAATGCTGATAATACTTGTTGATGATCATCATCACCACTATTTGCAGTATTGAAAGTATTGTCGAGATTGATTTCCTCCTTCATCTTCAAAGCCTCTTCCTTCTCCTCTTTCAAAGCCTCATCGTTCTCCTTTTTTTTCATATTCCCCACCGATTGATTAGCGATTTTTTGGAAAGGAGTCACCACGGGTCTAAATACTTTATACATGACCCATTTAGCGGTCTTTCTACCTAATTTTATAAGTTTATGCTCTCGTCGAATCGCATCACTCACGTGAGCGATTTTCCGCGAAACGTCCTTCTCAGTCAGTTCAAATCATCAGTTGAACGACAACTACCATGGATAATTCTTTTACACTGACGTTTTCGTGAACGAGCTCCATACTGGAAGTTCACTACTTCCCCCCTATCGAACTATCACCGTTCAAACATTATACTCTCGGACTCCCTGAATTGCTCACGTTTAAATCAACACCAGACATTGTCGTAGACAACAATAAATTTGACGTGGGCCAGGAAGTAGTTACTATACCCACTTGCAGCTATGAAATCGAAGATATTGAGAAATATTTGAAAAACGCATTGTCCAACAAGAATATTACCATCAGCCTGAGATCGAACAACAATACTTTATACAGCGAGATCATGTGCAATCAGGAGATCAATTCCTTGCCTAATGATTCTATCGGTCGATTATTGGGATTCACGGCGCGCAAACTGGAAGCTAATGTCTTGCACAAGTCGGAATTGCCCGTAGCCATTCTCAAAATCAGTTCTCTACGGGTGGAGTGCAACACTATCACGGGTGCGTATATCAATGAACAACGAGTGCACACCATCCATTAATTTTTTCCCGTTCCTCCACCAGGATATAAGATCATCGAAGTACCACATCACATAATTTACCTTACGATCGCTGTACAGTCATTAGATCATCTACAGCTTGAACTTGTTGATCGGGATGGTGATCCGGTGAACTTTAGCGGTGAACTTATAACAATACGATTATACGTTCAACGAGTACAATGGGTATTGTGTTTAATACTAAAGTTGGGGCTAGTTATAAGAGCGAATCGACATGTGCGAAACCGGTCAGTCATCAAGCAGGTCTCAAGGACCTGACACATCAAAATATTCAGTTTTTGAAGAATTTAGTATTAAGACTGAAAATAAAGAAACGAGGTGGAAATAATGGAAAGAGAGCTTCCACGGCTACCGAATAAAAGCTACCGAGTGAAATACATGGAGAATTAATGAAAACGGATGAAACTGCAGTTGCACATACGGGGCTTATCAATAATGATATATGTCATTTGTTTAAAGAAATAGGTTACGAGTTGAACACTATCGAGATCGATCGTAGCAAAAATGTCGATCTCGCAAAACCATGAAAAATGACATATCGCTAACTCCCGGACAAAAGACTCTGATGGAAAATGCTGGGTGGCTTGATAATGATACAACATTGACAGACAAAGATGGGCATTTGGATCTTTCGATACCGCTCAATCCGATTCTCGGATTCGCGGAGGATTATCATCGAATTGTCATTACTGCCAAACACGAACTGAATCTCACGGGATCAAACAACAATATGAATGCAAATTCATACAGAGAGAGGGACAGAGAAAGAGAGAGAACATGCTGAAAATCAGATGGAGCTGCTGCTGAACAATTCAAGGTTTTAATGCTCAAAATCGAATGGAAGGTACCCTATATTAGAATGTCGGATCAACGAAAAGTTCAAATGCTTAACTACAGTATCAAAGATCCATCAATCGAAGTGAGTTTTTGTACATGGGAGCTGTACGAATATCAGTTACTCCTGGCCACCCCGAAACACGTGTGAGTCGTGAAAACATCGATGCAACTCGAAAAACCTCAATATGTTATTCTAGGAATTCGCACCGCGAGAAAGAAGTATGCGCTTAAGAATGCGGGCCATTTTGATCATTGCGACTTTTGCGATGTTAAACTATTGTTAAAAGAAGAGCCCAGTATAACTAACGCTGGGTTGCGGGACCACCGCATCACATGGTTGTCTCGGCTCGACCTTGATGGAACATGTGACAGCTAAATGAAAGGAATATTTGTGACAGTTAATTGAAAGGAATTAGGAGGCAGGTCACCGCACTGAAATTGTGAGAAAGATAAGTGATTCGATTTTAGCGCTAAGCCGTGCAGTGGTCTGCGTGTTATGGCGGCGTGAACAATGCGTGATCCCATCAGAACAGGCCCGACGATTAACTCTTCCTGGCTAACGGGATGCAACGATCCTGGCATTGCTCAGATCGAAAACCGACGCCATCCCAAGGACACGGTCTCATAAGCGATCGGAGACGGTAGACGGCCCCGAACGCCCGAGACGCATCCAGCCTGGTCCTGGGATGGCGCGGTGAGTCTGACAGGGTCCCATCAGAGGAAGCGAGGAGTCTGCAGAGCGGTCTCTGATGAGACGCATCTGGCCTGGTCAGACTCACAGACCTGGTGTGAATGCAACTATAATGATCACCATGGTCAGTGCACGGCTAAAACCGAGAGCGACCGCCGAGAACTGACCCTCACCTCCCAACCACCCGTGACTGGAACCCGTCTGTTAAGCTCCGATGAGATGATGAATCGATCAGTGCAGAACACCCAGATTGAAGGTCACACAAGGAAAAGGTGAAATAGGCGGGAGATAGAGCTGATGTGACAAAAACTCAATGCTCGATAATCAAACTCGAACGAATCGAAGAGAGCGACGGCTATCTAAGTCAACGACAAATGATGAACTGAACTGCCCAGATCACAAGCCTCCAGTTGTTTTTTCGTTGTCACGACAACCCTCATGAACCCTAGTGATCTCAGGCGGCGTTGATCGAGCCCCGTTCGTTGAGGATGCTGACTGAAGTGAGGCAACGTGGGACAAAGGCAACCTCCGGGAAGTTGCGTTACAATTTGAAATAAGTGTTCGGTTATTACGAAAGGATATTGCAGTGAAAGATAGGCGTGCTTTATTTTCCGGCTCCCTCCTGTTTGTTGTTTTAACAACTATATTCTTCAAATCTCAAAGTTATGGTAATTTGAATTTTGATACTAATCATAATCAATATGCGACATGTATACGAATTTCCAAGCGTCTTATTACGGGAAAGAGCCGAAACCATTGTTGAGTAAAGCTGATTTTATAAAATACGCTCCTCTTATTGATTGTTCGAAACAAAACGAGTTTCTGAAATCAGGACCAGAGGATATACACTACCTCTCAACCGTTTGGATACACCAGTTGATATTTCTTGCCGCACTTGAAGTTGAATAACTATGCAAAAAAAAAAATATTCGAATTCACAAAGCGGTGTTTTCAAAAGGATATATCAGGCTTCAGTTGGCTCTTTTAAAATTCTTTTTTTCGATTTTTTTTTCGATCCAGTACGTCACACACATTGATTCGTGATCGTCTTTAGGCCTATTTTCGACCATCGCAGATCAGCCGCATAATTTAAGGAATTTTTGTTTTACTATGAAAAACTTGAAATAGAATACAGAAGCTCCATCTTCAACGATGGGGCTCAAGAGAAAATGTTAAGAGAGCAAAAAGTTACGTATTTTTATACTGGATCGCCTGGAATTTTTTCAGAATTAAAAAAAATATTTTTTTTTTTGAGTATTTTGGTTGAAACGCTTACGAGTGAAATTGTAAAATAACCGCGTGCTGCATCATTCAAAAGTGAACAAAGCCCTTTGCTTTGTTCATTTGGAAACTTGGAAAAAGTTCGCTTATAATTTGAATATATCCTTGAGAAAATCAGATATTGCATCTGGTAGATCGTCACCAAAATGCTTAGCTCCAGCATCATCGTAATCGCAGAAGTATGGGCGAAGACAGCATAATCGTCTAATTTCGTCTGACGTTAACTCGTCCATCATGGAGACGGCGGGAAATTCTCAGCATTTCAGCTTTTCTATATGTTTTTCCCCCACTCTACCGTGCAATTCAATACAATACCAAAAACAATCTACCGTATCCGAGAAATGACGTCATCCAGAAGCTTCTAGAACATAGAATTTCTCCCCACTCCGCGTATGCGTCATTGAAAAAAGCTAACTTCAGTGTGGTCCAATACACACCTGGCAAAAAGTTTTGAAAACAATTCTAAGAAAAACGGATGACGTCGTCCCCCATCGAAGCTTCGAGAACCTTCTAGAACATTCTCCACCCCCTCCCCCACCATTTCAGAATTATCAGAAGCAGCGTCAATTCCGGGAACAAAAAATTCTGTAAACGATTTCGAGTAATCCACCGCCTGTCCCCCGCTATTTCGAGGTTATCAGCAGCTGCGTCGATTCCAAGAAATCACCTACCTGCTTCCCCCACCTGCGCATGCGTAGTAGCAAAAAGTGAGCCCGAACTCGCATTGTATATCTACTTATCCCTTGAGGAGGGTTCTCCCTAGATAATGTACGAGTTTCGAAACGATATGTTGATAAATGATCGGTAACAGATGCAAAAAGCAAAATTAGATTTTTTTTTCAATTTCAAATAACTGATTAACTATCAATGTTAGGTCATTTTTGCATAGGATCTATTTTATACAGAACATTATTATGACATACTACTTTTGTGGCAAGCATTTTTTGATAAAACGCATTCCAGAAAAAATAAACTAAAAAAGCGACTTTTCAATTTTAAATAATTTCTAATTGCTGAAAAACAACTAGGATTTTAACGAAAATTCGGGGGTATGCTCGCATAAATCCAAACAACCTTCAAAAAAATTGGCGGTGCTCTTTGAATAGTCGTTGGTTAAAATTTCGACCATTCCGACTAAATTAACCGGTTGACTGGTATTGTATCATATATGTACAAAAAAACTTTTTTAATTTTCAACCGATTTGAACAAAAATTTGTACACAACCGTTTTATGGGTCGCTGATTCCATTTCTGAACTTAACTTCCACTTTACTACTCTTAAAAGAGGTGAAAATCGAGGGTCGAGGGTAACATTTTCAGATTTTTCAATGGCAAATTTTCATTCGAATTACATAAAAACTCAGTTTTACAAGCCATTGCATTAACTTTTCGAAACAAACAAAATTCGCTACCCTGAAAAATAAAGGTTAAGGGTGAAATTTTCAGATTTTTCAATCCGAAGTTTTTATGCCGCATTACATTACTCCGCCAAGTCCAAGTTTACTTACTCCAAGTTTTTTAGGATAGGAAATTGTTAATTTTCTCTCAATAAAAGCGTCCAGTGTTCTAAAAAACGTAGAGTTTCTATGAAACATAGCATAAAACCTTTCCATTGAGAAAACATAAAATTTCATCCTTAATCCTAATTTTTCATCCCTCTAGGGTTAACGAATTTATTTTCTTTTCGAAAAATGAGTCTAGTGTCATAAAAAATGTTTTGTTTTATGCAAAATGGCATATACCCTTGTTTTTCACATCTTTGAGGGTAACGAATTTTCTTTTATTTCGCTGAAAGAATCTAATGTCCTTGAAAACTTAAAATTTTCGTTCCATATAACATAAAAACATCCCATTGAAAAATCTGAAAATTTCACCCTCAACCCTCAGTTTTCACTCCTTTGGGGGTAGCGAATTTTGTTTGATTTCGATAAAAGAGTCTAGCAGCCTAAAAAACTTGAAATTTTTATGTAATATAACATAAAAACATTGCATTGAAAAATCTGAAATGTTCACCTTCAACCGTTGTAAGTGTAGCTAAGTGAAAACTAAGTTCGGGAATGGAATCAGCAACCTCATAAACCCCCAGGAGCAAATTTTCATGTATTTTGGTAACTTATTATCTTGTACCAGTTTTGGCACAAAAACTGAAAAAAGCTTACCAGTTAACCGATTAATAGGAATTACCAGGCTCCGGAAAAATAGGCTTCCGCTCAGCGATCCAATGCGTCAGGGGATGCACGGATAAGCGGTCACCCATTCCAGTACCTGATGAGACCGCCAGAGCCGCACGCCAACCGTGAACCCATTGCTATCGGTAGAAAACTTACTAGTACTTTGCAATTATTACCAAACTTTGAATGTTTGTAGTGGATCCATTAATCTAATATACAGGGTGACATGTTAAGGGTGGCCACCCCCTTTTATTTCGCCCCCCGTAAAGATAATCGGATGGGTCGCGGGTGATTCTTGAAGGAAATTTTCTGAACTTTCCGATAGAAAATACGGCGTTCATCGGAAAATGATAGGTTTTGCAGCACAAAAGTGGCCACTACGAAAATAATGTGAAAACACATTTTTTTCTGACAGGAATGAAGTAGACTTTATTCCGAATACGGGCATACGCGAAACATTTTTTTTGATTATCGCATCATTGAGAAAAGTGATATCAAAAATGCGCGTTATCGAATAAATTTGAATTTGACTGAACGAAACAACGGAATTGAACGAGCGGTACGAGAGTGATTTGCTGCGTCGTCTGCTCGTTGACGGCATATTTTTCAATAACCTGACATTTCTTAAATAACCTTTTTGGCATTTCACACTGACAGATACAAAATTAACATTGGGAGAATGAACTTGAGCGCAAAAGATAAACCGAGTTTGAGACAAAACACTACAGCCCTGTTCATTCGATTCCATCGTTTCGTTTAGATAACTTTAAATTGGTATTATAACACCTAATTTTGACATAACTTTTCTTAATGATGCGATACTCAAAAAAAAATGTTCGCGTGTGTCCCGTATTCGGAATAAAGTCTACTTTATTCCTATCAGAAAAAAATATGTTTTGACATTATTTTCGTCGTGGCTACTTTTGTGCTGCAAAACCTATCATTTTCCGATGAACGCCGTATTTTTTATCGAAAAGTTCAGAAAATTTCCTTCAAAAATCACCCGCGACCCGTCCGATTATCTTTACGGGGGGCGAAATACAAGGGGGTGGCCACCCTTAACATGTCACCCTGTATAAAAATCTCGTGTCGCAATGTTCGTTACCAAACTCCTCCGAAACGGCTGGACCGATTTGTATGAAATTTTGTGTGCATATTGGGTAGGTCTAAGAATCGGCCAACATCTATTTTTCATACCCCTAAATGATAAGGGTGACCCACCCCTAAATATTTTTTTAAATTTTTTCCACAACATTTTTTATTTTTATTTTATTATGATTGAGCATTGAAAAATACATACAACTTCAAATTTTCACCCTTCTACGATCAACCCCTGTTTTGTAATCGCGATTTTTATATTACTCTGTTCCATCCACAAATCCGCAATAGGGTTGCAAAATGGCAATCGAATATAGTAGTTGTAGTACGATAAATTTTCATGTATAGTTTATAATTACAATTTGCTTTAATTATATTTTTTTTCTCAATTTAATTCCCTCAATTTAAATTAATAGATATTCCTAGAAATAATGTATATGGCAGAACAACGTTTACCGGGTCAGCTAGTTTTGATATAATTTTCCAAAAAAATGCCAACCTAAATTATAATCTGTTCACAAATCTTAACAAGTCATTGATGAAAGATACACCAAAAACTGCCATGATGTCTTAATATCATCCGGCATCACGCTTAAAGAAACATTTTAAAAAAAGCAGCTATTGCCACAGCACACACCGGGCGGGTTAAGCTCCGCCAACTATAAAAAAAGATCAGGCATCACCTGACATTCATTACCCAAAAAATTAAGCTGTAAAATAAGTTTTCTTATCAAAAATTTATCTGGCGATACTCTCCGCCATAAAATATTATAATACCCGAGGTGTTTTCTTCATCATGCCCTGCAATCCCCAAATCAAGGTTTTTCCTACTGCACAAATTTTTCTTCATATTTAAACCCCGAAATTTTCAAGCAGAATTGGAACGTTACGACATGGCTTACGAGCACGGAGCTTAGGCTCTTTTTGACTTAGCATTTACTCTCCGCTATTCAATCTGAATCCGGGCCTTCTGCAGAAAAGAGCGTTTCGAGAGTAACGATAAAGTTACATTGTATCAGTGAAAAATCTGATAGAATATTAGAACACAAGAAGTCAACGAAGTCAGACCAAGATTCCATGTTTACTCAGCTACGAACGATCACAATTGATTGTGTCAGATAACATAGTGACACCTCTTAAGATATTGTAAAATTATTGTATTGCAACGAAATAATTGAGAATTGGTAATAAATATAGCATGTATTTCTAATCTTTCATAATTCGGAAGGAGGTTAAGATCTCTCGAGGTCTGCAAAGCATCTTTCCCATAACCCTATATACTAATTTACGAATATATCTCGAAAACAAACGTTAGCCGCTCGACATTGAATTACAATACTCGTCTATACTTTCGAACGTGACAATATGTTTTTAGTTTTCATTTCTAAATTTAAGCTGAACAAATAATAACTACAGAGAATGTCCTAAAAATTTTTAAATAATGTCGTAAAAAACGAAACAAAAAAATTGGTTTCTGAAAAGAAAACTTTTTAGAAACTTTTTTTTTACATTGATATCTTTTTTCAATATTGTTATTCCATCATAACGACTATTAGTGAATGTTTCTGAAACAACTAAAAAGATTGGAACTTTTCGTAATATTTGTAAAGTAGTGGTCAATTTTCCAAAAAACAACACTTCCGTAAATGGCACTTTTAAGAGGTGATGTAGATCTCCAAACTTTCTTCTAATATACTGTACGTGGATTAATGGACGACGATCTTGACATACTTACTGCGCTTATAGGAAAGCTCGGCAGGCTTGTAAGAGATGGTGAACTAGGTTGTGGTATTCTTAATTCACTCGCAGCAATTGCTTGCTGTAATTGTTCGTATTTTGGTCCTCTTAAATATCGCTCTAAGCAGAGCAAGACGATTTGTCCCGTACTTCTTAAGACTTCGACTGCTTCGTGGTTGGAATACCCTTGTAAGGAATGTCCATCGACTTCGACGACTCTGTCATTTATTCGGATCATATTGCTTAAATCAGCGGCACTTCCTTTGCTGATACTTTTGATGAATATTCCAGAAAGCTCTTCTGCAATGAGAAAATTGGGCAAAAGGATTTACAATAAGAACCCCGTCTTGATAGTCTTAATTCGCTCGCGCCGACCACATTCGTTGATTTTGATTATTTACAATACAATGTAAAATGATCGCCCGTTACAGAAATGTTATCTCGCCTTCCCCTATGCAATATACATGTAAATTTCTGTACATGATTTGTCATGGTATGGATCATAAATAATGATAATTAGCCGGTGGGTGTGGTACTAGAACGGAGATATGTTGAAATCGATAAAACTGCTTAATGCAGAACAGAGAACTCATTTTTCACGGGTGAGGACTGCAACGTACATCTACGTCGGAGGATAGAAATTCTTATAATCACAGTATTATGTTGAAAAAGTGTACAACGTGCAGTCAATTGGCAATTATAAAAAAAGTTGTGCGTAAAGGGAAATAGCGCAGTTGGGTGAATGCTTGGCTACACCAATCAGATAAAGTTGAAAATCTACTATATTAAGATTTTCCCGCGAATATTAAAAACGTTCGTCGCCCGTTCACTATTAGTCAACTTCACACGCAAAGTATTGAAGATTATCACGTATTCAACATCACTATTGGGTGACCTCAGAGTGGTCAAAGTAGGGATCGACGAAGTAACTGGTTATCAAACCTGGCACGACTGTTACACTGAGGACGATGCACTTTCATTAACTTGGGAAAATTCCGCAATAATTTTTAAAAGTGCAAAAGTGCATGCACTCGGGATGATGATTCGGAAATGCCTTACGGAAGTGGTATTCCGCAAGGCATCCCCAAACGCTGTACACTTCACCTCATTTAACCCTTTAACGTTACAAAGACACTTTTGAGAAGTCCTCTTTTCGACGTGATTATTTACCATGAATATGTCCGCGAAAAAATTCCTAAAGTACCTTGTCAACTATTTTCAAGGGTGCTCTTTAGAATGGCGCAACTTAAATTTCGATACCTTTTTTTTTTATATCATATTTTTGCAAAATAAGTTTAAAAGACACGAATTTTTCAGTGACATTTTTTTTTCATTTTGAATTTCGGAAGTCTTATCGGATTATTTTCGGACAATAAAGTGCTCTAAAGGTGTCCTCGATAGTTGTACTTTCGGAATATGCAAAAAAAAAAAATTTTCTCCGGCGTTATACCTGCAAAATAACAACAAATAGACTAACAAATTTTCTCCGTTTTGGAGTATTCAAATATTGTGATCGGAACGAGTCTTTTATGGTCAACATGTAAATTAACTGTCGTTTTCGGGGGTTTTTCGGGTCGCTGATTAAGAATTTGACATTATTTTTGCAAAATTAATTTGTTTAAACAAATTGCTTCACCAGTCAATGTCACTATGTAAGTTGCATATGGCTTCCGATGTTTTTTGGGTCGATTGTCACGAATTTGACATTGTTTTTGCGAAATTAATTTGTTTAAGCAAATTATTTAAACAAATTGTGACAAAATTCCAAAATCTTCCAAGAGTGCAATCTACGGGAAATAATAGTGCAAAAAATGTGTGTCCAATTTCTATTTCGAAGATAATGTTGTAAGTTGCTGTGAAATTATCATCAAAAGTGTAAACACATAGTAAACATGACATGCTTTGCCATCGCTAAACCCAAACATGGAATCTAACACAGAATTTTGATTCATCTCCTATCGCACTTGGTATTTACATTATTTCGTATCTGTCTTAGTATTTACATCATTTCGTATAAGTTTACTATATGTTTACAATTTTGATGATAATTTCACAGCAACTTACAACATTATCTTCGAAATAGAAATTGGACATACATTTTTTGCACTATTATTTCCCGTAGATTGCACTCTTGGAAGATTTTGGAATTTTGTCACAATTTGTTTAAATAATTTGTTTAAACAAATTCATTTTGCAAAAATAATGCCAAATTCGTAACGAGCGACCCGAAAAACATCGGAAACCATATGCAGCATGCATGGTGACATTGATTGTTCGAGTAATTTATTTAAACAAATTAATTTTGCAAAAACGATGTCAAATTCGTGACGATCGACCCAAAAAACATCGGAAGCCATATGCAACTTATATAGTGACATTGACTGGTGAAGCAATTTGTTTAAACAAATTAATTTTGCAAAAATAATGTCAAATTCTTAATCAGCGACCCGAAAAACCCCCGAAAACGACAGTTAATTTACATGTTGACCATAAAAGACTCGTTCCGATCACAATATTTGAATACTCCAAAACGGAGAAAATTTGTTAGTCTATTTGTTGTTATTTTGCAGGTATAACGCCGGAGAAATTTTTTTTTTTTTGCATATTTCGAAAGTACAACTATCGAGGACACCTTTAGAGCACTTTATTGTCCGAAAATAATCCGATAAGACTTCCGAAATTCAAAATGAAAAAAAAATGTCACTGAAAAATTCGTGTCTTTTAAACTTATTTTGCAAAAATATGATATAAAAAAAAAAGGTATCGAAATTTAAGTTGCGCCATTCGAAAGAGCACCCTTGAAAATAGTTGACAAGGTACTTTAGGAATTTTTTCGCGGACATATTCATGGTAAATAATCACGTCGAAAAGAGGACTTCTCAAAAGTGTCTTTGTGACGTTAAAGGGTTAATATAATACCGTGATTACGTAAAAATTCTATACTCCGATGACGATCTTTGAAAATCAATAAAGGAGTTGTTAGTGACACGTCACATTCCTCGACTAAATACAACACCACTATCTTATGGTTCTTAATAAATTTTCGGAATCGCGACTTTTAAAAAAAGGTCGATTATTTTTTTATAACATTTCTAATTCGTAGTGGGCATCTCCAATAATGATAATTAGTTGTGAGAGAGGAATTTTTCATTAGGAAATTTGTTCATCATCAAAAACCCATCGGAAGTAGCTACAAAATAATCATTTTCATAGAAAATTCCAGGCTCCCCCGACTGATTATCACTATTGGTGATATGTACAACGTGATAGAAAAGTTAAAAAAATGATAACAGCATTTTTCGAAAAAGCCGCGATTCTAAGTATTTACCCGCGATTGTTGCCATTTTATTTGTTTGGTGACTGATCAGTAAAAAAGAAAGACTTTCGGGGAAAAAAATTAGTACATTTTCTCACACGTGAATTCTGTTTGTATTTGAGTTTGGCAGTTACTAACTTTTGATAGATTGAATAAATTAAAAAAATTACGGCGCTGCAACGCAATCATGCAGTCGATTGCGTGTATCCATCTCTAGTATATTTTTAAACGGAAACCTTTGTTTTTTTTGTTCTTTCTTTAAAAGTATTTGTTTTGATACCAATTCGCGTGTTTAAACCTTGAACTCAGAAAAATGTTTTCTATCTCGAAATTTTCTTTTTTTCACCCAGTGCGTTCTTCAGGAAAAAATCACCGAATTGTTTTGGAAAAACGTTTCTTATCGAATTTCGTTCTGATCTTTCAGAGTACGGCATTAGATTGACGATAACTGCTGAAATTATTTTTTAGAATTTTTAAAAATCATAATGATGTGGCCTGCAATTTCTCTTGCGACAATAGGAATCGGGTTACCAATTCGACCCCCCTAAATTGCTGGTACTGCAGTGATGATCATTGCCAAATTGGCCCGATATACTTAAATTGGGAATTGACCTTTTCAACGCCCGGTCAGCTACAGCAAAAACTGAATACAGTCGCGGCTGCGAGCGAGGAACATATATGAGGGATAACGCGAACCATCAGTTAGTCTTTGACTGAAATCCTTGGTAGGCCCTTAACGAGCTTGGTCCTAAGACGTATTACCGATATTTTGTTTAGCTCTTTGTAACTCAAACTTTAGACCAAACTAATCAAATAAATTGTCTTGATTTAACGTGACAACTAAGTAGAGTTCTGTCTCTCATTGGAAACATCACGAACCATTACCCGCATGGACGGAATAACACCCTCTCAATTCCCTAGATACAACATTGGTGGCAGCGGTGCGGTACTGCCAATATTCGTTCCCACGTTTGACTTGAGCCGTTTGAAAGAAGTCCAAGCACCAACGGTAGCTGAAAGAAAATCGAACCTTGATGGGGGATTCAGCTTACGTGGAATCCACATCTGGAGGAGAGGTTTAAAGACATCAGGTGCAGTTAACACGGATGTTAAAGTCAGCCACACGCGAGTCAACGTTCATCATGCAGCTTGCGATCATCTTAACGTAAGTGGCAGAACATTTTATTTTTGCACAACCCTCCAAAGCCAGAGAATTTGTATATGTCGGACGATGAGTTGTATCGTCGATTGTGCCTGCAAGGACGTCAACATTTATCGCGATCCTTGAAATTATTTTTCGAGTCACGGGTAGTACACGAGCGCATAGATCTTGTGGCTCTCTGTTCGTCTGTGACGTTTGTTGAAGCTTTCACGGAAACCTGTAGAATCCTTGTTCCCCCAGAATCATCTTCATCATCATTCCTTTTGCAAGTGATCTCCTCCAGCTCAACCGTCGGCCTTTCCAGCATCTGTTGTGCTTCCCGAGTATTCACAGCGACGATCCCCAATCCCGACTCCCAGCTGCAACGAGATTTTCTCGACACACTGCGTGCCGTTCGTCAAGGCACGGGATGTGTCAAGTATATTCACTTTATGGGCTACAATAAAGTCCATTCCCATTAGTCCATCGATCTCTAAAGACACTTGATTCTTAACGAGGTGGAAATCATGTTCCATTCCAACGCGAAAAAAATCGACCTCGATCTCCGTCTTGCATAAAGATTAAAATACGGTTTCCTCTAAACCGCGGAATCCCAAAGTTTCATTGGTATGGTGTTTCAAGATGTACTTTGTCTACTCGTATTATACTATATTGTGTTCCAGTGTCGCAATACACTATCAGCACTTTATCGTGAAGTTGGGGTGGCGATAGGTGTAAGTCGCTCGCATGGACCACTGAAACGAGCTGACTGACTTTGCAAATTCTCGCGGGTGGCCGGCTGTCTGCTGACCCACTTTCGTCTCGCAATACATCCACAAGTGTCCTCGGGAGTTCTTTCTTCATGTTTTCTTTCACGGGGTTAGTATCTCACTGTCAGCACTCCTTCCCTGTGCAGCTGAGCCAGCTGAGTCTTAATGACCGAATGGCCCTAGTAATATGTGGCTACACACACAGAGGCTTGAGCTCTGTTCCGCCGCGGGAAGCGCCTCTGTGCGAAAAGTGCCACTCGCTCGGTCTGGACGGACCGTGGAGTGCCTCGTGAGCTATGGTCGTTGGCATTGATACACGCTGCCGAAATGCCCTATCGGGTGTGTAGCAATGCCACACGTGTGAAGAACTGGCGCCAGTGGTGGCACTTTTGCACCGCGCGCGACTCCTTGACTGATGCAGAGCGGCGCGTCGCATGGGCTCTTCTCCCGGCGGCGTCCGAACCCCTCCCAACCCTCCCCAATCCCCAATCATCCCTTCTTTTTTCGGCGGCGCTCTGATCGTTCCCTCATCATCCCACGAGGAGGGAGGGAGGGATCGGTGCCTCCTACGTCTCAGCCCGGGCCCTGCGTCGCGCGTGCCTCCCCCGGGGGACGCTCGTGGCGGTGACGGAAGCGGCGAGACAGGGTAATTTAATACATATTTTCTTTTCAGCTAGCTTCCGTAAGTTGCAGGTACCCCACGGTGATAGGCGGTCCCGTGGGCGTAGAAATTCCGTTGAAAGAGTGATGATGGCAGATCTTTCGAAGGGAAATTCTTCCGGAGGCAAAAGAGCCCCCCATTCGGATCTCCGGGCGGGGGCCCCTTTCGCAAGGTCCGTCGTTAGCAGAGACGCGCGTGTGAGTGGCTGTGCAAATGTTGTTGAGAGAGTGGCGAGCTTGGTCACGCGTTCGTGCACCCAGCGGGTCGTTCGAGAGGCTGGACTGCGTCTGTGCTCTCCGCTACGACCACCCACAAGGCCTCCGCGCGTCCCTCAGGGTGCTCGGCAGTCCCGTGCCAGCTCCGTGAGTGAGGGGTTCGGCCTTCGTGCCGTCAAAATCGTGCTTCACCGGGGTGTCAGGCAGGTCACTAGGGAACAGGTGAACACTGAGGTGCTTCAGCTCATCGGCGCAAAGCGCCTCGACATCCTGCTCTTGCAGGAACCATATGTTCGAGCGCAGGGCCAGAGCTACACTTTTTGTGGTCTAGGAATCGGTGCGCGGGTGGCCGCTGTACGCTCGCAACATCCGTGGGCGGCAGTCATGGTCTGCAACCCCGCGTTCCAATGTCTTTTCATCTCGCAGTTCAGCACGACCCACTGCGCCTGCGCGGAAGTGCTGGCACCCGGTTTCTCGTTCTACGTCGTGTCCCACTATTTTTAGTGGCGAGACGACATCGAGGAACACCTCAGACACCTCGGTATGGTGCTTCGCTCGCTGAGGGGGCAGAGAGTTTTAGTGTCGCTTGATTCGAACGCCCGATCCGCTCTTTGGGGTCCTCAGGCCACCAACGAGAGGGGAGCCAGGTTGGAAAGGCTCATTCGGGAATTCGGATATGTGGTCCTCAACGACGTTAACCAGGCTCCGACCTATTGGACGGACAGGGGCTCGTCATACATCGACGTGACCCTTGGATCGCCGGATATGGCCCGCTTCTTCGGGTCCTGGACAGTGCAACAAGACTGGACATCGAGTGATCACAACGTCCTTGACGTGAGAATGAGAATCCTAAAGGTCCGTGGAAATGACAGAGACATCGGGACCAGTCGCTTCAATACCAAGAAGGCTGGCTGGGGCCGGTTCTCCGAGATCCTGGCCGACGCGTCGGCAGCAAGACTGGAGGGGCTCTCGCTTACGTCCGGTGCAGATGTCGAATCCATGGCTACGACTCTCGCGGGCGTCATCACGGATGCCTGCACCGAGTCAATGCCGAAAAAACGGTATTTTAGAAAGTCCAATCCGTGGTGGACAATGGCTTTGACCGACCTCAAAAAAGAGGTCTATCATAAACGTAGAGCCGTCCAGGCGGAGCAGCCGGGTCCGCTTCACCTCGCAAACGTGCTGGAGTACCGCGACTCATTGAGCGGGTACAGCAGAGAGGTGAGGAGGGTCAGGCTCGAAAGCTGGAGAACCTTCGTCACGTCGCACGGGAACGCGAAGCCCTGGGGCTTCGTATACAAGCAACAGGCTGACGAACTTCGCGTTGAGAGGGTGCTCAGCACCATCCGGTGTGACGGCGGATTCAGCGAGAACATGAGAGAAACCGCCAGCTTTCTCCTCGACGCTCACGTCCCAGACGATCAGGAACAGGACGACACCCCTGAGCGGCGAGTGGTCAGGGGTCACCTGAAACCCCAGAGGACCCTGCTGCGGTCTCCCGGGCCGAGGTGGCAATGGCCATCAAGTCTCTTAAGGGAACCGTATGGTCTAGAGCACGAAAATTTCACCTATTTTCACGATTTTTTTTTTGCCATAAAAAATTAAAAAATCGATGTTTTAACTTTTCGGGTTTATTACTACCTTTATTAAGTATACAAAAAATTTTTTTTTTAATTTTAAAAACAGTGTTTATTATCATATAATTGGCATTGAAGACGACCCTCTCGAAAAATCCGACCCGGACGGTGAAGATCGATCCGAGACTTCTACTCATCTGAAACACAAAATTCAAGAAGATTCTTAATCAGAAAGAGTGCAGTTATGGTCGGGGCTGGAACAAATCGAAAAAATTAAAAATTGACAAAATGGCGCGCTTTTGAAAAAAAAATTCGTAAAATCGGGTTTTTTTCACTAGTTTTTTAGTATAAACAATAAGAAATTATTTAAATAAAATTATGATTGCAGCCCCGACGATAGCCATACATGTTGTGAACAACATATCCAAATTTCAAGTGATTCGGTTGAATAGTTTTTTTGTTTTCACCTGCGCGGTGCCGAAAAAAGTCGTTTCGAGATAAATGAGTTTAAAGTTTGAGGTACAGATATTTTCAAAAATTGAGCAAATTTTGAATACTTACAGTTAATCCGCGATTCCGGCACCATATAGGATTCCTTCGGAACGTTCATAATTCAAGATTTCCTCACTCCTTTCATTTCTTCGAGCTGTCCGAGCCTCTTTGGAGTTGTCCGTGCTCCTACGGTTGGCGCTCGATACTCGCAGCTCGTCTCGGTTTTGCGCTAGTTGCTCCGCTTGTGGCCCGATTGTTATGCCCATGGTCTCCATTATTTTCAATAGGGATGCGAATCCTTCATTGAATATGCAAGCGGAAATGTGAGTGGCAATATCAATGATTTTTTTTCCGGCAAACAGATGTTTCGGCGCAAGGTGCCACACGCAAGCATTGAAACTTTCGTATAAGGCTTTGAACGTTTTCGTGTCGCCGTCTCCGATATAGTTCGCGTATTTTACGTTGTACAACTCTTCCGATCTCTTGAACATTTCCACGATGCCGTCTACCTCCATTTTGCCAGCACTTCCGGTATGATTTGCGTCACAGTGATCTTCATGCTCTCGATACCACGCTTCATATTCAATCGTATCCTCTTGGCCTTTCCATTGAGAGCAGGCTTGACATATACTGCATTTGACGACAACATCTAAAATTTTATTACTGTATTTCCCTATTAACGAGGCAATACCGAGAAGCGATGAGAATCCACGTTTCGCCCACGATCCATCACCAGACACAGAAAGTTCATCCGCGGGACGCCCAGCTTTTACATTCAACTCGACTTCTTCTTTCAATGCTCTTTGGAAAACGATTTTCGCGACGGCTTCAGCTGCAATTTTTATATTGTCCACGATGCCGTAATATGTACTCTTACAAATTCCTTGTCCAAGATCCATGAGACCGCACAAATTTTTCAAGCCTTCAAATCCTACTCCAAGCATTCTCAGGGCGAGAACAAGTCGACGGTTGATTTCAAATGCCTTATCAATTAACGGCGAAGACAAAATAAAAGTTTCTTTACACTCACACTTCACAGAGAGTTTGAATCCTAGACCACGTTGTCCGTTTTTGCTAAAAGTGACCGCACCGTTACAATCTTTACACTTCAACAACTGTTGCAACGTTAAAAATATCATGCTGAATTCGATGATGCAATAATTGAAAGTAGGATTAACGTTTACTTCCAATTCCTCATTGCCTTTTAATTTTTTCGCAGACGTGCTCGTAAAATCAGTAGTATTTTCGATAGTGAATCGATTGCCCTTGAAATATCTTTTGCGACCTACAGAAGATGGTCGTCTAGAAGAGTTACGGCCTTGCTTTCTATCCATATTTTCTGATATTTTATTTCAAAATTTTCGATGTTGGTTCGTCAAAACGTAACGTTGTACTGATCAAGTCAGGGGAAAGCGAAATGACCGTTTCCCTCACAAATGTTCGACAATAGGTATATTTCGGGGAAGGGAAAAGTATATATAGGTATATAGTATGTACTATATACAGGTATATATTTTCGGAGAAGGATTGGGACAGCTGCTGTGCTCCGATTAGGTTACCGGTTAGCGCTAGACCCGTTAGGAGCGCGCGGACCGCTCTCTACCTGCGTTATGGGCTGTAGAAGCTGTAATATTGAGAATTTCTGCATGAAAATTTCACAGTATATCCTTGAGATACTATACTTTCGACATATCGAAAAAAAAAAAAATCGATTTTTTCAAATTTCTAGACCATACGGTTCCCTTAAGAACGGGAAGGCTCCGGGACCCGACCTAATTGAGGTCGAGGTGCTGAAGTACGCCTTTACCGTTATTCCCGGTCAATTCGTTCGTCTCTTCAATGCTTGTATCAAAATTGGCACCTTCCCCGCCACGTGGAAGGAGGGCTCCCGGAGAGTGCTCCTGAAAGGTGAGGGAAAGGACGAGAAGGATCCGAAATCCTACAGACCCATCTGTCTTCTTTCGATGATAGGGAAAGTCCTCGAGAAAATCCTCAGGGGGCGCATCGCGCGGACGGCAATGGCTCCGGGTAGAATCTCCGTTCGACAGTTCGGCTTCGTCCCGGGCAAGTCGACGGAAGACGCAATCGTCGAGCTGCACAAGATGGTGGATGACTCGGAAGAGTCGTACGCGGTTGCGATGCTCTTCGACATCTCTGGAGCTTTTGACAACGTGTGGTGGCCCCTAGTCCTCAAAGCGCTTAAGGATAGAGAGTGCCCACGAAATATCTTCCAAGTTTTCCGCAGATATTTTGATAGCCGGAAACTTAGCATCGCGTGGAGAAACAACGAGGTGTCCAAGCGGCCCACGAGGGGCTGTCCTCAAAGCTCCGTGCTCGGACCGGCTTGCTGGAACCTCATGTTCGACGGGCTCCTCAGAATCCTCGAGGAAATAGCCCCGAACAAGTTTGTCGCTTACGCTGACGACCTTCTTGTCCTCATGAGCGGCAACTCCCGTAGGGAACTGTAGGAAAAGGGCCAGGGGATAGTAGATAGGATCGTTGAATGGTGTCGCGCAGCCAAATTAGAATTGTCCGCCCGGAAGACGGAAGCCATCCTCCTTAAGAGCGATTGGATCAGGAGGCCACCGGTAGGCCGACGCGGCGGGGACCGCCCCGACCGTGCACGTAGGGCAGCCAGGCGACCGAACCTGGCGAACAGATACCCGGTCATTCGTATAGGAAACACCAGTATAGCCTTTAAGGACCACGTTAGGTATCTTGGCGTCCACTTTGATAAGGAGATGGGGGTTAAATCTCACTGTAGGTATATAGCGGAAAAGACAGGGCGGCTTTTTGACCGGATGGGCAAGCTAGCTAGGGCACGGTGGGGCTTGCGATACAAAGCAATGCGAGCAGTCTACAAGAACGTCTTCAAGCCGGTAGTGGCCTACGCAGCTTCAGGTTGGTCGGACCTGTGTAGCCAGGCCGACATTAGGGTACTTACGATAGCGCAGCGGCTTGCGCTCATAGCAACCACATCCGCTTATAGAACCGCGTCGTACGACACGCTGTGCGTCATCAGTGTACTTCCATTGCAGTTTCCTCTAGTACGGAGCAAGGCCCTCTACGAGTCGAGAATAGGAAAGGACGCTAGGATAAACAACGTCGTAATCTCGGCTAATGCCGCGAATGGCTACAGCCGCATCGAGGACGAAGCAATCAATATGTGGCAGGCCGACTGGAACGCTTCACCAGAAGGCCGCACCACATTTGCCTTCTTCGAGTCGGTCCGCGAGCGAATGGCCGCCAAGTGGTTCCGGCCGGACCACTATACGACGCAGGTGCTTTCCGGGCACGGGGACTTCAGGGCGCGCTTGGCGTCACTGGGTCTCGTTGGCGGGGAGGCCTGTGAGTGTGGGGGGCTGGACACGGCGTGGCACTTCCTCGCGGACTGCCCGATTTTCGAACCGCAGAGAGTTGCTCTGCGGGACATCCTCGGTGAGGCGAGAGGGCCCAGATCGGCGGCTCTCCGATTGGTGGCCGAAAAGGGGGCCTTCGCGCTCTTTGCCGACTTTTGCAGGAAGTCCCTTTGGCTAAGGGGTCAGGAGAGGAGGGCATAGCTGGGTTCCGTTCCTGAACCAGCTGGCCCGTGGTTAATTCGATCTTGGATCCTCGTTGCACTTGGGCTGGCTGGCCCGGTGCATGTCGCTATAGGAAGGGATGCCGCGGAATCCCCCAATCGCCGCGGCCGTGTTCCCCGCTGGCTACCAAACCGAGGAGACGTCGGACTCCCTCGGTCATGGGTAGCCTGAACCGAAAAACTTCTCGGACCACCAGGCTGCTCGACGAAGGCGGGCACGGCAGAACAAATCGCAACCACACTCGCAGAAGTGGCAATGATCCGACTCGAGAGTCGATCAGACACCACAGGACATAGATGCCGCCATAGGTTTTCGGTACACCCAGTTCAGCTGGGTTTGCATACATACAAACACGCACACGCACAAACACACTCAACTACACAAAATTTACGTTTGTCGCAAAAACCCCATCCCCCAGACCCATCCTTAATCCTTACCAACTTCTGGGCTCGCGTCCGGGCGGGACACGGAGAGCAGGCCTTCCCGAGGTTCCCCGTGAGCACGCGGGCATCCCCAGGCGGCCGGGACTTGGATTCGTCCGGGTAACGCAGCGGCCCGGTGGATGCCCGCGCGGCCAAACTGCTCTCTTCGCGACCTCGCCCGCGAAGGCCAAAGGATTTTTCCATCATCCATTCTCGGGGCGCTGTGTCTCCCGCTAGAGGTAGATAATCATTAGTAGCGTATGCCTTTATAGGCGAGGAAGCAGAGATCGTCTCACTTCGCGTGAGCGGTCTTCACACTAAATGTCAGCACTCCTAAGTCCAAGGAAGCTACTGTTTTTTGTGTCGTGGCCGCCGATGACTTCTTTTTTAACCCGTTACATCCGGCAATTGGATCTCCAAGAGTAACTCTAACTTCTCGGCATAAGCTCGCACAGTCTCGTCTTTTAGACATGAATCCAGTTTACTCGAGATAAAGAGCTTTCAAGTTCTCTAGTTTCACAAATCACATTTATCTTTAGGTATCTTTACAGGCTTTTATCATCATCGAGAGGCCTAGTATTGTGACGTGGTAATATCCAAGTTGTATTGCAACGTTTCATCCTTTTTATCAGACATTCGTTATCACTTTTCCTTTTAATTTTGCTTGGAACAGAACTATAATTGCTGGTACGCATATTTGTTTCGTGAATTTTTCTGGGGACTCGTGGGTTAGTGAACCGTGGTTTTGAAATGTGTATGATTTTCCCAAAACTAGCTTATGTATTAGTATTTTTCATGATTAGCCGTTGTTGTTTAATTGTGCGGCTTTGTTGTTACTTTCTTTATAATAACGAGATTTGGTCTAGTATTGGAGAGGTTAGCTCAAATTGTAATTTTTTGTGTTTATTTTCTCTCATTTAGGTAAGTGTGCGATAAATGGTCTCTGGAACGTAATAAAGAATTGTTCAAGACGGAGGGTTGTTGTTCTCTTTTTCTTTTAAATCCCGTTTATTCGTAGGGTATATGTAGATATCGGGGTTTTTATCTGTGCGCGGATTCTTTTGGAGAGGTTCGAAGTGGAGAGGGATGGCGATGCGTCAAGTATGTAGCAGTTAGGCATATGCCCAGGCGCATGGCATGCTCTTCGCTTTTGCAAATCACGTGACCCACTCCCACTTCTTCAACTCTCCCTTTATTTGGCGAATAGGGTCAAATTAGATCCGAGGACCGTTTACACCCGGACGTTTTGAGCACCATTAAACTTGACGGAGAAATATTGGAATTAATCAGCATCAGATCAGTGCAGATCAGTGGAAGTGGAAGTAGGCAAGATGATCGGAAGTACGTACGACGTTCAAAATATGTATTAGACCATCATCATATTTCTATGCAGAGCTTACAAAACATAAGGTAGCCTGAAACTTTCGCATTCAACTGCCCATACATTATTTGTGTCAATAATACATTATCTTCGTTTCTGTATTCGTACTTTATTCTTAAAATGACATAGTTGGCTACGATATTTATGATTAATTCCTAATGCGGTGATTGCCTGTCCCATCATTAAGTTTTTCTAAACACGTTCGGGATGTCTCAAAGTAGATTTTATGCTATGCTACAAAAAAAATCTAATACCCCATGGTTATATGTCTAAACAAGACTATATAATCTTATTACAAACAAGCCGTTCCGCGTCGTAGTTTCATGAAGAATGGCTAGGTAATAAGGATGCCCTTCGGCATATGGGATGATTCTGCGACGGTGGAGAGCACCTTTCGGTGCGTGGTTTGTGCGTATGTGTTTTTCAAGTAAGTAAGTAAAAAAAATACTGATTGATTCAATAAGAAATTTCAAGTGAACTCGTAGGTAAGTATAAAAAGTTGAAATGAAAGAACACAATTATTTTAAGTAATTGCAAACAAGTATTATTGCTTTGCGGCATGTAAAATAATTAAATTGGCCTGTGGACCTTGCAGCGTAAGGCAGAGGAGAGATGTGGGAGGGCTGTTACTCGTTTTGCAGCGAGTGATAGAGTGTCTCTTCTCAGCCTCACGTCTGCCTTTTTATACCCCCCACGGGTGAGCCGCGGCCACCGCTCGCGCTCGATTGGCGGGCCACGCCCTGGTGGGGTAACGCTCGTGGTCCCCGAGTTCGCGGGCACGCTCTTCGCGGATTGGCGCGGCGGTTGGAGTTTTGCGAAGAACATGGTATGTATTACTATAGTTTTTGTGAATACGCGAGTACGCTTCTAATTGGTGCGCTGGTTGGTCGTGTACTCGCAAATTTTATAATCTTATAATATTTTGCTTAATGTATGGTTTCTTTTTTCTTTCTAGGTACGACTATCGAAGTAAGTCTAAAATTAACTGTTTTTTTTTCAGGACAAAAATAAAATAAATAAAAAATAATGAAAAAAGACAAGAGAGAATTGGTTCTTTTTTCCTGCCGTGATATCGGCGGATATCAATCTGAAGCAACGTTTATACATAACAAAAACAAGGCCTTAAAAGAACTGGGTAACTGGGTAACTGGGTAACACATACCTCGAAACTGATTCGTAACGACAGTTTTCGGTATCTTAAGTAATGTTAAATGCATTAGTACCGATACTGAGAATTGTCGTTTTGACTTATAAAATTCGGAGGCTGAGTATAATGTTAGTGAGGTGACAACAATTTTTCAAAACGTTTTTTTGTGTTAATTATTAATATCTAATTTTAATACTGGATACAGAAGTATCGAGTATCGCGAAAATTTTCGCTACTTCGCTACATAAGTATCGAGCGATTTCGATACTCAGTTCAGTTTCAAGTTTCTTCATTCAATATTGTTTTTCACATTCGAGTCATTATCAGAATTGTTTGGCTCCGAGGGCGGATTTCGATACTCGCTACTTGTGTATCGCATAGCGAAAATTTTATCGATACTTCGCTATTAAAGTATCGGGCCATTTTGGCTCGAATAGCGAAAATTTTCTCGACACTCGATGCTTTTGTATCGAGTAGCGAAAATTTTGTCGATACTTCGCTACGAAAGAATCGCCTCATTTTTGCATCTCGCTACTTTTATACCGAGTAACGACGATTTTCTGAATACTCGATACTTTTGTAAAAAATTATATAATGGAGTTTTAAAGATCGCTGATCATGAACTGAACATCATATTTTCAAAATTCAAAATGGCGAATCCAATATGGCCGACGAGAATTCATAAAGTCATATTTCCTAAAAAATGGTGTAATGGGGTTTTAACGATAACTGATCATGAATTGAACATCAAATTTTCAAAATTCAAAATGGCGGATCCAATATGGCCGACCAGAATTCATAAGTAGTCTTAAAATATCCTAAAAAAATTGTGTAATAATGTTCTCACGATCGCTGATCCTGAATTGAACATCAAATTTTCAAAATTCAAAATGACGAATCCAATATGTGCGGGCCAAAATTCATGAAAAGTCTCATAATTTTCTAAGAAATTGAGTAATGGAGTTCTTACGATCGCTGATTAAGAATAGACCCTCAAATTTTTTAAATTCGAAATGGCGGATCTAATATGGCAGGCGAAAATTCATAAAGTTTCATACTTTCCTAAAAAATGGTGTAATGAGGTTCTTACGATTGCTGATTATAAATTGAACATCAATTTTTCAAAATTCAAAATGACGGATCCAATATGGCCGACGAGAATTTAAAAGTAGTCTTAAAATTTCTCTAAAAAAATTGTGCAATGAGGTTCTCACGATCGCTGATCATGAATTGAACATCAAATTTTCTAAATTCAAAATGGTGGATCCAGTATGGCGGGTCAAAATTCATAAAATCTCAAAATTTCCTAAAAAATTGTGTAATGGAATTCTCACGTTCGGTGACCATGAAATGAACATCAAATTTTCAAAACTCAAAATAGCGAATCCAATATGGCTGAGGAAAATCCATAAAAAGTCTTAAAATTTCCTGAAAAATTGTGTAATGACGATCTTAAGATTGCGGATCATGAATTCAACATGGTGGATTCAATATGACGAGGTGAAATTTGAAGAAAGCTCAAATTGTACCAAAAATGAATACGTAGGGTTTTTCCATTAGAAAACTTAATGTTTCTGTTCGTTGGCCGTAACTTATGAATGTTATCTAACTCCTACGACGTGGAGGTGAACGAGAGAGTCTTTTTTTATGATTTTTTATATTCTATCTGATAAGCTGGGATGATGTGTGCAGGAATACATAATATATCTCAACAGGAATATAAATGTCATGTCAATGAGTAACAAATGAATCGTGAGAATTAATTTTGCAGATCTAGTGAAAAATTTGTGATTCGCGAGCGGAATAATCACAGTATATACATTTTCATAGAATTCTGAGATTTTTTATAAATTTTCGTCCGGAATGTTGGATCTACCTTTTTGAATTTTGGAAATTTAATGTTGAATTCATGATCAGCGATCGTGAGAACCCCAGTACACAATTTTTTTAGGAAATGTTGAGACTAATGAATTTTGGTCAGCTATATTGTATCCGCCATTTTCAATTTTGAAAATTTGATGTTCAATTCATGATAAGCGATCGCGAGAACCCCATTACACAATTTTTTTAGGAAATTTTAAAACTTTATGAATTCTCGTCAGCCATATTGGATCCGCCATTTTCAATTTGGAAAATTTGATGTTTAGTTCATGATCAGCGATCTTTAAAACTCCATTATACAATTTTTTACAAAAGTATCGAGTATTGAGAAAATTGTCGTTACTCGGTATAAAAGTAGCGAGATGCAAAAATGAGTCGATTCTTTCGTAGCAAAGTATCGACAAAATTTTCGCTACTTGATACAAAAGCATCAAGTATCGAGAAAACTTCCGCTATTCGATACTTTTGTATCGAGTATCGAGGAAATTTTCATTACTCGATACAAATGTATCGGGTATCGAGAAAATTTTCGCACTTGATACAAAAGTAGCGAGCTCCAAAATGTCTCGATACTTTAGTAGCGAAGTATCGACGAAACTTTCGCTATCCGATACACAAGTAGCGAATACCGAAATCGCTCGATACTTATGTAGCAAAGCAGCGAAAAGTAGCACTCGATACAGATTTTGGACATCTCTGATTGAGAAACGGACGGACATCAAGAGGTATGTATGAGTAGTATGACGGAGCTTTAAGCAAATTAGAAATCGTAAGCGTACTGTGTGTGGGTAAATGTACAGACTTTGTAGATATTCAAGAAAAAATTACCTTTCTCGCATACATATCCTGCTATCGTAATACCCAATCCATATGTGTCTTTTTTCAGTTCAACAGAGAATCTCTCCATTTCTGGAAGGGATTTGACATCAATTGTTTCCATAGAGAGGACCGGTTGGTCTGATATTTCAGCAGTCGTAGAGACAACCTGAACAGATGACATTGTACCGATGGGAACGGGATTCCGCACGACATCCATAATAAGGCTGGGCCGTGTCTGAAAAAAAAAAGTATAAAATAATGCTACGAGTACTTAAGATCATTAATGAGATCCGCATGTGGCCCACTCAGAAGTGAAGCTGGTTGCAATACGAAATTGCAAAAGCATTGCAAAATCCTTTAAGAATGGATTGTATGTGAGTGAGTGTGTTTGTTTGTATGAAATTATGTTTTGCATTTTTGAAAAATGTTGTTTGATAATTTTTTCATCACATTCGAGTTAACTTGTTTCTAATTTTTGTAAATGTCTTAGTTGACCATGAAATTGTTTAAATTTAAGGCGATGTATCACACGCCAAAAGATCTCGACGCAGCCCTCCATTCACGGCGGCAGTGCAGAGCGCGTAGACTTCTCTACGAGCGGCCGCCAACCACCGCCAGATATCACCGGGCGCGTCCTCTACAGTCAAACCTCGCTAACTCGAAAACCGCCATGTCTGAGATTCACACTGTTCCCTTGCAAAAACCTCTGTAATTCGAAGAAAAAACAGAGAATAACTCGAAGTTTTCTGAACGTATCCAGGTCCAATATTCTGCCTCTGTAACTCTAGTTCAACGATATCCGACCTTTATAAGCCAAAAGCTACCTCTATAACTCGAAGTGCTTCATCTACCTGTATCACACGTACTAAGGCTTTATTAGTCACACGGATGAGCGATTCCGGATTTCATATCCCGAAATGACTTCCAAACGGAAATTCAAATCGTTAAGTATTAATGAGAAGATTAGGGTGATTGAAGCAGTGAAGACTCAGTCAAAAAAGAAAAAAGACTTTGCTGATGAATTTCGAATTGCCGTCAGTACACTTTCTACCATTTTCAAAAATGAGATTGACCTTATGCAAAAGATCTCTGCTGATCTTCTGCTGGGTCACGTAACTGTGTGGCAAGAGTGCCAGTGTGAATGATTACGTTTGCAGTGAGTGGAAAACTAAGTTAATAATTCAATAACGAAAAGTGTCACGGATGTAAACACAGCAGGAGACGAGTCACTCTGTTATTAGCAGCGAATACGACAGGAACCGAAAAACTCAAACCTTTGTTCATTGAAAAATCGAAAAAATCACGGTGTTTTGCGGGTTGCTATCTCTTCCTTCTGGACTACACGGCCAATAAAAAAGCTTGGATGGATGAACGCAGAATTATTCAAAGAGTGGCTAATCAAGATTGACAATCAAACAAAAAAAGCAAGCGTAAGATTCTTTTATTCATAGACAATTGTACGGCGTATATCTTTCCCGCAGCGCTGCAGTGCGTGAAAATACACTTTCTGCCGCCCAGCACATCATTAAAACTGCAAGTTTTGGGTCAAAAGATTATAAAAATTTTCAAAACCTTGTACAGAAAGGAAGTTGTAAGGTAGATTATATCCGATGTAGAAGATGGGGAAAAAACCTCCATCAACATCTTGCAGGCAATGCCAATGGCAGATAAATCATGGAGTAACGTAACTAAGAAATTAACCGAGAATTGTTTTAACGCAGAACACCACAGTCATTTGGCCAAAAAAAAATTTTATATGAACTTAAAAAATACTTTGAACCCTTCAGAATATAGAACGAAACTACCATTGAATAGATTTGAGGTTTAGAGCGAAAGCAGACATGCGTCTGAGCAGCAGCGCTACGGAACAGCTGCTGCTCTGAACCGACCGCCGGCTCCAAATACCTGCTTTACCATGCGAAAATGGTTAAGTCCAAATAAAAGAGTGTATTGACCATGTACGAAGAGAATGGGCACTTATCCCTTAAGGGCGGGGTAAGGTTACTTCCGTGAAAAAAAGCATGTTTTTAAGGTTTTTTTCCTGACAATACAGATAGTATAAGTTTATTCAGTATATTTCCATATAATAATCCAACATTTTAACAATATTGTCCTAAATCTTCATTGCAAGATATTGAAAATTGAGCGAGTGACAGCAAATATCCGGAAGCGTCTCGAAAAAAAGTTACTTTGCAATGTACATCATAACTCGCAACAGAATTATCTCAAACAATAAATCAAAAAGCATTTGTTAAAAGAAATTTTTCTCGAGGTAACCACGGAATGATTTTTTTTTCGATTCGTCAGTTTTTCGTTGCACTTGGAAGCAAAAAAAAACGATTTTCGTTGAAGGAATGAGTTAATTTGTGGTTGCAAAATTAACAATTATTAAAAAAAAGCTCTCGACAATAATTGGCAACAGATGTGAAGTACTGTGCAAAATTTCAAAACGATTGGTCCAGTAGATTTTGAGTTATGGCGTACACGGACTTAAAAAATGACAAGTTTCAGAAAAACGCTTCAAAGTTTTGCACACTGATAAATTCAAAATAAAACTCCATAATTTTCTTATACTCACACAGAGTCATTGATGCCAGGTCTGTAGAGCAAAAAGCTTCAATCAACATGATCTAGAGCATTTGTCTACGCAATACTCTTTCTTCTTTATTGTTGTGCACTGCTCGCTTCTCTCTGCTCTACTAATTTCCAACTCGTCACTTGTCGTCAACTTGTCACGCCTATTCGTGAGAACTTGGCCCTGTACCAACGTGCATCTCTTCAACAATTGTAGATGCCATTGACTGGCTTCAAGGAGATTTTCCAAATAGGCTGATTGAGACTCTCATTATTATTTTGCGTGAAACCTCCAGAACACCACTGCAAGTGGTGCAAGTGCGTCTTTGCTCAAATCCTTATAAACGGGCTTAATGGCTTCCAGAACGTCAGTAGGACGGGCTGTATAGCTGTGTTTAGATGATTCTCGAGCATCTGCAGCTGCAGCTTTCTGCCATTCGCACCAGGAGTCTTCGCCGCTCGGGAATTTCCCGTGCTGCAGGTTCTCGTCGGTTAAACTGTAGTGATGATAAATTGCCCATAAGGCATTTTCCATCTTCTCAATTGAATCGTCATTACATCGAATAACCAGTCCATGGTAAACAGTCAATTTGTCAAGCATTTTAGCAGTAAGCTTTTCTTTGCCAAAAAGGCTTTTTCTTTTTAACACCTCCCGGCCCTGGTTTCCGTATCATCCACGCTTTTTTTAGTAGTTCCCATTCTATTTTGGACATGCCCTGTGCATTTATTTTTATTTATCACAAAATCTTCACCACAAGATTTTGCGTCAACAACGCCGTTGTACATCTTGAAGTCTTCGATTTAGTTACGAAACTTCACCCTAAGATTTTCCACGAATCGTCGAACTTTTCTGGAATTGCTAATACCTCCATATTTACACAGTATCCGAAGTAGTTGGCTTTGTAATTGCCGCTATTCACATACTCTTCGCGCCACTCTTCGCATTTGGCAGAATCCCATTTGTTTTCCCAAGTCGTACAGTCGTAGCAGTAACTGCTTTTTACAAAAATGTCAAAGACCTTCCCAGTATAATATCCAATTAAAGATATTATACTGGTATAGCGGTACAGAGATATTATATTATACTCTTTTTTTCCACGTGCCGTCGCCTGATACAGTCAATTCTGACGTTTCATCTACGTTATTTGCTTCACATATTACTTTTTTCTCTTCTTGTGCAGCCGATGTGAAGAACTTCTTGACAACATTTTTGATCGATTCACAATGTTTTTTCACAAATGAATTGTGGGTTGGTTTCGAAAAGAAAGCACCCGCCAAATCCGTGAGTCGGCAAGACTTTTTGCATCCGGCTAAACCTAAGCCTAACACTCGCATTACGAAAACACATCGATAATTGACATCGTATGCACCAGTATCTATTCTTTCACTGGATGGAATGTGATGAGGTTGTTTACACTTTTCACGTGTAACCTTGATGTTAAAACCAAGACTTTATTTTTTGCATGTTTGGAATGCAACTTTTCCATCACACTTCACACCTTTGACTAAAGTAGCAATAGTCGAAAAAACAAGAACAAAATCTATTATTCTGTGACGTTTTTTGGATATCTTCATCTACCTCCACAGCGGGACTATTTTTAATTTGTTTCGCAGACGCGCTACCAGCTACCGCTTCTAGCCCGCTCCCAGCAGTAGCAGCTGTCACTTGCTACTGCTCAGCACGGCATCCAGCGATCAACTGATTTATATACCATGCCTCGAATATACACAACGCTACCTGAACAGACGCTTCTACCAAGCGTCAAACTCTACAGGGGACGCATGCTACAAGTGTGTTGGTTACACGGACACGTGTGCTAGCGTATCGAGTGTTGTGCGAGAAAGGGTTATTATATACACGTATTTCTCTCGCATTCACTCTGACATCGGCGGTGTCATGCATCTGTGAAAACCACCATAGAAGGCGAAGTTATGAAAAATCATAACTGCACGATGTATTTCAACCAGAGGTGGCGATATTTACCGCTGGATAAAGAGTAATCATACTAACTCGTGAACAATTTATTCTCTAAAATTTTCTCATACTGTTATTGTCATAATAGACGGTTGATACTTTTTCGCTCTGAAAAAAGCGATAAATTAAAACAAATAATATATTCTTATTCGCTCCAAATGAAGGCGGTATAAAATTTGAATGTTAATTTATATGAACAAATGCTCTATCACTCGTTCTCCGTCGAAATTCATCGAAAAAGATCTCAGCAAAAGGTAAATTTAGTAGCATCGACCGTTGCTACTCACTCACTCTACGAGAGAGGTAAAAATATAAATAAATTACATCTGTTTAAACAAATGCTCACTCGCTCGTTCTCTGCAGAAATTCATGAAAAGAGAGTTCAGCAATAGGCAAATTCAGTAGCAAACCTACTCATTCTGCGAGAGTATGGTAAGAATATAAATAAATATAATTTGTTTAAACAAACACCCTCTCGCTTATTCTCTACAAAAATTTATCGAAGGAGAGCACAGGAAGCGATTCAATAGCGACAAGTGATGCTACTCACTCACTCTACGAGAGAGATTCGATATTTCTAGCAAAACCAACGTTTCATCTACAGAAGTTTCGAAAAAATCTCTGATTTGTAAAGATGGGCCAATCAGCGGGGACCGATGAGACTGCATACTTTCGTGAGCGGTACGCGCTATCACATAGGATCAATATCTATCTCATACTTTTATCACCGTCATCGTATTTCTATCGACCAGAGTGAAAAAAAGCTCGGCCAGCTCAACATTCTCTATTCAGGAGCGTATTTATTGAGAGCTATATTTCTCTGAGATAGGGCACAATCAAAAGAGGATTACATCACACGAGATCAATAACGCTGGAAGCAATTACACGATCGAGAAATTACCTCCAAACGAGTAGTAGTTTACCGGATATGATTCACGTATCGAATTCGAAATTATCTATTGGTTCGTAATTCATTTCGGCTTTATTTGCTACTTATCATCCCCGGTACTGAACTGAAAACTCGTATACGAATTGATCAATGCTGAAATATTTTATAGTAAATAAGTAACCCGAATTGTAATTCAATAAAACGACGTTTACAGGCTCGACGGCTGAATTAATTTTGAGAATCGAAGAGGTCAATCAGAATGGAGAATGGTGACCGCAACAAGTCACAGAGGTCTCCTTGATCGACGGCAATGACATTCAAGTTCAAGAAGCGAAATCTTGCGGAGAAGTCAGATTGTACCCTTATATCTTCGTATAAGGAAAAATAGAGTTATTACGTCGAGAACATGTATTGTAGAGAGAGCGTAAAACGCTGCGAAAGTGAAACCAGAGATCACATTGATACTACACGATTCTGAACCGTTTCATGATTTACCGTATAGATGATCTTTTACTGAGAAAAAGGAACTTCGCAATCGAGATCCTAAACAATTACTACGAGCTCGCCACAGCAGTGGAGAACATTTTAGGCGCGACTATGATGTGCGGAATCAACCGGTGACATCACTAAGGTAGAAAGACAGCGCTTGCTCAAGCTGCCGGTCGCAAAATTACTCAAACTTGACGGAGACCACACCAAATGCGGCTGATGTTTAAAAACACCTTCGTGAGCATGGTCGACGGAAGATCGCATATCGATGATTTGACAAAGTTCATCTACCTGAAAAAGAGGCTGGCGAAAATAGTCGACATCGTTCGTCAACACCTCAGCATGTTAAAATCCTTAGACGTGGTGCCTGATGAGCAGGTTATTGTAAGGATCCTCGAAAGGGCTCTTGCGAGGGACATTACGGAAAATTGGGAAAAATCTCTTAATCTGGCTTCACTGTCGAGTTTCGATACTTCTGCAAATTCATTAGTGAAACGTCCCACCGGCGTTTGGCTCTGGAACAGGACAACGCGCGCACGAAGGAGGAGAAACAGCCGAACGAAAGGGAATCGCTGACGGCAAAAAGCGAAAGGAGGACAACAGACACGGTATTTCCATTAGAGATGATGAAGACCCCGACGAATTTGCGATTGGCGTACCGGTAATCTCACATACGTCGGTCAGTGCTAATCGGTTTCGATGCCACGTTGCCCATATTGTCCGTCAGACAAATAAATTTATCAAAAAACGGAGTTGCCCTCATTCGACAGAAAATGCGCCTTGCTTGGGTAATCGCTGGAAGCGTGAAGAGAGAACGCGAGGATCATAGAATTTCCTGCAACCTGACCAACCTGTCGAAATTGATTAACAAGTTTTTGGAGATCGAAGGGGTCAACCGCCGAGGCATCCTTCTTGTCCGGAGACTCGTTGTGCGGAGAGCATTATGTCGAAAATACGACGCGTGACGATACAGGGCGGTATATCGTGCGGTTAACGCTTCGACACGCAAACACGGATTTCGGCGATTCACGATCTCAAGCACTGCGACGATTTTACTCTCTCCAGAAGAAACTGAACTCGGATTCGGTCCTCAAGAAAGAGTACGCCAAGGTCATAAAAGAATGAAAGACCACGGGTCTCGGACAAATGCCTGCATGTTATAACGATTCGATCAACGGCTACTATGTGCCACATCACGCGGTGATAAAGACCTCCAGCAACGAGACTAAGGTCCGCGTGGTGTTCGACGCCTTCGCGAAGGCCGGCAAGGGTTTTTCATTAAATGACACATTGGTGGTTGGTCCAGTCATACAACATGAATTATTCGGGCATCTGTTACGTTTCCGAATCCATCTGCACGTCGTTACGGTCAATATTGACAAAATGTACCGGCAGGTGCTCACGCTCCCAGCGACCGAAAATTTCAGCGAATTTTTTGGTATCGCGGCAGTGAGATTACGACGTGCGAGCTGAATACAATGACCTTCAAAGTGTCGGCTGCGCCTTATCTCGCGATAGCACGATTCACCATCCCATCACCGACTTGATTATCAAGGAAACGCACGAACGTGCATATCATGCCGGCGTTCAGAGCGCGCTATGCACCACACGGAGAAAAGTAAACCGTAAAGGTTACTGCTATCGCCGTGAACGCTCTGCACAACAGCCGTATGCGTGATATACCAATAGCATTACCGTGCTGCGCAGTAATGGTTACGGTGAATGCAAGAACTATCCAGTCTCAAACCAGGATCGCTACTGTCTATCGACGATTTCGTTTTTTTCCCCAAACGTCACTCTTGATGCAGTAACCATTACGGTTAACGTGGCGACTGCTTCGGTTTAGTTTTCTCCGTGCATAAGACGGAAAGGGCTGTGGCTGCTCGATGGGAAGAACTTGGTAAGAAGAATCATCCGAAAGTGCGTCCGATGTCTCAGACACCAGCCGGGGAAAAGCTAAATGGCTGATTTTCCCCAGGCCCGTATGAACGGGACGACAGCGTTCTTGCATATGGGCGTGGATTACTTTGGCCCGGTGCTGGTAAAGGAAAAGAAATTCCGGAACCAAAAATTCATCAAATCGTACGGTTGCGTTTTCGTATGCATGGCCACAAAAGCTATCCACCTTGCCGCAACGCGATTTGAAAGTTTCGCGTTGCGGCTTTTTGTTCGACGTTTTGTGTCGATTGAAGAAATAAATTATCGAATTTTCGCTTCATGCATGAGCGTAGAAGGGAGAATAGCACATATATTATACAGTTGTGAGCGAAAGTTAGAGATCACTGTAGTTTTTTTTGCCCAAAACAGATAAAAAGTGTTCAAAAATCTGAAAAAACACTCTGAAAAGGAAATTTTCTTAGCTTTTGAACGCGCTTCAGTTCATCCCGACCGGATGATAAGCAACAAATGGCGGGAATTTAGAAAAAAAACGGGTTGAGGGATCACCCACCCGGTCGTTTGTGGAAAACACCGATAAACTCGGGTTAAAAATCAAAGGGGGTTAGTCAAAAGATTCAGGGTGAAAGAGGACCCTTTCCCGAACTCAAAACCCATCGGATCACTTCGATCGGATAATTAAGGTGGGAGATACACCCCTTAATCCCTTGAACAACGCCGACGGCAATATTTCCGGAAGTACTGGCGTACGAACTTGTGTCGAAAGACTCTTCAGACTATGCACCATGCATAGACCACGGGAATTGCCTGCATCGCCAATGCAGCGCTGATAAGTAGTGCGTGTCAGAGCACCCGAGCAATATCTGAGGATCTACGGCGAAAACGTTTGAAAAATCGATGCTGAAAATAAGCGCAATATCAAGCTGACATTTCGGCGAAGAAAGTGCACCCCCAAACGATTTCCATACGATGACGGGGTGAGAAAATATCGAGGTCGAAGTACGAGAGTGCGCGCGTGCGGGCCGCGCGTCAGTGCATCGGGGGCTCCACGCTTTCGTTGTGACGCTGCTGGGTTGTCATAACGCCTTCTCTCTTGCACTCGAGTGTCGTGCGTAGCATTTTCTCTCTCTCGCTCTCAAGCTTCCTGCATAGAGCCCTCTCTCTCGCAAAAATTAAAAAAATTATCATCTCGTTAACATTTTTTCATTCCAGTGGTATTATTTTTCCAATTCAAACGGATTGGAAAAATGTTGCAAGCAACGTTTTTGAAAATTTGAAAAAGGTGTGATGGGCATTGCTGAAAGCAAAGAAACGTTTGCGCCGAAGGGGGTTCGAACCCGGGACTTCGTCCGTTCGCCCTCCGTTGCCACAACGGAGTGACATACTATCTATACCAGCGATACCAAAAATCTTGCTACATGTTGACTAAAAGCTAGTATCGATTAAGCGAATTTAACGGTATGATACATACCGTTCTCCGGAAGGGAGGTTAAAGCTCAACGGATTAAAAAATGTCCAGGGGTGAAAACGTCTAATTCCCCTGGATAGGAAGCGAGTGGACACAATGGGCGAGAATTCATGTGCAGACTTAACCGCCGCCTCCCACAAACCTCCTACGTGCGGAGAAAATGCTGGAATAAATATCCATTTGACGTCAAAATTTTCGACCTCGCGCTGATGCGATTAGCTCGATAATAAATTATCGAATTGCTTTAAAATGTAATTAGCACCCACGAAATGTTTACCCTTATCGTAGTGAACAGTATGACAACGATTTCTAAGTGTACAAACTTGGTAGCCATACAAACGAATAAACAGAGGTGAAACGTCTAATTCCTTTGGGTAGGAAGAGGGCGGACAGAATGGGCGAGCACACAATGGACTAATTTCGCCGTTCAATGGACTAATGGGCGAAACACAACGGAATAAGCCTTCGTCGTTTTATTTCGGGAAACCGTAATCGTATAAGGGCTTGCGTAATCGGTGCCTAGACTCGAAAACGGTCTATCGGGTGTAATCCACTTCCATGGCCGACTACCCATTAAATGACTCGGGCTAATCTGTCGCAATCAGAGGTACGTGACCCATTTTCACAACACGCTTCGAATCGAATTTCTCGCAGAGATTATACAGTAACTTTCACGTAACGATGGTAGTAAAGACGATTGAGCCGCGTGTGAATCTTAATGATGTTGATGGAGTGTTTATCAGCCTAATTAGCGGAAGCTTTGATGGTGAAATTTTCGGAAACTTGCCCTTGTATGGCGATGCTGCGTTTTTCACATGACCGCCGACTCTCATGATTTTGTCTTCGTTGATAAATGGATTGGGATTTGAAAAATAACGTTTGATGTGTATCGGTCGTTTTCTTTTCAAGCTCTTAACTTTTTGAAAAACGCCTACCTTTGTGTCAGCTTAATTAGAGTTTCGAGTGATCGTTGCAATTCTTCAACCGTTATCAATAAATTTTAATGTCTATCCTTGATAGAGTCCAAACCCTTTTTGTATTTAGAGCTCAGGGTATATGAATATATGAAATCGGCATAGCTTTCGCTTCAGAAACGTCGTATACCGGCGTGGATGCGGACAATGGCCAAGCGTCCTCTTCACTCGCAAGCCACTCAGGCACGTGCCACCAAAAAGTCGCATCGGTTAATTGGTCCGGATCAATTCTTCTCGAAATTATATCCTCTGGATTATGATTCGATCTCACGTGTCTTCACTGAGTCTGTTGAATCTGTCGAATCTGGTTTACGGTCGGCTCACACCAAAAAATCACTCGATTGGTCTCGACAGTCAGTGCTCTCATCTTTTTGTAGGGGCGTAAGAGTATTAGGCAACTGTACAGTTCTAAGCGAGTTAAACTAACCGTCTTATTGGGACCACGCGAGATTTCGCGCATAACAATTTGATGCTAGCGATGCCCGTTAAATTTATGGATTTCAGGTATAAACAGGCCCCGTGTAATGGCGTGGATGCATTGCAGAATTCGTTCATTTCGATTCTTGTCGCATTCGTGCACAACGCATGGCGCGGTATTTTGATCCTGTTTATGATTAAGAGTTTTTTCTTGTACGTGACAGTGTCCATGGGAATGCTTTTGTCCCATCCCGTGTGCAATTACCATAAGCGTTGCGACAAAATCTTTGCCTTAACCGTTGTCGATCCAAGAACCCCAAGAGGATCGAACAATTTTGCAACGAACGTCAGAATGTCTCGTTATGTGCTTCTTTGCGTTCATCTGCCATTGTGACCCTGCAGAAGAGCTGGTTGTTGTCAGCGTGTTATCGCCGTCCTAGGATCTTTGTCTCTTCGCCTCGTACATGGATCGTACATGGAATCGATGTATCCTTGCCCTCCTTTTGTTTCACAACCTCTCTTGAATTCGATATCCACTTTCGAAGTGGCATTTTGGCTGATTGAAAAATATTCGTGGTTTCCTCCTTTTGCTGTTTAAGTTCGGGTTACCGAAGCTCCTCCTGCGATGAGATCATCCATGATACCATCCATCCATGATAATCATTTTTTATCATATTAGTAGCATCTGGTTATGTTTCAACGTTCTCGATTGCTAATTGCGCCAAGCAACGAGTTGCTATGAACGAAGCAGGTCCTGTGCCGTACGTCAACGTGTTTAATTCGTACGTTGACGGAGGTGAATACGTGTTCGGTCGCCACAAGATCCTTCATAGGTGACGATCGCGAGGATCCACTGAAATTTGCCTGTACATTTTTGTGATATCTGCTGTCAGTGCGTACGAACGTTGTCTGAATCGAGCTACAATTTCAACAAGTTCTTGTCGAATAACCGGTCTGACCATTAAAACGTCGTTGAGAGATTTTTCCGAGCTTGTACGACTTGACACGTCAAATACTACCCACAGCTTCATCATATCCTTGTCCTCGTTCCTTACCGCATGACCGGGTAAAGAATTCTTTACTGAAATTGGACTGTCTTCGTTGACCTTAGTCATGTGTTGTAGTGTATTGTATTCTTCCACGAATAATGTATTCCTATCTTTGAGGATGGCGTATTTTTCAAATTTGTGCTCGATTGACCGTAGACGCTTGAAAGTAGGATTGTAATACTCACGCAACTGGACTGACTCTTCACGGAGTGGAGCACGTATCTCGAATCTACCTAATGGCAATCTTTTGTAAGTTTTTTCGGAATGTGTTTCGCGCAATATTTCTTCTTGCGAGCATTCCTCGACGGACGATGATTTTCCAAAGTCGTTGTAGCTACGCGCGTAGATCTTTATTACTTGAGAATCTGCAGAACTCCCGCGTACCAGCCTGTTGACGATCTACGGTGCAGCAACTGCCAATTATCTAACCCAGCTTTGTTTTTTGTAAGATTAGTTAGTTTCTACCATCTCGAATTTGCTCCGCG
Organism: Heteropelma amictum; assembly: GCA_959613375.1. NCBI lineage: Eukaryota > Metazoa > Arthropoda > Insecta > Hymenoptera > Ichneumonidae > Heteropelma > Heteropelma amictum. The sequence continues at coordinate 4,368,900 of OY390724.1, forward strand.
CAAATCAGATCCCAGAATACGCCTACACCTATCAGTCGATCTGTACGCTGAAGAATATAACATGATAAATTGACTAGCATCACGTGTTTCGGTATATGTATGTCTTCCGCGTTGAAATTGGTGAAAGGAATCTTATTCGATATCTCATCTAGTAACGAAAAGGATAATTTAAGGCCATGGGGGATACCCCCTCCCCCATCGAAATTTAGAAACATTCTCAGGCAAAATCTATAAATCGGATCGATTCGAAATTTTTTGTGAGTATTTAGTGACGCAACACGGAGGGAATGACGATTTCGCAATTTCGAAATTTTGCAAAAAAATTTTTTTGTAGAGTGAAATAATTTTCAAAATTTCGAAATTCTAAAATCGTCAGTCCCTCCGGGCTATATCACTAAATACCTACAACAAATTTCAAACCGATCCGATTTATAGGTTTTGCCTGAGAATCTTTCTAAGCTTCCATTTACGGATGTAACACATCGCCTTAAGGCCATGGGGGATAACCCCTCCGCTATCAAAATTTAGAAAGATTCTCAGGCAAAATCTATAAATCGGATCGATTTGAAATTTTTTGTGAGTATTTAGTGACACAACACGGAGGGAATGACGATTTCGCAATTTCGAAATTTTGCAAAAAAATTTTTTTGTAGAGTGAAATAATTTTCAAAATTTCGAAATTCTAAAATCGTCAGTCCCTCCGGGCTATATCACTAAATACCTACGACAAATTTCAAACCGATCCGATTTATAGGTTTTGCCTGAGAATCTTTCTAAGCTTCGATTTACGGATGTAACACATCGCCTTAATGGCAAATGCGTAAAGACTCGACCTGATGGCGGCACTTGTTGCCTCTTGCTATTGCTTATTGAGCTATTGTTCCTACCGATTGGTGAATTTTTCGTCATGATAGTTTTCATTTAGCGCATAATGTGCGAGACATACAATTCGACTGTGATCCATTATCTGATAATGCGTTGCTTCGATCCGGTTTTCTTTGTTATCATGGATGTATACGATTGCTGTCGATAGTTCGACTTGCGCGGGTTGCTCGAGATTTTACGTAGAAATCGATTCTACTCGCTGTTGATCGCTATTCGAAGATAATCTTTCGCCTTGTTGGTACTACGCGTTTCACCGTGATTTTCAATGTGCAATAACGAATTGTGCTTTTTACCACAGTGTTTGCAACTTCCAGCATAACAGTTTTTTACTATATGCCCTTTCCCGAAACAATTTAAACAAAGATTGAGACGCTTGATTTCGTTCATTAATAAATCGCTGATAAATGAACTGATAAATCGCGCATTTTTGTTACGTTGATAGATACGATGTTTTTTTTCGGCACATCGAGTTGCAACTGACTTGAACATTAGAATTTCCAGTGCTCACGTACAATGTTAAGTCGGATTTTCGTTTTGAGTTTAAATCCTTTTGCTCCCTTTTGCTCCCACTTCCACTTGATGACTGAATCTAATTTATTGCATACCATCTCGAGTATTAAGGTATTCCATGAATTTTCCGGTTCTCCTAAATTCTCAAAAGCTCTTAAATATTGGCACAATTCATCGGAAAGTGCACGCAATGTTAAACCCGAGTCCTTTTGACTTTGAGTAATAGTATAATGAGCAGAAGTAGAGGTGAGGAAACGAAGGACAGCTGAATACGACGGAAAAGAAATAGGTTAAATAGATACCGGAATTAGAAAGGAAAACACTAAATTACACAGTAAAACAGGAAACAAAAATAGAGGACTGGAGAATAGACGCTATCAGGAAGATAATGAAATTCGAAAAAATAGAAGAAGATCAAAGAAGCAAGTAGTATCTATTTAAAAAATTTGGGGAAAAAAATAACGGTAAGCTAGCGCAAGTACGAAGAGGCGAGAGACAGCATTACAAGCGGACGAATCGAAGGAAAAGTGGAAAGTGTACCTCTGAAAATAACATATAAATTTTGAAACTTACGTGAATTTCAGTATCTTGATCTTGAGTATAGTTGCCTGGAATCACAGAATCTATGTTGGTCCGAAGATTGGACCTATTGCAGATTTCAGGGCCATTATTTTCCAAGTGTCGGTCCAGCTCGTCAGGGTCTCCGAGAATTTTCGTTGGGACGATAGGCGCATGACTCCCAAGGGCCTGGCCAATCAAAATAAATCACAAACATTTATTCTCAGAAGGATGATAGCATTTTTTGACGTTTACTATAAACTTGGCACAGTAATTTATGCAATGATGGAGTGAGTGCTTGCGCCAGAGTCACCCGCGTTTAAACATTATATGCCCAGTATTTTTTCTACGACTTTGCAAAGAAACTAATGGACAAATCATACGTCTACACTACAGTACAAAGGAACAGAATTTTCGCGAATCTAATACCTGCTCCAACTTGCCGTAGTTACAAGGAACCTTTCATAAAACGCTACAGGTACAACAACGCCAAACACTCTGTTTCTTTTCTTATCTTGTGAAAAAATTGTGCAATTAATAAGCATAAGCATAATAGAAAAAAAAATAAGAAAATAAAGTACTCTGTAAATAATTATAAGATAGCAATATTTTTGGTATTCTTTGATCCGGAAAAACGTCTATACCTGATAATCAGGCGAGGTAGGTTCAACGGGCCGGGCAACGACCAGGCGAACCTGTGTTCCCGACTGTCGTAAAACAGCTGCAACTTGTTCACTGCCCATGCCACGTAGATTAACATCACCAATTTGGAGAATATGATCTCCACTCTGCAAGCGATTATCCTGAAATTAGAAATGTCTATATTTATAAAACGATTTAGAAATTATCGAAATTCTGTATAATTTGTTGAAATACGAGTAGTATATGGTCGAAAATGATCTACTCCTTTTTCCTCCTTTTTTAGCGGACAAAAGCATACAGAGAATATTTTTCGAACTGTTACGTTGCAAATGCAACAAACGAAACACCGAAATATCGCATGTATTGTTGTCGTTTTATTAATTCTGCAATTCGGCGTTGGTGAACAAAGACGCGCAATTCATGCGAGATCAGTTTTACTATACAGCCTGTCCCAAAAGGGTCGAAGGATCTCTGAAGGGGTGGTAAATCTCAAAATTCTGAATCGAAAAGTCCTCAGCGGTTTTTCGATCCGATGCACCCCTGATGAGTTATTAATAATTAATGACAGCCAATAATACGCGTGGGCTGGGCGGCGCGTGGTGGTGTTCGTGTGACGGTGTGCCCGGCTGCACCGCGAGAGGCAGGCCTACGCCGCGCGACGTGGACGTGTGTGTGCATGGGTGTGAAAAAAAAACAAAAAAAAATTATACGCATTAATGGTCGAATTTTACGCATGCTAATTAATTTATTCTCATGATTGTTCGACTAAGTTAATTGATTAGTGATATCATCAACTCCATCAATGACTCTTCCTCCTTACTTCTCGAACGAATCGTCTCGAGACAATTGAATTTAAGGTGTTTCTGAAGAGAGAAATAGCGAATATCCTGAGAGGTAAAGATTTTCAAAACTCTCGACACGGAGAAATAGAAATTTCAACATTTCAGTCTGCGAATATTTCACAAAATGTATTTCGTTTCAACAAATCATAATTTGCCGACATTTTTAGGGTTGAGGAGAGGATAAAATCCTCTCTTAAAAATTCAAGCGTCCCTTCAAACGGTGACTATGTATACATGTAAAAAATGTTACAAATATATTTTTTTTGCAATGATTCATTATCATTTATTGTTATTCGTGTTATGTAATTATTATAGAACACAAAAAATGTCAGTACAAAGATTTCAACACAACATCTCGTAATTATTATTTTTGGGATCCTCGGAGGTGTCGGGTACATTTTTATAACGTTTGAATCCTTCTATTATTCTTAATTCTATTTAAATTCTCAACAATCGTTGAAAAAAAATTATTCTAATAATTGTTGAAACACTGCTATGAATTTTTGACATTTTTCAATTTTTAGTCTTACAGTTTTAGCAGTTCGTTGTAATTTTTTTGTTTTTGTTTTTGCATAAGAATTTTTTTTAACGATTGTTGTGAATTTAAATAAAATTATGAACACAATTTTGTTTGCCGTGCAGATGTTTTTGAAGTATTATGTATTTCGAAGGATTCAAAAGTTATAAAAATACACCCGACATCTCCCAGGGTCCCGAAGAATAATAATTACAAGATGTTGTGGTGAAATGTTTGACGTTTGACAAATACTGACGTTGTTTGTGTTGTACAATAACTACACAACACGAATAACAATAAATGATGATCAATCATTGCAAAAAAATGTATTTCTAATATTTTTTACATGTACATACTCACCGTTCGAAGGGATGCTTGAATTTTTAAGGAGAGGATTTCATCCACTCCTCAATCCTAGAAATGTCTGCAAATTGTGATTTGTTGAAATTAAATACGTTATGTGAAATAATCACAGACTGAAATGTTAAAATTTCTATTTCTCCGTGTCGAGAGTTTTGAAAATCATTACCTCTCGGGATATTCGCTATTTCCCTGTTCAGAAACACCGTAAATTCAATTATCTTGAGACGATTCGTTCGAGAAGTAAGGAGGAAGAGTCATTGATCGAGTTGATTATCTCACTCATCAATTAACTAAGTCGGACAATTATGAAAATAAATTAATTAGCATGCGTTAAATTCGACCATTAAAGCGCATAAGTTTTTTTTTGTTTTCAATCAATAATGTAAAAATACCGTATGACAAAACGCCAAGCTGATGTTTATTTTTAGTTTAAGTAAATAAATAAATGGAATTTTAACGGCTTTAGTAGAAATTTCGCTTTCCATTAAGGATTTACAATTCCACGTGAATTCATTTAATTAATTTATCATCCATTTATGAAAATGTATCATCGTGGGGTCCTACTTATTGTTTTCGCGTTCTCCTTCAATACAATCAACGCGTGCTGCCTAGCTTGGGCCCTCACACCCATGCACACACACACGTCCACGTCGCGCGGCGTAGCCCTGCCTCTCGCGGTGCGGCCGGGCACACCGTCACACGCACACCACCAAGCGCCGCCCAGCCCACGCGTATTATTGGCTGTCATTAATTATTAATAACTCATCAGGGGTGCATCAGATGGAAAAACCGCTGAGGACTTTTCGATTCAGAATTTCGAGATCTACCACCCCTTCAGAGATCCTTCGACCCTTTTGGGACAGGCTGTATAACCATATTAAGAAGTCGGCAATCATGTAGAATTGTGAACGAATTACAAACACGGTAAGCAGATCCATTCCGATGTTACGACGAATCAAATTAAGTGAAGAGATTATTTTACTTATTTGCATTTTCAAAGTACTCATTTTCATGAAATCGATATTTTACGATTCCATCCATATTTATTTTTAATATAAATATATTCGATAATACATTTCTTTTGAAGCTTTCACAATATCGAAATACAATCGGACCTCACTACCTCTGTTTGTCTCTCTCACTCTCTTTCGCATGCGAACCTCTCAACAAGAAACACGCTCACACACGCACACACACGCATGCACACACCAATTGACGCTACAAAGTTCACTCTATTTTGCCCGAATAATCTCTCCCAGGCTTGCTTCTTAAACGAAATCGTGCATCGGCTTTCGTTCCTTTCGGGTTTTCTCGCCATTCGTTTCCCAACCAGATCTCTCGGCCTCCTTGAAACAACATTTTTTTCCATAACAAAAAGAACCAAAAAAGTAATCGGTTTTCGGGTCTCTACAATGGCATGAGGCCTTAAGGCGGGGACAACCATTTAAAACCTCGAAACCTCTGTGGAGCAGTTTCTCCATGAATTTTTTCGAAAAGGAAGAAATGGATAAATCTTTTTGAAATTTTTACAGTTTATTATACCTATTTTAATGAGTATTTTCCATTTTTGGTACTAAAAAAATACTGAAAATTAACGGAGATACAGCATCATGAACCCACATAGTCGCGGAGACCTTCTTTTTATGGTGCCAAGTACAGCGCGGTGAAAAATTATCTCAAACAGAAATGCAAAAGGATGCAGTCTGTATATGCCTGTAGTCACTGGGTAAACCTAATTTTTTTGTAACAAGTTAAGAATTGAAGAAATGGCAGGCATAAAATAAAAAAAGTCGACATTTTCAAAAAAATCGAAAATCGAAACATGGTTATTCACGAAATTTCTTAACTTATTATCAAAAAATTAGGTTTACCGAGTGACTACAGGCATATACTTACTGACCGCATCCTTTTCATTTGTGTTTGAGATCATTTTTCATGGCGCTGCCCTTGGCACCGTAAAATGATGCCTCCGCGACCATGTAGGTTCATCATGCTATATCTCCGTCAATTTTCAATATTTTTTTATTACTAAAAATTGACAAAGACGCGTTAAAATAGGTATAATAAACAGTAAAAGATTTAAAAAGATCCATCCATTCCTTCCCCTTCAAAAAGATTCCGAAAAAATTGCTCAATTTCGAGGTTCTAAATGGTTGTTCTCCTTAAGTAAAAATCCCTATGTCGTTACCAAAATTATAAAACTAATGATGAACGTTTTGAAAAAAAGGTGTTCTGTCAACGATATACCTAGATGATATGCTTCAGAGGTTTTGCAGAGAATTTCGTATGGATTTTGCCAAATATTAAAAGTTATTAACAAAAAACTGTCATGTTTTTGCGAAAAAAATCGACTTTTTTCAAAAGCTTGACATTTTTTTCAAATATCAATACTTTTAAAATTCTGTACGACATTCTCTGGACATTTTCATGTAGTTTACGAAGAATTTTTTATTAAGATCGAAACTCTTTAAAATATATTGAAAACACGTTTTTTTGACAACGCCCGTGTGTCGTCATTTAGCATTTTTTTTAATTAAAAAATAGAAATTTGTAGCTTATTACATACAGAGTGACATGTTAAGGGTGACCAACCCCTCTTATTTTGCCCCCCGTGAAGATACTCGGACGGGGCGCGGGTGATTTTTAAAGGAAATTTTCTAAACTTTTCGATAAAAAAATACAGTCCTGTCCTGTAGTATTCTCCATTTTGGATCTGTCCTATATTTATCATTTCAAGCTCCTGTCCTAGAATAATTTAGGCATCGGAAATTGGCCCATTTCCAACCGCTATCCATCGCTCAAAAAGTAAACTTTCGGACCATGGTTCGCATAAAATATTATGTGCACCACGCTCGAGAAGACCTATATGAACTTGATCATTAGAATAATAACATTAGTACTTTTCGTTTATCATCACATTACATTACACCTTTTAATTTTGAATATTTTATATTCAATAATTTATTTTTATGATAATTTCAGAATATTGAAACAAATTTGGATAGGAAGTTGATGCCCGCTTCATTGATCAGAGTTTTTGAGTCAACTCAATATAAAGTTGTTTGTTGGTTAATCATTTTTATCATTTGTTGGTTGTTCAATCACGTAAAAATTAAATAAATATATGAAAAACCTACAGTATCTAGTGGGGGCGTATAAATAACTTTGTTTCAAGAAATTATTACTTTTATTGAACGCTGTTCGATGCACAATCGTTTGTTGGTTAATAATTATTCATAATTGTTGTTGGAGCTGGCAAAAATGAACAAGACGATGATAAAAAAGGCAGAGAAAAAATAGACGAACTCAGCTTTATTTCCTTCGTCTTCTCTGTACTTGTGACTTTGCTTTATCGCATTATCTCTCTCACTCTTTCTTATGCTCCCTTACAACCACTTAATCGATCTCATTCTCATTCCATCTTGCTTATTATTTTACATTCTCTCATGTTCTCGTTTATTCTCGTTTATACGAGGTTCAAAAAATAGGTTATATCAGTGAAATTTATGTTAAAAAGCAGAAAATAGTCAAGTAATTTGAAAATTAGGCCAAAATGTACCACCTATTAAATTCCGAAATAAGTAAGAACGAAAAAAATACGAGATCGTAAATATGAGCCATACAATTTCATAAAAATATATGCATATTATTTGCAATATATCACAATTGATGGTTAGAAAATACATCTGTCAGACAAATTTAGAAAATTCAAAACTTGGTGTGCATGATGAAGGAATGTAAACTGTGCCAATAAATAATCCATCCAAGATTCTTACTATGTATATGTATGTCGGTTGTCGAACGCATTGTCATGTGTTAGCGCGGCTATATACGTAATTGCAAACAAGACATGCAAATTATGGAAAGTGCATGCCCATGTATGCGTGGAGAAAAATTGTGCATACATCCTTGTCAATTTCCAGTTACATGTGCAACCGCCTTTAGTCACTTATAAGATGTAATGTCGTTTTTAAATAGTGAGGACATTTTGCAGCACGATGTTATTTCAATTTTCGTATCGGGCCGAATGTTTTTTTGAGGTACCTTCGAATTTGAGGATAAATCTTGATTCCAACTAATTAATATTAATTTCACATGCCGCTCCGAGCTCTCTTTTACACACGGTCACCGCTTCCGAGTCTTTACGCAGCAGCGTCTTCACATCAAATAATTAAAAAAAGAAATTCGAATGAACGCACACAGCTCATGTCACGCTCTATATTATACACTAATAAGGCTATTCTGAATAAATTGTAGAATTTATAAATAGTTAGTTTGAACTCACGCGATCTGCAACTCCACCAGGCAAAATAGTTTTAACAACTACGCCGGTGCTTCGCCCGCCAATGATTCCGAAGCCGAGGCCACTTCCATCGTTGATTAGATTAATTACTTCGACTTGTGCCCATTCTGTGTTCAGCTGTAAACATCGTCATATTCATTGTGGCTTTCCCTAATAAAGGACCATATTCTCAATAAAGATTAACAATTTATTTCGAATTTTTGACCCTTCGAAACATGGTGGGTACCCACGTTATTACTTCGATTTTCTTGAATTTTTCTAATTTATTTACATTTTAGAGTATTCAGATCCGGTTTTTTGACTTTCTTAGTTGCTTTAGTAATAAAAGAACGTAAAAATACATTCTTATTGATATAATTATGTGTAGTATTATGTTTTTAAATTAACAAACTAAAAAATGACACGTTTTTCGGAAAATGGCGGATCCAAAGTGGCGGACGCCAAAATAACTGTAGTAACTCTAGCAGTATATTGGTGAAAAGTTTTTACTCAGGCGTTTTTGGAGTCGCTGGTTGCAATCGAATGTCAGATTCACATAATTTAAAATCGTAGATCTTATATGGCCGACATCGACACGTGAATTCGAAAAATTCGATACGATTTTGAAAACTCACCGTTTTAGGACAACATCGAGAACAATTTCAACAAGAGTTCGTACTCTACTTTTCTATCTTTTTCCGTTTGATATTCGGAAACTTCTGCGTAAAAACTTTTATGGATATTCTCGAATATTTTAATTTTGGTGTCCACCATCTTAAATTTTGCAAATGTGATAGCGGATTTGTAATTAGTGACTCTAAAAAGCCCCAAGTAAGAATTTTCACAATCATACGATCATTTATGAAATGTGTGATTCAAAGGGTTACAAAGGGATATCGTCAGTATATAACGTCGAAAGCAGATTTATTATGGATTTGCTAGGTAAAGTAGACAGAAAATTTATTCATATAACCGAATTGTCTGTAGACTAAAAACATTTGCAAAAATGATACTTGGGGAGGGATAAAAGATAAGTGATAGAACACATTAAGATCAATTTGCCATTTGTTTCCTGTTTGTTTGAACACGCATCGGGTAAAAACTGCCCATGAGATTCGGGTGTTGCTTTCACAAGAACATAGGGTAAAGAACTGTGAAATAAAAATTAGTCTTTCTATCATCGAAATTCGCTCAGTGAGTCAAAAGATAGGTGACTTCGAAGTTTACCACAGCTCTCTGCGCATCAAAAATATTCTGTTTATATTTATGTCTATTTGGGTTGTTCACATTTACTGTGGCTATATACCACAGTGAATATGTTATTTGCGCATTTTTATCGTTTTTATCGTCACGAGGATCGCCCGGAGCCTCGTATGGCTCTGGGCGATCATGGATAAGGTGCCACGCTTAAATAACCGCAAAAAAATAATTGCATCAAAATAACCGTTGTCATAATGATCAGCTGATAAAATAGCTACGGATAGAACAGCATGAATTGGGATGAACATTATAGGGATTCATCGACTGCCATCAGTAAAACGGTATTGAGTAAGAATCCATTTTTAAACGTATCAGCAGTGTCGGAAATCGTGACTCGTAATCGCTTCATGGAGATCACGTCGAAATTTCAGCTAAATTTCAATGATAGCGCGTTTTCTAGAGGACATCCTCAGTATGACAAACTTCATAAAGTTAGACCTCTTATTAAAGAAATCAATAAAAATCTAACAAATTTTATCTCCATTCTAAGACTGCATCAATTGATGAGTCTATGATACCATTCAAGGGACGTTCATCTCTAAAGCAATACATGTCAATGAAACCGATCAAAAGAGGGTACAAAGTTTGGTGTACAGCTGATTCTTGAAATTTTATTTATGCACAGGAAAATCTAATACAAATGATTCTCCAGATACCACATTGGAAGAACGTGTTATCCTTCATTTGACTGAAGATTTGCGAGACTCGAGCAAATTTTTGCTGTCGGCACAGTCAGGACGGATCGCATAGGTTTACCTGATATCATTAAGTACAAGAAAAAAATTATTAGGGGAGACCAGGTGTACCGAAGACAGGATTGTGTCGCGGCGCTTAAGTGGATGGATTCTAAGCCTGTAACACTTTTGAGCTGTGCACATGATTTTGAAGAAGTCACAAAAGTACAAAGGAAAAATAAAGATGGTTCTTGAAATAACAGTTCCTCTCTTGAAGCGATTGCTGATTATAGTAAGTATATAGGAAGTGTAGATCGATTCGATCAGTTGAAGGAATGTTATTCTGTAGGCAAAAAAACCACAAAGTGGTGGCACAGAATTGTACTTTATAATTTACTTGGCAATTATAAATGCGTATATTCTATGCAAAATCGACAAAAAAATGACGCCCTTGAGCAGTTTTAATTTCGACCAACAGTTACAGACAAAACAGTGAATTGGCCATTTTTGTTCATGGAATAAGGTTGCACGGCCTCTTCTACCCGTCAGTAAAAAATTTAAAGTTTCAGAAGAAAAAAGAACAAGTAACAATAAGCATATGCCAATGGAAAATCCTAACAGCGGGCGGTGTAAATTTTGCAGTGTTAAAGGTCAAATTTATAGAACTAGAACAACCTGTGCAACATGCAAAGTTCCATTTTGTGTTAATAAAATTTTTTGAAAAAAAAACGAAAAAGATGGGATCAGTGTTCTGTAACTCACCACCATGTCAGAACTAGTTTTAGAAGTATCACTGATTGTAGAAGGGCTTCTTTCGATCAGGAGTTCCCCAAGTGTTGTAATCGGTGCTGATACAATTTCTTGAGTATCAATAGGTTTCGCTGGTGAATTGTCTTTTTCGTGCGTGCTTTGATTCTCGGGCTCACTCTGACTAATGTTGCAGCCAGTGTCCCCTGCTGCCACGATAGAATTAGAAGCCGTATGTGCCTCATCCGTTTGCGTAATGATACTGAAATCTGTGGACAAACAATTGGCCGGTCGATGAGGCGGAAACTAATGGGATTCGATCTTCTCCCAAACGGATATAAGTTCTCAAAATTTTAACCCGAATATAATTGCAACTTCGGGCAGTGAGGAGATAGGCACATGCGGAAAAGTGATATTAGATATGTTTTAGATTGAAATCTGCACAATATTTTTGTGACAGAACTCTGATATTAATTTAACGAGATATAAATTCTTCGACACTTTACCTAAAATATGCTTACAGTATAGTATAGTGGAGTTATTAGAGTACTTGATCATCGAATGTTTGTATAGTTGTGGCTAGTGTGGCCTCGTACGTAGGTAAAAAAATCGCAATTTACACATTTTGATTCCATACAAAGCAACGGTTTTGTATTGGACCGCGAATTTATGCGTGGAGTACTTTCACTGATCTCTAAAAAAATAAAGATAAGAAGAAGAATCGACCTATGCGCGAAATTAACGCCCAAGCGGATATCGTTAGATACTTGAAAGAGGAGAATGTTTTTTGCCATCTAATATCGGAAATGATATCACTGTGCACGTAAAATCACATATTCTTTCGATTTGAATCATTACCTTTGAACTGCGACTCTTCCTAAGAGATAGAAAGAGGTTTTACCGTAAAAATTGGGGTAGAATCAAAACATTTAAGAAAAAAAAGGTATGAAAAAATGTTTTGTCGGATATCTAGAGACGCGGCAGCGTCTCGAAGTCGAGCAATTCAAAAGAAAATTATTCAAGTTTGAGTTGGCCGCCGACAACTATACAGAGACATGGAGATTTACTGGTCATATTTGAATTTTAAACTGTTATACCGCTGAACGTGAAGTACGGTCTATAGAAAATGCTATGAAATGTTACCGTTGTAATACTAGTTTTTTTTGTTCAATTGATCCTCGTTCAATCGTATGGTCCCGCAATTGAAGGAGATATAGGCAAGGACAATGACATCTCCGACTTTTCCGTATCTATGATCTTGATCTGTCCCTTCATCTACCTCATTGCTCCATCACTCTTCGACTTTTATACTGTACGCGTGTCACGGGAAATAAGTTCTCGCTATGACTCAAACCACGCACTCCTGCCATGTTTTATGGTAGCTTCATCAAATCTCGCGGTCGTCGGCATTGTAACATTTTACGTTCACTGCTAAAATTATACTGTCTCATGTTAATTTGCGATGGCTTTTTGTCGTGCCGTCTGACAGACTACTAAATTATACTTGTAGATACGTTAAGTGTACTTTTTTATGTGGCCACTTTTTTATGAAGTATCTTTCATGTTGAATGTGCTCCGAAAAATTTCATCTAGACCTGAAGGCACAAGGTTCCCGCGAAATTGTATTAACCCTTTAAGGAGGGTGGCTATACACACCTCGCGGGGCAGGCAGTAAGAAAGGGGGTAAGCCTATGCTTATACACGGGTTTCTCCGATGGCTGCCGACCGCGAAAAATAAAAAATTTCCGTCATTCAAGTAGATGAAAATGAACAATCATCGACAAATTTTTACGTAATATATCAATAAATAGTAGTATATAAACGGTCAAAATAATTATTTATAGTATTCACATCGAAAATGTGGTTATCGATGTTGAAATGTGGCAATTGCGCCAATCAGCTGGTACCCCTGACGCGTTTACGCGAGACTCGAGACGTAAACAAACGTTGCCATGGATAGTGCTAATGGGCATCTGCAGTGTACTTATTTTTTCATAAAAATTCTCATTAGGTTTCTTCATATCTACTTTAACATTACTCTCATTTATAGATAGTAAATGATGAATAGCATAAAAATAATAATAATAATTACTATTGTTACTAGACAATTAAAGAGTGTATTGAATGTTACTATTTTTTTAGAGAAAATTGCCATACGATAATTTGTTCTTAAAGACTCGAGTCTATTTGAGTGTTGACATTGTTACGCTGATCTATCACGGCCGATTTTGCGACGTTGCCACGTCTGTGGCATGACAGATAGCTTTCAGTTAAAACAATCACAAAATGCTATTTTATTTTTTGAATATCTCAATAACTATGCAGACGAAACGTTTCGCCTTTTGAAAAACTTCTTTCCGAACATGTATGGAATCTTTCCGAACTATTTTCATTAAATTCTTATCATTTTTGTCGAAGCTGTCAAGTGTAGTTATAACACATTGCATGGTTTTGCTATAGCTGTCGTGTATACGAGTTCAAATTCAACAATTAATTACAGAACACCTATGCAGACGATCGACTTGAAATTTTGCACAAAAACGTGTTTTTTACTGACGTATATACCCAAAAAATTTCAACTAATTCTTATAATTTTGGTGAGTGTAGCCAGCTTCCTTAACGTCACAAAGACACTTTTCAGAAGTCTTCTTTCGACGTGATTATTTACCATGAAAATGTCAGCAAAACAATTCCTAAAATACCTTGCCAACTATTTTCAAGGGTGCTCTCTCGAATGGCGCAACTCAAATTTCGATGACAATTTTTTTATATCACATTTTTGCAACATAAGTCGAAAAGACAAATTTTTGAGTGACATTTTTTTTCACTTTGAATTTCGGAAATCTTATCGGATTATTTTCGGACCATAAAGTGCTCCAAAGGTGTCCTCGATAGTTGTACTTTCGAAATGTGCAAAAAAAAAAAATTTTCTCCGACGTTATACCCGCAAAATAACAACAAATAGACTAACAAATTTTGTCTATTTTGGAGTTCTCAAATATTGTGATCGGAACGAGTCTTTTACGGTCCGATGTAAATTGGCTTTCGTTTTTGAGGGTTTTTCGGGGCGCTGATTAAGAACTTAACATTATTTTTGCAACGTTAATTTGTTTAAACAAATTTCTTGATCAGTCAATGTCACTATGTAAGTTGCATATGGCTTCCGATGTGTTTGGGTCGCTCGTCACGAATTTGACATTGTTTTTGCCAAATTAATTTGTTTAAACAAATTATTCAAAAAATCATTGTCCCTATGTATACTGCATACGGTTTCCGATGTTCTTCCGGCAGCTCGTCACGAATTTGGCATTGTTTTTGAAAATCTAATTTGTTTAAACAAATTGTGACAACATTTCAAAATCTGCCAAGAGTGCAATCTACGGGAAATAATAGTGCAAAAAATGTGTGTCCATTTTCTATTTCGAAGATAATGTAAGTTGCTGTGAAATTATTATCAAAATTATAAACACATAGTAAACATATGACATGCTTTGCCATCGCTGAACCCAACATGGAATCTAACACAGAATTTTGATTCATCTCGTATCTCGCTTGGTATTTACATCGTTCCTTATCTGTCTCAGTATTAAAAAATATTTAAAAATTTGGAATATAAAAATTAAATTAATTAATTAAAAAAAAGATGATTCCCAATAACATGCACCTCCTCGTGGTGGGAATCGGGCAACATCGGTTGGGTTACGCGATGGCAAAGCATGTTGTATATTTACCATGTGTTAATAATTTTGATAATAATTTCACAGCAACTTACAGCAGCATCATCATTCTCGAAATAGAAATTGGACACATATTTTTTGCACTATTGTTTTCCGTAGATTGCACTCTTGGAAGATTCTGAAATTTTGTCACAATTTGTTTAAACAAATTAGTTTTTCAAAAATAATACCCAATTCGTGACGAGCGACCCAGAGAACATCAGAAACCATATGCAGCATACATAGGGACAATGATTTTTCGAATAATTTGTTTAAACAAATTTATTTGGCAAAAACAATGTCAAATTCGTGACGAGCGATCCAAAAAACATCGGACACCATATGCAACTTACATAGTGACATTGCCTGGTCAAGAAATTTGTTCAAACAAATTAATGTTGCAAAAATACTGTCAAAGTCTTGATCAGCGACCCGAAAACTCCTGTAAACGAGAGCCAATTTACATGTGACCGTAAAAGACTCGTTTCGATCACAATATTTGAGAACTCCAAAACAGAGAAAATTTGTTAGTCTATTTGTTGTTATTTTGCGGTCATAACATCGGAGAAAAAAAAATGTTCTTGCATATTGCGAAAGTACAACTGTCGAGGACACCTTTAGAGCACTTAATGGTCCGAAAATAATCCGATAAGACTTCCGAAATTCAAAATGAAAAAAAAATGTCACTCAAAAATTCGTGTCTTTTCAACTTGTTTTGCAAAAATATGATATAAAAAAAAAATGTCAACGAAATTTGAGTTGCGCTATTCGAAAGAGCACCGTTGAAAATAGTTGACAAGGTACTTTAGGAATTTTTTCGCTGACATTTTCATGGTGAATAATGACGTCGAAAAGAGGACTTCTGAAAAATATATTTGTGACGTTAAAGGGTTAAAGGGTTAAGTAGTCGCGTTGCGGAACGAGCTGCGCAAACAACGTTGCAGTAAACGCAATTCGACACCAAAAAAATTCTCAGGAAACTAAAAAGTGGGAACTCTAATTCTCAAAGGTAATTTCACCCACTTCCAACAATAACCAGCCCAAATAAAAATGGCCTCCATCAAAACCGCCAGTCTAACCGAATTTGGAACATCATTTTGATGAGTACTCACTATCCTTTCTTCGCGACGAAGAATTCGAAACATTATTCGATGAACCAACGCCACTATTCTGACTCCCCTCTAATTTTTTAGCGCTTTTCTTGAACCTATAATTGCGTGAAAGATCATCATGTGGAGATGCACAAAAAACCTTTTAAAGCTTGAAGTTTCTAGTTTTGAGATTTTTCAGTGAAATTTGTCTTCTGCTGCACACATTGCAAAATCAAAAAAAAATCACGAGACAACATTTAACAATTTTTAGTTTTTTTAAAATTGCCCATGGGCTCAGAAATTTTTTTACCGACTAAACCGACGTTAGGTTTATTGAACTTGATCCATTTAACTTCCATTTAGTTTTTCGTTCGACTCTGAACGGCTCTACCGCTAAGATATCGGCTGTTGAATGAAATGGTACCCATTTGCTTTTAATAATCGATATCTTATGGAACAATCATCGTGCACTAAACGCGGAAGGCGTTTTAGAAACTTGGATCCATCCTCTAATAGAGCGCTTTGTTGTCATACTTTATTATCAACTTGAAAAGAAATACAAAATATGAAACCATTCTTTACCTTCCAGAATTTTTAGTAAATTTTATGTAATCATGACCTACTTCATCTTAGCAAAATTTATTTTTTGCAAGCCACAATTCTTGAGGTTTAAATTAATTCTATTGATGAATGCTTTGGTTAATAACACTGTTCGTAGTAGAGTTTGGTTGAAAATGTATTATTTTATATCACCTGCATTAAACCGGTGAGGTATAATGTTAAGCCAGCCAAACGAACACAGTACCATACAAAACATTTAGTTTCAGATTTTATGTCATCCTTGTCCGGGTCATATTCGTTCAATGTAAGCCTTAAAATATTTGTGCCATTCTTACTATCGAGTAATCTAATTTGTTGTATGGTACATGTCTGAAATTTTCTCACTACGACTGGCTCTGGACATTGGAACTTTCAGTGTCAGTATAGATGAGGTGAACGCGTGGCACGGGGAAAAAACACGATTTCAGACATCATATGATGCCGGCACTCACCTCAGGCTCGGGTAGTCAACTCCCCGTGCGTGTCTTATCCCTTGTCACAGAATATACTATTGCATTAATAGAACTTCGAGCTTTAATGATTTTCTTTGCATCTAGATACTTCACGCAGTTATAGCCTTTCAAAAATCACGAAAAATTTAAGAAAACTCTTCTGTTCCATTAATTTATTCTAAACAAATCACCAGAGATTCAAATAACGCCGTCGACATAGGGTACGGTCCAGTTAGCGCTGCAAATGCTTCGGCGAGATCGAATTTGCATGGTAAAGCATAGGAAATCGTAGCAATAAAAGCATTTGTAGCGCCAAATGTATGGCACCTATAGTGTCTCATTAATACGTACTGTACTTTCAGTTTGTTTTCTCCTATGGAATAGCATCGTTCACTATCATTGTCACAACCCACTTTGATGATGTATCATTAAGAAATTAATACATGTAGAAATTCGTTACCGTCATTTTCGAAGCATTACTTTGTTTTTGTAGATCTATTGATCTTATTTACAATTTAGAGATATTGTTACGAAAGAAACATCTGGATATTGACACAACGCTCACGTGAGAACGTTCGGTGGGATAAGCAAACACCTTTGGAAACATCGCGACACGTGTTACTACCTGTAGTCGTGTCTTGCCTTCGTTCGTCAAAGAAAACATTATCCCCAGCGTGCTAAAGAGGGAGAAATGTAACAGTGTTAGGCGATGTTTAGTAAAAATCAATACCGAGCATATGAGCGCGCACACGAACAGATACCGCCCATGCCACCCTTTATCATCTGGAGAAACAAGCAAACTCATTCGTATGACAGCCAAAAACTGCTTACAGTGTAACAATAAGAACGTTGCTTTAAGGAAGAGCGATGATGACTCTAGTAAACTAAACTTTACATTTTAGGCATATATACAGTACCGTCCAAAAGTTTGGAAAAATGACGATATCTTAATTTGCCAAGCGGCATTTTAAAAGGGACATATGTAACTTCATTTAACTTTTTTCAAAACAACTTTAGGATGTTTTTTGAACCCGGTACGCGCTTCGAAAGATGGTCGTTTTTTTGGCTTTTTTTGAGAGGTTGTAATTTTCCAATTCAAGTTGCCTTATTGATCACAAAGATTCAACGAACACAGCCGACAGTGTTTTTTACGTGTTTCTTAACCCCAAGTAGCATAATGAAATCGATGTATGAGCGGACACGCAGATTTTGCCATCCACGTGTAATTCATTCACCAACTTTAATAATTAATATTTCAAAAACCGTACTGTGAATCTCGTGAAAACCTTGCATAAGCATACAAGAAGGTCTCGACAATGCTGTAAACAAAATTTGGACTTTTATCTTGGAGTCGCAATAATCACCGAACCTCCTTACGACATTAATGTTTTTCTAATGCTACTAAAATAATTATTTTACTGTAATGTGTTATACTTTTATGTCTTTATACTTATATATTATGAAAGAAACTTTTTCAGAGTATGCTGGTTCTGGATAAATTGGAGTCATTCACAAAAAAGTGTATTTACCCCAAGACACAAAGTTCGTGCACTCCGATCGCTTATTTTTAGAGTTTCAAGAAGTATTGTATGATGATTATAACTGAAAGACTATTATGGTCTTAAGGGATAACACCACTGTAAATTTGGCAAAAGAAAATTTTTTGTTTTATGAACTTAAAAAATACTGTGAACCCTTTGTAATATGGGACGAGCTCGTCTTTACCGCAGTATGTCATCGAAACGACCGTTGAATAGATTTGAGGTTCAGAACGAAGTCCGCAGCGCAACAGCGCTACGGAGCAGCTGCTGCTCCGAACCGACCGCCGGCTCTATACAGGGTGAGGCAACAACTTCCATCAGTAGAAATATTTCCTCAAATATCAGACTTGGAAAAAAACTTTTGAAACAAAAGTTGCATAGTTCGCAGGGGGTCATCGAATGGTGGCTACGAACCTTATCCGTGTGGAGGCGTTTTGAAGATTTCAAGGTCACCTCTATTTTTTCAAATGGGACCATCATGTTCTTTTTCAGAATGGATTTTTCTGAAAATTGCTGTGTGAACGTTTTTTTGGTTCCTCAATGGAATTCTGAAGAAAAAACATAATGGTCCCATTTGAATATACATTCAATAACTTCCTTGAATTGTATTTTCGTATCGATTTTCTTCCCAACCAAAAAAAAAAATTCGTAAAAACAGCGTTTTGTTAGGCCGTTACAGTGGTGTTATCCCTTCAGACTTTCCCAGTTACCATCGTTATTATAAAAGTTTTCGGCATGAAGATAAATGTCTCGTGAATGTTTCAATTTACATTACCGGAACTAAGATCTCTGATATTGTTGGGCTGCGGTTACCAGTCAGTCTTATTGCACCAGTTGCGGTTAATCGAACAGCTAGTCAGTTGGACACGCTACATTTAATTTCGCTCATGAAACACTGCGTGCCTGCTACATCATTTCGAATCCAAGGAGAATTTTTTACACTCTTCAAACCATAACCCTGATCTAATATGTGAACCCGTTCCTTTCTTCCCGGTCAGATCCCGTTTCCTTTTTGATATGACCCACATTCAACAACCCTTCTGAAATTTGGTTTTGCAATACATTTTCAGCGTAACGAACGATAAATAAAAATAGAATTATGGTCAAGCATGCGACGTTCATGATCAGGCTCAATATTGCTTCACAAGTGAATTTTTCATACAAATTATAAATTTTCAATCAAAACCGATATGTGTTTCATCAACGTACACCTCGAACAAGCATGCATGGTAAACATTTACCGACAGGCCCAGGTACCAATGGGTGGCGGCTTCATGGTACGCCGGCCGGCGTATGGTTTCATTGAGCGAAACCTCATTTTTCGTAACCTAATGATTCGGGAGTGATTACTAGTTTTCTTTCTCTCTAATCTCGCAGATGCTATATGGTAATGGGGTGCATCTGCTCCAATTGATCGTTAGGAGCGGAAATGTACAGCATCGACATGACAATAAAAAGTACCGTCTTGTTCAGTGACAATCCGAAAAAGGGTGAACGAAAGAATTACTTCATTATAATGGTAAAAGTGACAACATTTCCATACAAGTGTTCTCGAACCAGTAATAGTGGCAACCACAGCATGATGCCCTATGGCGCCATGCTGGATGGCGGTGGTAATAGAACATTTCAAACTTTTTCTTGTTAAAAAAATTGAAAAAAAACAGTGCAATCTATTCCAAACACCTCTCTTATAGGTTTTTGAGATCGCAAAATCAACATCCATGATTGGCTGTTAAGTATAAATATTAAAAAAAAACAAATTGGACCAATTTTTATTGAGGCACTAGGCTACGGTACGAGCACGGTGCGAGGGTGTATTTTTCGAAATTATTTTCAACCAAACGATAAATGGAATTTTGTTTAATACTCATAGTCAATATATACAAGTAGACGAGCGTATACAAATTTTTGTACTCTAATCTGAAGCATAGTTTGCGGTGTACGCCGCTTCCAAAAAGACACTTGGACGATGTTGCTGCTCGGCCGTTGGCAACGATTAGGTCACACGGTTCATCTGAAAGATAAAATAAAAATATATTCAGAAACTAGACATATGTTTATAAACGGAGGTAGGGGAATTTCAATATCTAAAAAAAAATAGCGGACCAGCGAAATTTATTTTCAATTTTTTTGAAATTTGAATCGTTTATAAAAAAACAGAAGGGGGCCCTTTGTAAAAAAAACCCTACGTGGTGTCATAGGAAGCAGTTTTCGGAAGAGTTTAAGACTTGGCGCATGCAAATCGGATCGATAGTTTTTTCAATATGTTGTCAACCATGTTGAAAACGTAGTTTCAAGTTTTGCTGAGGGATAATTCAACACAAAAACTAAATTTTGTACTTTTCTCTTTTTTTTTTTGTTTCTCACCGTTATTCAGCTATTCCTGGACCGTACGAAAGCTCCTTAGCGTCCAGAGACTCACCATTTTTTTCATGTTTTGCACGTAGGCTTCGTGCTCGGCTTCGAATATTCGCTTCTCGTCGATATTTTGACAATATTGGTAGAGTGTTTCACCAATACTCCAATACATTTATGACGCCAATATGATCATTGTCAAAAAGTATTGAAACAATATTAGCAACAGTTTCAACTATGGATGTGCCACTCTACGATGTCTTTGGCGTAAATTTTCATATAACAGAGTTCAAACACGCGTTATTCTGGTGAAAAGCGCCTAAACGTCGTTGACATTACTTCCACACACTTAACACTTCACGATCTCACATATTGCTGTCAAAACAGCAATGAAATTTATCAGTTTGTACCGGACAATTGGATTTATTGTAAGGGAATCTAGTTGGCCACTGCTCAACTTTTTCGCAGAGCTGCTGGCACTCAGCTCTTTTCTCTCAATTTCATATCTATTGGATGGACCCGAATCCTTCAAATTCCTTGTCGTTTGTTCTCCGACGACATGTCTGTTTGATGTTTTATCCATTGCGATACACAGAATGCACGATACGTATCGAATGATAGATACGAATCGTGCGACTGCCGGAAATTAACTGACTAATTCGTGTCGGATTTTTCTCCACTTGGTTAACAGATTTCTATTAAATTTGGAAACAGGAATTTTCCACCTCTCTACTACTAGCAAATACAATACCTTAATTGACAATAATTTTCAAAGAATTAGGATTCGTAGAGGCCAACAAAGGCTCGCCAGGTAGCAAACCCGTACGGCAGCCGCACATCTGCCGCTATGCACGGTCATGTGCTTGGAACGATTTCACATAAAATGCTGGATCTTCGTCCATTTTACAAATTTCTTTGAAACATTTGGTGAGAATATTTGTAACAAATGCATCTCTCAGAAAATGAAAAAAAAAAATTGAAGTTTTTTTTCTGCCGTGATCTGGTGTCTCAAAAATGTGCTTTTTATGTAAGAAAAATAAAAAGTTTTAGGCTCATTTGGATAAAAGAATCGTGTTTGTCAGGTGGAAATACGTCGAAAATGATACATTGGGTCAAGAATTTGCGAATTGGCGTCATCCGGCCTGTCAAAAGGTTAATCGTGTTCATACCTGGGGTATTTCTTGCAACGACTAGCTCGACAAGCCCACGCGCCTTTTGAAGAATGGAAATTGCTTGTTCGTGCGATATATTGGAATCTAGTGGTTGTCCATCGATGGCTAATATTTGATCCCCTTCCACCAATCGGCCATCGCTACAACAGAGTAAAGCAACAAAATGCATTTCGTCAGTGTAAGCTACATGACTAAATATTGTTAGTAACGTGAAATTTAAAAAATATATAAGTTTGTTCATTCTTAGTACAGTGGAATTCAGTCCTTTGTTTTGCGTCCTTTAAAAAAGTACTAACCCTCCCACTGGTAGGCCCCCCAATGGCGGTTTGTCTGAAGAATAGAATTCTGATCATTCAAGTTCTACTTGAATGGAATTCATGGGTTTGAAACTTCACTGATTAAGATTCTGACCAAAGAAAATGAAAACAAATTGTGGACACGAAATTTCACATGATTACTGCTGTTTTTTCGAAGTCGTTATCGTTGGTAAGATACCTCCGTTTTCTATATTTCTGTTCTTTGCTTTTTGAAAGTGTTGAATGTAAAAGTATGATTGTCTTTGAAGAAATATTTATCATAAAGAAATATCTTTTCGGCAATCAGAAATGCCCACTTGACTCTCAAATCGTTTACCAGTGAATGAGTGAAGCACAACTGAGATTTTGTAGCTCACGGTCATGGTTCGATACCGATTTCCGGCGAAAAATCGATGACAGTTTTGAGCCCCGAATAAGATTGCGATCGTTTGTAGCAAAGTATTCCCAAAAATCGGTACATCAATCCGTTGTGACACATGTGTATATTAATTGATCCGAAATCGTTCGCAAGCGTTGAAGAATTAGAGACTAAGATCAATTCACTATATATTATTTCAGTTTCACGAGTACTTGAAAATCAACTCCGTATGCAGTAATTTTTATACAAAAATAGAATAATGATTTCTGTTATTAAAGTATGCTTACAGAAATAAATAAAAGCATGACGATATGGCAAATCAAATATTTTTTTTTAAGTCATGTATTCTATGTGAAACGGTATAACAACACCCTAACACTTCGAGCTTGCGGAAGATTTAATCTTTTTCATACTTTTGAATCCGAACAAAAAGCTGCTTGCAATTGATCATTGGGTACACAATGAACGCTCATTGAAACCTAGGAGAAATTCGTTCGAAAACTTCTTCAATTATCATCTCGATTAAAAAAACAGGACGGCGAATGACTTTCTAAGAAGTCATATAACAGCATGGATTATTTATGGAATATCTTTGTACATGATATTAGAGTCTTGGGATATTATTGTTATGAGATTTCGTTTTGTTGATTTTTGTGGCCAAGGATATTTTTGCGTGGGATTTATTTTCTGGGACTTTTTGGTGAGCAATCATTACAACAGGCAGACATTTGAACAGGAATCGATTCAGAAATAAACGATTGAAGCCCACTTCGCATAAATAGAGGTAGTGTCAGCATCGCGGCTAGACAAGACACAGTCCATTTCTTTTTCACTACAATGAAACTCATACATGATATTTTAGATACAAAAATAATCATAGTGTGAAATAGGTGGTTTTACGAATGTAATACAAGATGTACATTTGTACATTTTTTTGTACATTCATGTGTACATCATTTTGAGTCGAATCGCGACGAAACAGTTTCAGATCTGATCGACATTATGTATTACGGGAGCAGAAAAACTCCACGTACGAGAAAATTAGTCGATTCAATCGTTGATATTTGTTGAAAACATCCCGTGACCTTCGATAATTTTCTGCATATTTTAGACGTTTCTCACTAAACGGATCTAATTGCGAAAGTTTCATATTCTTGAATCAAAGTTTTATTAGCACGGATACCAGATAAGTTATCGGTTAAATATCTTGATTTCAAAGTAAATTATTCATTTTAACTATCCAATAACACCTATTGAAATTTCGCATCCACCATCGTCGTTACCTCGGCCATATCATATTAAAAACGAGATTTCTGTCTAATGAGGACGATCATACCCACGCTATATTAAGCGCTATTGTAATTACCACTCTGAATTCTTAAATTTTCGTTAACAGCGGTAATCGTAACGGTGAACAAAAAATGTCGAATATTCGATATTTGCACACACACGATGATAGAAAAATGTGCTTTATAGACATTGTTTCATAATCATCAGTGATGAAATTATGGATTCGAATGACTGTTTAGCCAGGTAGAATATTTATGACCTTCTAATCATCAGCCAATTTAATTTTTCACTGCACTATCGGCCTACAATTTTCTCATCTCAACGGATTCCAGACATTGAAGCTTCAAGTTCCAATACAGTTTCAACACGACAAAATACGATTCCTGACTTATTGCGGTGCTATCACTCGCCTTCCACTTGGGAAATCAACTTCACCCACGTCTGAAGTCACCTTGTTTCACCCCTACTCACACTATATACCATTTTTTTGTGAACACGTGTGGACCTTACCGGTTGGTAAATTTATCCAGTAGTAATCCATCACTAACAACACATTTCATACCGGATCCATTATTACACGGTTAATCATATTTTCGCAAAATCTGTGTATTCGACATCATTAATACGCCTTGCAATCGTAAGTGATGCGTGCACAATATCCGAAACGTATAGTGTACATCAAAATAACCACTGCACATGTCTTATTCGATTAAATAAAATGACGATTCGCGACGTATTTTTGAGAGCGCACTGTAAATCATTCATCAAAATTCAATAACTGAATTCCCGCAATGATGAAAGTGGGTCGTAGTATTTTATTCGTAGTAGCGTAGACTAAGTTCACGATCGATGTCACCGACAAGCTCGTATCAAGTGCTGGAGTATTGTGCATCGTATCGACAATAGACGAACTGATCAATGACATTAATTTCCAGGTGTTCATGTTACTATTTCCTAAGGTTTTTCGAAGACTGATTCGCAATTGTATCTTGTTAAATTGATACTTTGGTTCTACTGGTTCAATTTGCGTAATGGTTGGATCAATGCGAGCATGCGCGTTATGTACGGACGGCGACCAGGTATGAGCATACGATGCGCACCCCCCTGGCATGTCTGAGATCTCATTCGTATTACGTTGCCTCACAACCATCATGTATTTATTTCATGTGCATTTCATGTATTTATATCATGTTTATTTATGAATTCTACTTTGTAAAAAAACCAAGATAAAAATGATACATTAAGTTTGAGAAGTTTTTTTATTATTTATGACAAAAAATAACGTTTTCAATGAAACTTATACAAAGTAGTATTGTCATATTCAACTACAATATTTAGAAAATGTCGAGATGTTCTCCACGAGTAATTAATCGTAAAAGTCAAAAGTGTCATTTTCACTTTGACAGCCAGTAACTCAGCGACAAATCATCTTACAGAGCACAACAGTCCAAATTGAAGATTGAAATTCAAAAATAGAAGAGTACATCTTACATTATACAAACAGTAAACTTTCGGATGGATTCCGCGTGTGTTATAAGCTGTTTACCGCCGTTTGGCAAACGTTACAATCTGAATCTTCAGAGCTGGATAGTTTCACTTCACAAATGTATCCTCTAGATATTTAAACCATGTCAAAAGTTTCATGATTAATTATTAGCCCCGATAAACGATTAAACGTGATTTTGCCTAAAAATGGGACTTTGGACCGTTGTACCCAGCGAACAGTTGAATTTACCGATTTGGCTTCTATGGCGGGATTCTTTACCGCGTTACCGACGATTATCGGTATCGCTACCAATGTAAACTGTATTGGTAACAATCGTCGTTGACGCTACAGGAAGGTTTTTTAGAGAATTTAATGCCCTACACGATACAATCGTTGAAAAAAGAACAAAAAATGTCATACAGAAAATCACCAAAATATTCTTCATGACAATCTTCCCATGTTAATCAAATGGAATAATTGACCTTCAATGCGCTAGTGCCACGATGGAGGCATAGCAAAATGCTTTTGAGAGGATTTTTTGATGGGTGAATCTAATATTCTGAGGAGTGGAGAAGAACATTGTTTTGAACTACCCCAATACACATACGTATTTATGCGTTTCAATAATAATTTCAGGAGTTCACGATTTTTTTTCTCGGAACCAACGCATATAACGCCAAAATTCACAAAAATACTTTCATTTTCAAGAGTACTTTAGAAAAATAGAAAGGATATGCAGAAAGGGAAGCGAAGAAAATGGGGAGGGGAAAGACGGGGAGAATGAAGGGGAATAGAGTATAAGAAAAAGAAAAAGGATAAAGGAGTAGTATACGAAAATGATTGATCGAGAAAAAAGGAAACAAATAGAATGAGTAAGGTGGTGAGAAGAAAGATGAATATGTAAAAGATTATTTTGTAAAAAACTGAAAAGTTGTGCAAATAAAACTCTATTATTATTACTTTCATTTTCAAATTTCACGTAGAATACAACGGATTTTTTCTCATTCATGAATATCGATTTTTTGAAAAAGTGGCAGAGTTCAGACAGAACGTCGTCTCGCGAGCACGATGGTCTTTTGTTCAAACCGAAATTTTCTGTCCGTCTGGAGCAAATTATGTATCAAACGAAAGATCGGCGTTTCTCACTTATACAATCAATAACGCTAAGAAGGCCAGTTCCTTCATTTAGACATTATTTTTATCCGGACATGTGGAAACAGATTATCGATCATTTGACACGAGATAAACAGGTTACAAGATGTAATTAGAGGTTACAAAGACCGTTGATGAATCTTTCTTCAATGATAAACAAACGAATCTACAAATAAAATAAATAAATAATAATAATAATAATATAATGAAAATAAAAATAATCGACTGTTGATCAAATCTACTTGATTGATAAAAAAACCAATCCAAAATTGTTATTGAGTAGAAACAAAAGCTTCGATAATTGAAATCGAAATAGAAAAATGCAAAAAGAAGACAGTACAACTTCAACCAAAAACATATATTTTGCGCGTCTGAAAGGTGGGGGGGGGGGGGCGCTTCTTACATGTATTTTTGTGTGTACAATAAATCTCTGTAATCAAAAAAAAAATTAGACAACCATAAATGATTGACGGATTAGAGGTAACAATGCTCGATCGTCACATGGCAGAGCTCCCACAAACAAAATTATTTCGTATTCCTAGAGCTTCTTGCTGTTCAATATGACAAAGTTCACTTAGCATCCTACGTTCTCTGGTTTCATAGTTTGCTAGGTTATACTACTGGTGTTTTTGTTCTCACCTAGCAACCATAACTATTTATCTCTTTCATCGCTATCCATTGTGTTATAGAATTTCAAACTGATTAAACATATCCAAAAAATCATCCCCCCCCCCCGCCTCAACGGAATATCACTATTCGTGATGCCTACTAGCTGATAAGAACCTTGAAAAAACCTGAGGTCATTTTTCGGAAAAGCCGCACTTCGAAATATTTACCAAACTTTCATCCTCCCTCAACTGATTATCATTACTGGAAATGCCTACTAGTTGATAGAATCATTAATTTTTAAATATTTACCTGAATTTTCAATTAATGTTAGATAATAACGTTTGTCAGCGATCAGTTGGTCATTTTGGACAGGCTGGACTAGTGATTCCTACGAGAACCACCGAACTCCGTCGAAAACGTTAGCTGTATCCGCACGGGTTTTCTGCAGTTCCGCTGAGCCTTCGTGCATATGCGATACAGGGAATGGAAAGACGGCTACAGACGCTCATTAAAAAGAGGTTCAAGGGCAACGGAAGAGAAAGATTGAAGACGGGAAAAAGGAACATAAAAAAGGAGCGTGAAAACTTAAACCGACTTACGGCAGGAATTAACATAACATTATAATATCAACAAACTTGGCGTGCATGGTTAAGAAAAAAAAGTTCGGCGAAGGAATTCCCTATTGTTCAATTGTACATGTCGGGTATAGTTTACCCTTCGAATACCGGAGCCGAAAATCTCACAAAAACATTGCAAAATTTGTCGATCTAATTTTTCTCAAAACTTCTGTGAAAATAATTTTTGTGCGAAAATCTCATCGATAGAGATTTTTTTTCACTCAGTAATCTTTTTTCACTTTTCACTCACTATAATATTTTCCACTTTCATCTCTTGTACTCACGCGCAATCGGAAAACGTTAAGACCTCGACATCGGAAAAGGTTAATAGACTTTGACATTCAGCACTGACGTATTGATTTTTCGGTGATCTTCCTACTTCGCGTCGCCTGTGTTAAAAGGATGGATGACGAATGCGATGTATATATCACCAACTTCTATCCGCAACTTCGTCCACACAGACTTCGATTATTATCTATTTATGGACCTTTTCTACTTACTGTAATACACTCCTATATAAACTATACTGAAAGATTTATTTCGTTCAGCGAAAACATGCAGATTTTGCGATTTAGAAAAACGTGAGCAAGCTACGTAGAGCTGACCGTGGGAAAAACATGCTGTGCCTAAATGTATAGCGGCTACCTTTAAGGTTTGATCCTGTGATTTATTGATAGTCATTGAAAATGCAACTTTCAATGGCAATTGCAGACGTTTAAAATGAAATGGTAAATTATTACCCATGTTTTTTTTTGTTATTTGCAATTGTTTATAAAAAATTATATTTTATCAAGTTATGCTGAAAATCGTTATTTTGTAAAACGGACTGTACAAATCGATTGTACGGAAAAAATTATGACGAAAACCCATAAAATCATATTTTGTCGAAGTTCAATTTGTTGGCGTAAAATGGCAATAAACATTTGAACGACAAATTGAACTATGACAAAAATTCAATTTGTTAGCGTAAAATGGAAATGAAGAATTGAACAACAAATTGAACTATGACAAAAATGATTATACAGGTTTTCGTGACAATTTTTCTCGTAGAATAGATTGATGCAGTTCATATTGCAATAACAATTTTCAGCATAATTTGTTTGAATAATTTTTTTATAAATAATTGCAAGTTACAATAGAAGAAACACGGGTATTTTTTTCACATTTGCCTGTCAATAGTATAGTTAATTTGGTGCTATCTGACCTCAGTTTTGCTTGGGATTTGACGTAGTCACTTTTACTCTTGTCATGCGATTGTTTATTACCGTTTTACGCTAACAAATTGAACCCTCAAAAAAAAAAAGATTACATAGGTTTTTTAGATTTTCTCGAGAGAAGCAATACCACCATATCTTTTTTGCGTAACTCTGACGGTTTATGCAAGTCACGCCGAAATAGCTCTCAGATAGCCGGATTTTCTCCGACTTACTTGACACTTATTGTTGTAATTTAACCAATTAACTCAATATCGTTATAAATTATAGGCTATGTTATTCTGATGTATATAACAATAATACTGTCAAGTTCCATCAACATCCGATCAGTAGTTTTTGCGTGAAAGAGTAACAAACATCCATCCATCCATCCTCACAAACTTTGACATTTATAATATTAACCCTTCAACGGCCACGCCTATTTTTGGACGACTTGGAATTATCTGCTATATTATCATAATTCATATAGTCCAGGAGCTGAATACAAAAAATGGTCTTATTTATGACACCGGCCCAGACCGATTATAACCGACGAATTCGTGTAGGGCCGAATCTCCTGATAAAGGCCTGATACTTTCCAACCACAGATTTTGGGAGGCTTTTTTTTGGCACGCGGTCAAAGTTGGCAAAACCATGTTTTTGAGAGATAGCGTCAAAACTATTGATTCCAGGAAAAAAAAGTGATGTTACTATTTGTAGGTATTAGAAAAACGAACAATTTGGCGGGTCGCAAACTGAAATCGGTTGATTAGTTCGCTCGTAATAAATTAAAATATAGCCAAAATGGCCAATTCTATTATACTCTATTATTGATTGAAAAATGCGTGTACAGCCTCTAAAATCTCAGAATATATGACCCTCGGTACACTGAACAAGTGTGCAAAACCGGAGCTCGATCGGATGAATAGTTTTCGAGCAAAGCTATTTGTTATAAAAAAACCGACCTTTTTCGCGAGGAATTTGCAGAGCCGGAGAATGTCGCAGCGTAATGAAACAAAAACGAAGTTAATCCGAAAGAGTCGGACAATCATGTACACTTCGGAGCAAATCGATTTTTCATAATTAAAGGGGTGCAAAACGGCTCCAAAAAGAGGGTACGTTTTTTACTCATAAACAAATGGAATTCCATCGCGAATTTTCAAGTGACAGAGTCAGGACCGGCATTTTCCGAAAGCTGTCGTTTTTCTACGACTTCAGAAAAAAAGAAATTTGCAAAAAGGGCAGCACTTGTCATTCCATTATAAGAAAAAATTACCTAATTGAGGCCATTACAACTACAAAAAACACCAAAGGTTCTTAAATTTGAAGAATATTTTTTTTCAATGAAAATTATAAAACGTAATAACAAGTGCTGCAATAACAAAACATTTCTGATTGGATTTTTTTTTTCATACGTAGAGTGGTTGTAGAACATCACAACGATGATATTCGAATCCAATTTCACCCAAAAGTCGAGTAAAAATTAGTGTAAAAAAAAATAAAATAAAATAATCATTGAATTCGGAGGTGAATTTTCCATTTTTCAAAATTTTGCATAACAAAATCATGATCAGCGGAAAAAGTTAGTCCAGATTAAAAAAAAAATCAACCGGATAAGTTAATTAGTTCTGTAGATATTCCATGTTCGTGGAATTTGAACGCGCGGATTTACCTTTTGCGCGAGCGCGCGCGGGCCAGAGACGGCTGCCCCCACTCTGCCGCCGAACGCGGCGTCACATTTGGCGTCTCAATGAAACGCTAAAATGAACAATAAATGTATATGGGATTTTTTCGCCAATTTTTCTTCAGTTAGCATAAGCCTTAATCTGTACGCTATCCAATTTTTAGCTCTCTATGTTAAAAAGAACAACTGCAATAATTTTTTAAAAACTAATTTTTTTATCTCCCCCTAATTAACTGTTTGCAAATTTTTTTTGTCCAAAGTCGTAGAAAAACGATCGCTTTCGGAAAATGCCAGGCCTGACTCTGTCACTTGAAAATTCGCGATGGAATTCCATTTGTTTATGAGTAAAAAACGTACCCTCTTTTTGGAGCCGTTTTTCACCCCTTTAATTGTGAAAAATCGATTTGCCCTAAAGTATACATGATTGTACGACTCTTTCGGATTAATTTCGTTTTTGTTTCATTACGCTGCGACATTCTCCGGCTCTGCAAATTCCTCGCAAAAAAGGTCGGTTTTTTTATAACAAATAGCTTTGCTCGAAAACTTTTCATCCGATCGAGCTCCGGTTTTGCACACTTGTTCAGTGTACCGAGGGGCATATATTCTGAGATTTTAGAGGCTGTACACGCATTTTTCAATCAATAATGGAGTATAATAGAATTGGCCATTTTGGCTGGATTTTAATTTATTACGAGCGAACTAATCAACCGATTTCAGTTTGCGACCCGCCAAATTGTTCGTTTTTCTAATACCTACAAATAGTTACATCACTTTTTTTCCTGGAATCAATAGTTTTGACGCTATCTCTCAAAAACATGGTTTTGCCAACTTTGACCGCGTGCCAAAAAAAAAGCCTCCCAAAATCTGTGGTTGGAAAGTATCAGGCCTTTATCAGGGGATTCGGCCCTTCACGAATTCGTCGGTTATAATTGATCTGGGCCGGTGTCACGTCAAATGTATTCAGCTCCTGGACTAATATGTTTACTTTCGAATTTTGGGCAATCCCGGCATTTATATCTCTATCGAGGACAGATTGATGGAACTCTAAAGTAGCCTGTCCGCTGGATTCTCATAGCATTTTTACCGACAGAGTCAAAGACAATTTAGCAAATTTATTACATTGGCAGTTAAAGGGTTGACTAAGAAACTGAACTTTAGTTGAGAAAAAATTTCAATCATGCTTTAACTAGGCTCAATTGAAAAAAAAATCGTATTGCATCGGTGAAGTGGCATTAGATTTTCGATAAGCAAAACCGTTTCAGAAATATACATGATTTAAATTGTTCCATAGCTGGAAGCCTATTTCCTTGTATAGTATCCGCGGCAGATCTCTGACGTTAGGTCATAGATAAAATGTTTAATTAATTGGCGTCTCTACATCTGTTGATTGTCCGAACTCAATCAAGGCACGCATGGTCTGGGTGCATTTACGATGAGGCTGATATATTTAGATGAGGTTTTTCCTTTTTTTCCTTGAAAGGGTGTTCCTGTCGCGATATCATGCGGATCCCACAGTTTCCGAATAACTTAATATTACATCGAACTTGACGAGGAAAGCTAATTGTTTTCTTTTGGTTGACGATGATCAGTGAGTTCTCGATTACATTATTTGTAGGTCTCCCAGCAGACATTAGGATTTGCTGCAGTAATCCTCTTTGTTCGGGACGATCTAAATAAATGAGGCATTGCCTTCGTACGTCTGTACGTCTGGAGGATGATGCCCGGGATTATATTTCAGGTTTTAGCGGGCCGGGTATTATTCTTTGGGGATGTTCCATTGGGAAGATTCGGTTCTGTTTCGAGAGGAGCCAGTAGATGTCCGTTTGAATTTACATAATTATTTTGACAATGAGAATTGTTTTCTGTGTAATGGCACCGTTGTGTCCTTTATTGAGGTTTCTTGGCTGGGTTGATCAAGACCTTCCGATTCTATACCGAGTGGGTTGGGATTGGCTAAGATTTCGGAAGATTTATTTTCTCGAATTTCTTCATTTGTGTCATTTTCTGAATTTCTGCAGACGTTCCAGGTCGTTCAAGTGTTACATTGTCTAGGGTCTTCCATAGTTCTGAAATCCAATGCTAGGCGCTGAACGTCAGAAAAATATTCATTTGAACAAGTTCTTGGAATAGTTGGGACAATTGGTACTTCCTCACTGCAATCGTTTCTTTTATGACTCTTAGCACCGTTTATATACGATGTTTATAAAAATAAATAGAATTTTGTTTGTCTAGATAATTCACTATTTGGATGTATATTTGCCACATAAGTCAAACCTATGGTGCCAAATCTTACTGTTTTAACCCTTGGAAGCATACATGTTTTAAATTATCGTATAAGGGTGAAAATTCTTACTCGGGGGTTTCTGGGGTCGCTGATTACGAATCCGAAGTCAGATTTTCGAAATTGAAGATGGCGGATCCAATATGGCCGACGCCAAAACAAAATTGTACGAGAATATTGATGAAAATTTTTACTCAGGGGTTTTCGGGGTCGCTTATTACGAATCCGAAGTTAGATTTTCGAAATTCAAAATGGCGGATCCAATATGGCCGACGCCAAAACGAAATTTTTATTCAAAAATTTTCATCGATAGTCTCGAAAAACTTTGGATATGTAAGCAGCGACCCCAAAAACCCCGAAATAAAAATTTTCATCAATATTCTCGTAGAATTACGTTTTAGCGGAGGCCATATTAGATCCGCCATCTTGAATTTTGAAAATCCGACTTCGGATTCGTAATCAACGACCCCAAAAACCCCTGTATACCAAATTTCAAGTTCTTTCCTTTGATAGATTCTTCAATAATGAATTCTTTCTAGAAAAATGTCATTTTTTTCAGTTTGTTTGTTTATAAATTCTATATTATAAACAATCATGCCAATTAGACTGTATTGTTATGTTCTTTCATTCCTTTAGTAACTTAAAAGTGCAAAAAACCGTACCGGAATAAGTTCAAAAGTGAATAAATAAGGAAAGTTCAAGAAAATCAAGGTGGTAACGTGGGTTACCACCATGCTTCTAAGGGTTAAAGTGAAAGTGATGTCGGAGCGGGCGGTTCGCGCACTGTAAAAAGACCAATGTTTTCTTTGATTTCTCTAAATCTTCAAAGCCCGCGAGGTATTGATAAAAACGATACGCATCAACGGAAACAAGCTCATAAGGTATTGAAATAGAAGCACATGTATCAGCATATCCATCATCAAATCAAAAAAGAAACCCTATCATTTAAAAGGTAATGAAATAAATAGAAAAACAAAAGATTAATAAATAATATTTTTAAATTGAAAAAATTATGTGTGAAACGCTGGATGCGTTCTCCTGCCGGACTTCAGGTCGTAAAACAATTAGAAACTAATGTTGGAAGAAATAAACTTACATACACCAAAAATCTTGATTTTATAAAAAAAACCATCAGTAATCATTCCAAGTTTCATGTTCACTATTGGTTTTCATCGTCATTCATCCAAGGAAGTCCATAGTCCATTAGGATATTGACCCTAATTTTTTTTGTCGATTTGGATCAATATCCAAAGCTATTGATTATAGGTCAGTTTTTCCTGTATTTTCTTATGTTTGGTTTAAGATCGTCTAGTGAGACTAGACTATAATATCGATAAAACAAACGCTATCGCATCAGCACTCGTTTTTCACGCTCGCGTTTGTACAACAAATACTGTTATACTGACATTCGATACAGTGAATTGAAGACACTGAGAAAAAAAAGATGCCTTCACTCCCTACTTTTGTATCACTTTGTCCGAAATGTTTGTTATTAGTCGATAATTTAACTTGATTTTGTGGTATCAAAAGATGTTACTGTATACCGTGCATTACTGAGGATAATAGTACTAGATTTAATATAAGCGAAAAATCGTTCTTACCATCCAGCAATACCAGTCATCTGAATCTCCTGAAGAAAAATTCCCAGTTCGCCTCTGTCAGAGCTACGGAGTCCAACGACACTAAAACCAAGACTGGTACCCTCTGGTTTGAAGAGCTGGAACGGAGGGATTTGGTTAATCATCAGGCACGGTAAAATGATGGACGAACTTTACATTCAATTGCGTTTATTCTTTTCGTGGTTACGAAGAACGATATTTCTGTCTAACCACGGGAGTATTTTGCGTAAGATAGTTATTTAAAATTGCAGAAACAATGTAAACGTTTCTATCAACGTCAACGTTTTCTAAACGAACGAAAAATGTGTACATATTTTGTTTAGTGCATGCTAAATATTAACCCGTTAACAACCAACATGGTTTTTTAGCCTTATTTTTGTGTATAAACAGCAATGAATGGATGAGCGGTAAGTTTGTATGTAAAATGTGTATAAAAAGGTACGAAAG
The DNA here is from genome assembly GCA_959613375.1 of Heteropelma amictum. Taxonomy (NCBI): domain Eukaryota; kingdom Metazoa; phylum Arthropoda; class Insecta; order Hymenoptera; family Ichneumonidae; genus Heteropelma; species Heteropelma amictum. The sequence goes on from OY390724.1 coordinate 4,404,160, forward strand.
GAAACTCCTGAACAATATTGGTTGAAAGATGAATTTTTACCACCGAATTATGACTGAAATGTGTGATATTTGTGTTAACCAGTGTTATCTAAACAAATAAATAAATTTTTCGATGTTTCCGTAATACCACCCAAACAGTTGACAGGTAACACTATCTATATTACATGTAAACAAAAATCTCAACATTTTTCAATAATATCGAGAGCAAACATTTATCAGAAAACACTTTAACGTGTAAAACGCTTTTCACGCATATCGAGTATAAGTCATTCAACGACAAACAACATCATTTTGCACAAAAGCATTTTGAACATAAAAATCTTTTTTTTGAACCAATATCGTTCAGGAGTATGAGTAATACGATTTTTTCTTATAACACATACGTAGAATTAAGAAATTCGTCGGGAAACACAAGAAAAAACTGCATTTTAACTTTTTTACGCTGCCATATTGAATCTGCCGTTTTGAAAATTCGTCGATGCATTACCAATCCTTCCTTATTGAACTTCGAACTAGATAATTACCGTTTCAATACATTATAAGAGTTGAATAACGAAATAAACAAGATATGTTATAGGACACGTTGGTTTTAGGGACTTTTAGATTCAAGTCGCCATATTGAACGACAAAGTCATCAAAGTGTAAGTCTAAAAATTTTCGTTCAACTGTAATAATATTATGCGGCGATGATTAAAAAACATGCTAGGTTTTTGCATGTTGTCGGTCTGAAAAAAGATCATAAATTCGGAAAATAACAAATTTTATATTACTTGTTGTAAAAAAGATTGCCATACTTCATTTTACAGCAGAACATCCACAATTTTGGACTCATTCTCGCTCATTCTGTTTCAACAGATCCAATGCATAAAGAAACATTATTTTCTTTGTAAAAAAAAATTTGCACGCGAGATGATTGTTTAATTTTAATGAACGACATAAGTAGCCAAGTTGGAATACTCAGAGTAGAATTAGTCATATATATTTCTGGTATTTCAAGACTGAACTTTTTATTTTCAAGTACTCGCATATTTCGCGGACTGAAATTCTAAGACGATTGATATAGTAATCACCCCGATGCACCCCTGATTTAATATTAATTTTTCAAGTTGATCAATTACATGTGCGCGCTACGTCCGTGAGCACCGCGCGGTAGTAGATGTGCCGCGAGGGATGAGGCCCCCACCTTGCGTGCTTACACGCGGCAGTTCGTGTGAGCGCTTGGACGTGGTAGCGCGCGATATTTTTTTCAGCAATTTCAGCTGCGTTTCTATCATGTTATTTTGTTTATCAACCTGCTAGAATTATTATCCATGTCCAAATTGTTATCTATGACGACCAATAATTATTGCAAATTGATAATTAAAAAATAATTACGCTGCAGCAGTTAGTCGAAAACTGTCTCACTCGTGTCATGTTTTTTTTTGGAAAGGAAAAAAAATGATGAAAAAAAATCTGAAAAACGAACTTTATAACAAAAACACATCCATAGATTCCCATAATGGGATTATTTCAATTAATGTTTTTAATGTTTTCACTGTTTTTAAAAAAACCATAAATGTTTCAAAGTTAGCAGTTCGTTGTTTTTTATTTTTTTCTGAAAAAAATTTGATCTATTCGGCATTGAATGCCGACGATCCCATAGTGGGACAATCTTGTTTCTATCATTTTTCCATTGAAATTTTTTACATGTGTTTTATTAAAAAAGAAAGTTAGATTACGCCCATTGCGACACGCGGGCTCTTACACGGATCGCCGCGTGTACGCTCGCATTGTAGGGGGCCTCGCTCCTTACGGCACAATTGTTGCCGCGCGGTGCTCACGGACGTAGAACGTGCACCTGATTGGTCCAGTTAAAAAATTAATATTAAATCAGAGATGCATCGCGGTCCCATCCATCCCTATATTAATCTTCTCACAATTTCATCCCCGATCTACCACTATGAGGACGACATATCCTTCTGAAACACCCTGTATATTGTACATCACGTGCCTCAATCTACCGCATTTATGATGATACGTTATGAGGGTAAGAGGTTCAAATTTCTTAGCCCCAAATATTGACGAAGATGAAGAATCTGTAAGAGTCTAAAATTGGAAGCCAAACGGGGTTGTCGGCATTATGAAAAAGTGTTTTAGTTTTAATCCTGCACCCATGTTTACATTACAAACAAATACATTAGACTAAGTGCGAGCATGGGTAAATGTCAACTCCAAACGTAATCAAAAATAAATATTTACTTGTACAGTGCACACTTGACGTCCTTTTGCTGCACTTTCTATGACTTTTTGGAATTCCTTAGCATACGTTGGAGTTGTGATAGCTGGAACGCCAATAAGGTCTGATACCATGCTTGGGCTCGTCACCTGCGTGTGGAAACGAAAAAGTAGTGTGGTATAATGCGTTTGGAGACTTCATCTTTTTAAATTTTATCATTGCCTACCATACTTGACACCATTCTGTATATCGCTCTTCATATTGTTTCGTTTTGCTCAACAATTTAAACGTAGAGAAAATTTCGAGGTGGTGTGGTGGAGGTGGAGTTCGAGGTGTGAGTACCATCCCATATAATGAATTTAGGATTTTTTATCATATCGAAAATTGTATTGCAAAAAAAGAGTTCTCTTTACACCTGTGAAGAGAACTCTTTTTTTATTAGCTTAAGAAATAGCCTATGAATCTGAGCTGAATCAAATGCTTTTTCAAGATCTGTCAAAGTGGCACCGACCATAACCTTTGAGAAAGATATCTGTTAACATCAGAGAAAAGTTTATTGACAGCGAGTGTCGTCGACTGGTTGAATCTGAACCCCTACTGATTATCGGCAATGATTTTTCGGGAAAGACAATGAACAAGAGTGGCCTTTCGTATTATTGGTTCGGATATTTTATTGACTGCCGGGGCAAATTAATGGCTCGACAACTAGCTGGATCCAGAGGATCCTTATCTTTCTTTAGAATAAGGAAAATTTTTAATAATTTCCAGTTTTCGGGAAAATATACATATTAACCCATTTCGTCCCAAATGTCCAAATTTTGTACACGACTTTCGTCGATGTAACTTTTGAACAAATCGTCGCTCAAAAAAAAAACGAAATACATAGATCGATAGCTTTTGATCTCCTCTTTCGAATAGAGTGGTCAAAATCGGCCTACAATTTTTTGGAAAAAAGTTATGACCATTTTTTCGAAAAAAGAGCCGATTTTTTCCATGTTTTTTTCGCAAAAATCGTATATTTTGACAATGAAAGAGGCAACACCGACAATTCCAAAAGGCACTAATCGCGTATTTTTGATCACCCCTTTCATGTCGCGTTGGAATTTTTTTGAAAAACAAAATGGCGGCTTCAATATGGCGCCTCAAAGTTGTGATTCACCATTTTCTTGCTAAAATCTCGATTATTTTACGGTGATTAACGATAGGAGATATGTTTTTTTTGTATTGGTCGTTTTTTTCGTTCTTTTTGTTATATTTTGCGTTACTTTCATTGATTAATATTTATTAATATAGCGTTCTTTAGCCGGCAATAAATATTTTGCCGTTGTCCGACTCTCATCACGGGGAGGTAAACGCTATTGGAGAGTCTTTTTTTTTGTTTTTTGTGTTTTTTTGTATTTTTTATTTTTTGGTTTCAATTTTAGAAATTTTTTTTTATACATTCATTTATAATGAATTCATGACGATTATGGTTAGTCTACGTCTCTATGGATCGAATTGAATCATACATTGCAATAATTTTTATCACATTCTTAACAATAGGATGTTTCTATATGTTTATTCTTTTACGTAAAAAAATTATGGAAATTAGAGGAAAAGAAAATAAGCATGGAAGACTTTGCTGTAAGTGTTGCCACGACATATTTGCTCAAAAAATCTAAAAAGACCTTGGAAACGCACATTCTCAAGAATGTGGAGTCACGACGATATTGTTCTGGCGACAAATGTGAAAAACGAACAATATCTTATTGCTTAGAATGTGATAAACATTATTGCAAAGTATGCTTCAATTCGATCCATACAGTTACGTAGAGTAACCATAATCGTCACAAATTAATTATTAAAAAAGTAGAAATTTTTTTTTCTATAATTAAAAACAAAAAAAACGAAAAATAAAAAAAAACTACAAAGAAATAAAAAATACAAAAAAAAAACAAAAAAATTAAAAAAATGAAAAAAATATTAAAAAATACAAAAAAAAATGAAAAAAAAACAAAAAAAAGACTCTCCAATAGCGTTTACCTCCCCGTGATGAGAGTCGGGCAACGGCAAAATATTTATTGCCGGCGAAAGAACGCGAATTAATAAATATCAATCAACAAAAGTAACGAAAAATATAACAAAAAGAACGAAAAAAACGACCAATATAAAAAAACCATATCTCCTATCGTTAATCACCGTAAAATAATCGAGATTTTAGCAAGAAAATGGTGAATCACAACTTTGAGGCGCCATATTGAAGCTGCCATTTTGTTTTTCAAAAAAATTCCAACGCGACATGAAAGGGGTGATCAAAAATACGCGATTAGTGCCTTTTGGAATTGTCGGTGTTGCCTCTTTCATTGTCAAAATATACGATTTTTGCGAAAAAACATGGAAAAAATCGGCTCTTTTTTCGAAAAAATGGTCATAACTTTTTTCCAAAAAATCGTAGGCCGATTTTGACCCCTCTATTCGAAAGAGGAGATCAAAAGCTATCGATCTATGTATTTCGTTTTTTTTTTTGAGCGACGATTTGTTCAAAAGTTACATCGACGAAAGTCGTGTACAAAATTTGGACTTTTGGGACGAAATGGGTTAAGAGCGTTGTTAAAAAGTATAGTCTTTGAGAGTTATTGGAGGAAGGTGTTTTAGTGCTATAGGTGGGATGCTGTCGGTCCCACTAGAGGATATGTTTGGTAACTTTTTCATACGTCGTGTTCCGATGACTGGCAGTACTGCCAGTCAATAACGGAACACGGCCATAGTATTAAGCACTTGAGGAATTGAAGAGAAGAAGAATTTATGTACATCAGGAGAGGTGGGAAAATGTGCTTTGTTGTTATCGTTGAAAATTGAAAATTGAAAATTGAAAATTAATTATTTGATTATGCCTTTGGGGATTGAATTCAGTAACGAATTCGAAAACTCTGCGGTCCACAATCTGTCGAAATCGCGTATTTTCGTTAAGATGTCTTGGTGAATCTATTTTTTCATAATGGCCCCCCAAGATGTTCAGAATATCCACAGGTTCAGAGAATATATATTTATTATTTTCTTCGGGTATGTTATCAAGTGTAATGTCAACTCTTGGAAGGAGATCACTATCTGGATTAATGTGTAAAACTTGTAGCTTATTAATGAATGTTGATCTTGAAAATTTAATTATTTTGGGAAAGAATTCCTCGAGGTTACGATGATTTATTTTAGAATATATTTTTTCAGTATTTTCCAACGCTATTTTTGAATTGAACTTTTAATAGTTTATTGTTAGCAATGAGCAACTTTAGTGTTCTACAGACAAGAGATTTGCAGGGAGGATCTATTTGACGCTGTTTATTCAGAGCTGTAATTAATTTCAATTTATAATCTTGAAGTTTGAGAATTGTTCTATTTCCATAACGCAGAGTATTGTTGTATTGGGCATATCTGGGAAATCAACTATTTATCGCGTCTGCAACACGTATTTCAATGTTCTTCAGATATCAATTATTAGTCAGAACGTCAGAACGATTATAACCGGCGGATTCGTGTAGGGCTGATGTACCTGATGAAGGCCTAATACTTTGCAACCACAGATTTTGAGAGCCAGTGTTGAAACTATTGATCCGAAAAAAAAAGTTAAGTAACTACTTGTAAGTATTAAAAAACGAACCATTTGGTGGGTCGCACATTAAAATCGGTGAATTAGTTCACTTCAGTTTTACGTTTGATCATTGTCATTCTTATATATAATACAAAGCGGTCCATCATTCCATTGATCTTAACTAATGGACCTACTCCGATCGCAACAAAAGCTCCCCAGATCATTAAGCCTACTCTGGTGCCTACTGGACGTTGTACATACACTTCTCCAGTACTCCGAAATAGTTGAAACTTGGATTTGTCAGAAAAGATCAGGTTTCGCGAATCTTCCGAGCCGAAATACGGTTTTTCATGAAGACGTCAAAACACGGTGCTGCGGATCGATATTGATCGAAGCACGGCAATACTCAACACGCCGCAGGGATACTTATTTTCCACTATTACTATTCAACTTACTTGCTTAGAAGTCTAGCTATTATTTTCAAACCAAATAAAACTTTATTATTATCGTCATGCAAGAAAGCATATACCCCAAGTTATAGAGCGAACAAAGTGCGTTTTCGTGACCAAATTCTATTTGTTATTAGCAGAAAACTGGAAAAAATCGTGTTTCTTTCGTTTTTTGCTTATAAAACGAAAACTGATTGAACAATCTCGATGCTTCTAATGAATGAAATGTTAGAAATGAGAAGACGAACAAAACGAGCCCTGGAACGACTCGATCGGAAAAAATTCGAACAAAAACAGGCAAAAGCAGCGTTTTTTCAAAAATTCACAACTTCACCATTTTCCACCTTGCAGCGTAAGATCTCCGTGACAAAGCTTATTTCAATAGGTACTTCTAATAAGAAGAATATTCGAGAACCTTCTTCCTGACGATTGTCGATAAATCCAGAGTGAAAAAATCGGTTTTCGCTGCTTCCGCTACCCCAAATTTAAAAAAAGTACATTGTGTTGCTAAACCAATAGTTGCTGAAATAATCGAATGTGAAGATCCACAATTACTGCGTCTCCACCACACGCCCATTTTTTCGCGCACGCCCGTTTTTGGTCATGTTTGCGGGTATGTTTAATCTATTGCAGAACGTTTTAACGAAATTCCGGAAGAGACGTTCTAAAATACGAAACATCTTTCGTGTCGACTGTATTGAAACTGCGAGTTTCAATGCTCGTTTAGCCAGCCGAAACAAGCAAATATCAGACCGATGGAAAGAAAGTAAATATGTCCTAACTTCGTTTTATCCAGACTAGAATTGCATTTGTTTATTAAAAGTCTTTCAATATTTGGTAATTATGCAGAAGTGGAGCCCTATACCACCATGGCAAAACAAAAATGTTGGCATTGTTATTGGCGTAGTGCCTCATTTCTGCATAATTACCCCATTCTTAACTAGTTCGGTTATAATATTTGGAGAGCGTTCGTGAAATCCCAGACCATTTGACTTTTCTTATAGCCTTATGACCCTTATGGCCCTAGAAATTGCCACTCGTTTTGTGCTATGAGCTGCAAATTTGTATCAATGCCGTTAGACATTTTTTCAAAATACGACGCATAAACTCTGATATTAATTTATCTTCAGAAATATTATTTGCTGCGAGAAGTGATATCGCCGCTGCGTTAGACATTCAATATTCTATATTTGCGTTCTATATACTTGAAAACAGTGTGTTAGCGATTTTATTACCTTGCGGGTGTCTATTAGATATATTGTCGTTTTTTTCGTTTGTAAACAATAACAATCGTTTCAGAGAGTATTCGTACTGATTCATGATCGATTTTGCGACCGAATCTTTCATAATACCGCTGCTTCCTACATAAGCCCTTTATTTAAAAATCCTTGCCGGACAATTTTCCCACCACCTTGCTTGAAAGACTCCTCGCTTATGGACGGTACTACTACCCCACGCAATAGAAATTTTTTTGTAACAAAATCCGTACCAGAAAGCCTCCCCCGACTCAAATTCACTAGTGGTGGCATAATAAAGGGTGCCAAAATGGTGTGGTGCCCCACTTCTGCATAATTACCAAGAATGGTACATTTGCTTTCTCCATTCTTGACAAATAGAATATCTAGAAACACGGCAGCGTTTTCACACTAAGTAATTTTTAAAAAATGTTTATGACCTGGCGTCATAGACCTGCCACCGATACAGGAAAATGGCCTTTCAGCTGTCAAACAAGAATTAAAATCACGTATATTTCGGAAACCATTCCCCTAATCGAAAATTTAATGTCATTTTACCGATTTAATATGATTTTTTTTCTTTCCATTGCGCCTAGTTATAAAGCACGATTTTTTTTCTACTAAATTTCAAAATAATATATATATTACATTCGTCATGTCGCGAAGTAGGCAAATTACCGGAAATCATAACGTCAGTGCTGAATATCAAATTCTTAACGCTTGAAGAAACTTTTTTTTTAGTTTTTTTTTAAATTTTGTCTTGTATGATTGAATTTGGTGGTTTCTTACAAGAAGAAGTGACATCCACATTTAAACCTTTAAAAAGTAAAAAATGTACACCAAGTTATTAAAATAGTAGCTTTCTTTGAAAAGTATTTTTTTCAAATAGTGTGAAAAATAAAAGTAACATTGTCCAAAAGAAATGAAAATCAAACTTGGCGCTCGCATGGATCTTCTTTATCTTAACCATGCTTTTTAAAGTTTTTTCACTATACACATTCGATGTTTGATGACGATTGGCCATTGTAGGAATAAAAAAAAAATTAAGGATAAATAACCGAGCGGTCACACCAGTTAAGCCATCTTGTGTGCAGACTGTACTAAGATAGGCGAACGCCTAGCCGTGCGTCAGCCAGCGCATCAAATTGCTGAGCGGAAGACCATTTTTCCAGAGCCCGATTAGATGAATTCCTACTAAAGTTATTGAATATTTGAATTGAATTGAATAGTTATTGAATTGAAATTGACCGACTATACCGGCACGGGTTTTCTGTAGATTCCTCGTGCCCTGGGGCTAAAGCGATAAAGTAATGAGCGCTAAGACGGCTGCAGACGCTCAATAAGAAGAGTGTAAAAAATAGAAAAAGGAAGGCCGAAGCTCAAAAAGTAGAGGTTTCCGTAAAAACCCACGACAAATATGCAGAAAAGGAAAAAATATGATAATAAAAAAATTATGAAAGAATGATGAAAAAAATGAAAGAAAAATAAGCTCTCAATACTTAGAGCTTGAAGCGCTAAATATCTACTAGTAACCATCGAGAATGACACGTCATAGTGTACACCGAAACGAGGCCCAAAGTTCGATCAAAATTATACAAAGACGTCTCGATCGAAGACGATTACATCCTACCTCAAAAAAACAAATGGCAGAAAAAAGAAAAACCCCAGAAAATACCCGTTATCATCTTAAAAAAAAGATAAACATTTTTTATATTAATCTTTAAAGGATGTGAAGAACAATAAACAGAGTCTCAGACTGTTAGAAACAACGTTATAATTCTGTGGGCATCTTTTCGTAAAACGTTAGTTTTTAACAGGGATTTAAGAATGGAAAATTTTCTCTAATTTTTCGGTAAATTATAATTGGATATACACGTAGATATGTGAAAAAATTGAATAAAGCGAGCGAGAAGTAAAAAAAGTCATGCTTCAGCCTCAAACTTCCGAAACTTGAGTCTATTTGTTTTGTCATGCTTGGATCCAAAAACCAGCAGGGAATCTGATTTTTGGACAGCGGAGAGCTTATTCTTTTTTTAGATTTTATGAATTTTTTCGGCCGAATTATGAGCTATTACAGCAAAAACCTCACATGACTTCAAAAAACTCTAGTGTAAATTGAGATAAATGCACTTCGATAGAATGATCAGCGTTATCGTTAACACATGACAATTAGTAAAAAAAATGATCAGAGAGGACTATCACAAATATTCGTCGATCATCAAGCTCATAAGAACAAAGAAAATTAAGTACATCTCCCATCATGCTTGAATAGATCGCTCTTCTAGGTATAGAAACAACATTTTAAAGGGTGATCATAATTCTCTGTATTTTTGAAGTCAAGTCAATAAAACGCAGATGTACCGTTACTCAGGCACAATAACCGCGTTGACTCGTTTTCTCGGATATTGATGTTAATTGTAATCGAGGTGTCTGACGAGCAATCAAATCCTAAATACATAGTAATACTAAATAAATAAATACTACTAAATAAACAGGTTTCAAATATTGGTATATACTTGACGAAAATATTACCTGCCCACTCGTATCATCACTGCTGCTATGAATCAAAGGAGCAACAGGCACTCTTTGATCGTCGAAATCAATGCAATCTTGATACAGATCGCGATAAACATTAGCTGCCAACGGTTCCAAGGGCGTACTTGGTACTGACAATTCCAGCTGTCCGCCAAGGTTAATATCGAAATCGCCTGGTAATATGGACGGATGGTGGCCAAGTTGAGCATTCAAATCAGCTAAAGAATCTTGAAGAGTGATGATACTACGGAATGTCGGATCAGCAAGCAGGGCAACGAGCGCTTCTAAATCACAAGTAATATGCGATTGGAATTTTTGATCCCGGCACTCTTCGACGCGCTCATAAATATGCTCCAATAAATGTAGCGCTGTAGAAATATCTGGAAAATTGTTTGAAATACAATTGTTACGAGTTTGCTCACTGGACATCACGACGAAAACAGGTCGTGATGCCTCGCCATACCGACGTCAATGCGCGTACAAGAACCGGAGAATGCATATAATCCCCCATGATAAACCTGTCATTAGAAAGCTACTGTGCAGTATCTCATAAAAGCACGAAGTTATGGAGGACCTCCAACGAGATCCCTTATTGAACCACTCTCGTTGTCACTTCTATCTCATATATTCAATTTCAACGAATTTCTTAATACACATCTTTGATATTTCGCTTTTGGACAACAATTTCACAATGTCGAATGGTCTCGGAGTATTTTAACGTAATATTTACCTGCAGTTAACGGCATATTGATGTTTTTTTAGGTAGCAAAATGAACCCAACCAAAGTATCCAAAGTATCTGCAATGTATACAAATAAACGCATTTTACAGACTGGTTAAATGGTCAACAAATATTGGAAGTTCCTTATCATGATAAAGGTAAACTGCATGTACATATTACATGACATAGTATGACATATAGTGACGTATTACATTGTAATATGTTACTGAAATACACAAACAATAAAAAAGACGCCGATCTAGAATTTGTATGATCATTAAATTTTTCCTTCAAACTTTGGGCAACAAGATGGATGCAATCATTTTCTAACTAATCTTTTCTGCAATTTTCAATTGAAATACTTTTTTGTTCAAAATACTTTTTTCATAATCATCACCATTTTTGAAAAAAAGTTTTGGAATAAAATACCATGCCCAATAAAAAAGATTGTCCGGTAGATTCAACAATCATCCTCCTTTAATCGCACTCTAAAACATTGACTTATCAATATCAAAGACCTAAAGTTTTAGGATAAAACATGCATTTTGATTAAAAAGTTGAGCTCCTTGAAGAAACAGGTCTTTTCCGTCTTCAAACAGGGTTTTACAGTGTACAACACATACCTGGATAAGAAATTTTTTTTTTTAAACTTGGAACTTTTCAGATGAACGAGAGTTTTTCGTACATTTTTTTTCGAGTTATGAATAAGTACAAGAAAAATGTTAAATGGTTCATGTTTTTAAAATTTGTTGGGAAATGGTGGATTTTGAAGGCTATTATTTAAACAAGCATATTTTTCGCCATGTACAACTACTTAAGAATAGCAATCTAATCAAAATTTCTATGCTGGATGCCTAGAAAAAAATGTAGGACTTGTAATCTTGGTGGCCATATATAAATATGATAAAAAGTAATAGACAATCATGTTTTTAGAAGGTGTAATGGACTGGAATAACCGGCATTAGCATAACTGCAAAAAAAATTATCTTACCCCTTTAAAATACCATCATAAATGAAAAAGCATTTAAGTGTGGGGTAAAAGCATATTTTTAAAACTTACTGATGCGTTCTATTTGAGGTGAGCACAATGTGTAACCAGAGATCTAAGTTGTCAATTATTATTTGTCAAAATAGTTTGGATAATCGTGTCATTGTGTCGGAAATTATGACTGAAGCGGATACATGGGTAGAGTATGAGGGTTTGATTGGAAAATGTGGATGGTTGTTTAGAGTTACGCTAGCCCATTTTCAACAATTATGATTTGTCGATTTTCCGTTAGGTATAAGATGTTCGACCATCCGTTAGTTTGGTTCATAAGGAAGACTTTTTTATGAAGCTTCGGGAAATAAATTTATTTTATGGAGGTTTACCCGCCCCTTTCGACTCAATAAAATAACTGAATATTTTACTCCTTTGACTGCCGAAAACAAGTTGGGAATTAATTATTCTTAATATTAAAATAATGTGCATCATAACTGTTTGGATTATTTGATGATTATCGAAACAATAAGTATATTTTAAAATATTTGCAAAGAATAAGTGGAAAAAATTAAAGCTTTCATCGTTTGTCGCATTGATGGTTAACCTGAAAAAAAAAAGTGTGTCTCTAGTCTAGTTTTGTAAAAGGAAATTGTTGTACTCTGTGCATATGTCATTTATTCATACTCTTTTTGTGCATTCAAAGTTGGAGAAACCAATGTTAAAAATATGCAGATCATCAGATCATTGTCGCAATAGTGTTCCTACCATAAGCATAATCCGCACAAGAATTGCAGAAATGATACTTTAATGAATTTTGTGTCTCAATAAATATACAGTGGATCCATAAATACTTTGGAGGGTAGTTTCATGATACAATTTTATGTGCCAGTGTGAAATTCCCACTCAATTGAAAATTTTGTTAGCACTAGATTGGCGTTAACCTCCTTAAGGAGAATTAATGCTCGCTGGTCCATGATATTATGCATATTCTAATTTATCGAAGGCCAAATGATGGTATATATTTTTATTAACAAACAAGGATATCAGTCTTTCTAATGCTCGTTATTGATGATTCTTTTTTCAAAGGTAGACTCCCAAGAAAGAACACAAGACCCCAGGCTGGTGGGACACGAAAGCTCATTGAAACTATCAGTAATCAATTTCGAGAGATCGGAAGAACCTATACTTTGATTTCCAGTCCCCATCTTATTCATTTTGTATTTTTGCAGCAACGATGTTTATGTCTCTGCCAGATTAGTCGGCGTTAACACGATATAAGGTTTTTTTTAGAAGCTTCGATTTTTTACAAGTAACAAGTCCGTTCGAACTCTGTAGAAAGCTATTGGAATCTCTCCCATGGGCTCAAATCAATATCATCTAAGTAAATGCTCTGCAATAGGATATTTATACCGCAATGGGTATCACTTTACTACAAAACTGTTAATCTTCGTAAATTTAATTTCCTATGGTTTTGTATGTCAATTTGGATTTTTTCACAATGTTTGAACGTACATAAACGTAGCGTATATTGGGGACGATGCACAGTAAATAGACGTGTTGACTAAATAGAATTACTAAATTATCGATATTCATCGATACAAATGCTCAATACGTAACATGAAAATAAAATCTTGCAAGTAATACGTTTTTCGTTTTTGACCGGTGTAGACTGGTCAGACGGTTAGACGGGCCCGACGGGCCCCTGATACATTTAATTTATCAACAACAATGTCAATTGCGGAAAATCGACAACTTACCTTCTACAGAATGAACGCAGGTTAAGAAGGACTGACAACACTTTCTGAATGCAGCTATGTTGAACATGCAGGCATCAATAACTCAATAACATGATGATAAATCTTCTACATTACAACATTGTATAGGCAACGACATACACAACATGTACTATACGTCACTCCAAAATAATAACAATCCATCGCAAACACACAAGCACAACCTCCGTAAAGATAGCCGTACCACTTGGACTTGGGGATGTTAATTATTGAATTCACCTAATCGTTTGGTGGGCGACTGAAGGTGATTGGTAGATTGAGTAAAACATTTGGTAGTCAATTGTTTTGGTATAAATAATTTATGTAAAATTTCAAATAATTAAAATCTTTTTTTCAACTCAAATGGATTCCTAAAATGCTTAATCTATGTAAAATCATTTGGTGGTGATTGGTAGCGTAAAAAAAACGTTTGGTAGTGATTATACACGGGTTAAAAACGGTTTATTTTGTTTGCCGATGCACGCCAGCGTAGTCACATTACACAGCACCCCGATTGGCTGCTAGACGGATCTAACGGAAACAGGAGCAGGCCAATATTCGAAACGATTCGCGTTTTGTAGCTGTTTCTTAATTCTGCTCGTGCCCTGTACGTGGCGCTGGCACTGACGTGACCAGACGTGACTGCCTCTGGCATTTCCCCTTCTCCGGCGCTATACGCCACACGCATGTCACACGTCACACAGCTCAACACAGCCTTGTTGTTGTTTCATTTCAGTGTTTGAGGTTATCTTTGCCTAAACGAATTCGTGTAAACGTCTAAACCTTGTCAACCAAAAAATTATAAATATAGTTTAGTATTCGGTGGTTTTGTCGTGCAGTAATCAAGAAAAAGAGAACACGAACATTATCATAGATCCGTCATGTCGACGTGTATCGTACCGGGGTGCACTTCGGGTTACATCTCAAATCGAGAAAAAGTTCACTTTCCGTCTTACCCCGAAATGCCGAGAGTGAGAAAAGCCGCAAGAGCGGTATGCGAAAAACATTTTCGAAAAGACGAAATTGTTTAACAACGCGAACTACTTGGTTTTGATGGCCAAGTACTTGGAATGGTAAGCATTGTTGGCTCAATTTCTTTGCAAAAATCAAACAGATTTATTTCGTTCTTTTCATTTGCATCATTATCATTGCGATTGTAAATACAATTACAGACGCAGTAAAAAATTTCACACTAGAAAAATGGCTACGTTCCCTAGCAGTTCCCGTGGAACAAATGCAATGAACCTCTCCAGCTGCAATGCCAAAATAAAACATCGCCGCAAGAGGCCAATCACACGCACGAAATTTCTCAGGAAGAGGAAGTCGAAAAATCAAACACTGAAGAGGATATTCTCATCGCACCATTGCCGAAGAGAATTTTTCTGACAGTCAACATTCCATATCGAATGAATCTGTCTAAGTTGCTCCGGCAGAAAAGGGGGACAAATCAAACACCGAAGAGATTGTTTCCATCGCTGTCACTGCGAAGAGATTTTTTCAGACAGTCAACATTGTACATCGCATGAATCTATCCAAATTACTCCAGCAGAAGAAAGATCAACACTAATGGGGAGTGCTAAAAGTACTCTGCATTTCACAAAACTGCTCGCAGCTGAGATACTCGTTCCCTTCGGAAGGATGAAGCAAATTGTAGACTGTGGCCATGCGAACTCATATTTATTTTCATCCACAAAACGAAGGTGTACCCCTCAATGCGAGTCATCATCTCGATCTCAACTTGCCTCACTGTATAACTGCCAAATGGCAGTTGGAAACTTCGTCTACAACGATACATCGGCTCAATGTATGTCGCGGTTGTAGTGAACCATCGGAGCAGCTGAACTGTACCACATTAAAAAAAGACGGTACTGGTACCTGGCGCCATGCTCAGTGTTCACTCTTACTGCATAACACAAAGGTGTGCGAATTTTGTAAACGAGCAAAAAAAACATTGGCTACGAATCTTCGCAGGTACATGCAAGGCGAGGTGAAAACTCGAAAGAAATCGATTATCGATTTAAAGGATCACCAGCGGCTATTATTGAACTCCCAATCGAGATACCGCTCAGCAGTGAAGGCCAAACATCTTGCGCGGGAAAAAATAAAAGGTTCAAAAATGGAGGTTCATGAAATTCGCAAAAAAATGGTATCATGTACCGGTCAAGATCTTGAGCGACATATCGAGAATGGAAATATTCCTCAAAATCAACTTCACGTGCTGAATCAAATAATTGAAGCCGCGAAGCATAACAATTAGAAAGGACGCGATTACTCGGAGTAATGGATGTTGCTAACCATGCTTCTAAATATGAGGTCACCGGCAGGGTACGAGTTCCTGCGATCGAACGAGATTTTACCTCTTCCATGTAAAAGAACTGTTCGCAGGTATGTTATACTATGTATTGGCATTATTTGGAAATTCGGAATTAAAAAATTCGAAATATTGAAAACTATAATTTTCGGATTTTTTCTCACTTACTATGTATAAATACGAACTCAATATCGTTAATTGTTTCCAGATATTTATCGAACATTAAGACCACCTGTGGTTTTGATCAGGAATTTTTCGAGGTGCTTCAAGTAGCATTGAACAAACTGGATGAATCACAATGACACGGGATCCTTTTAATCGATGAAATTTCCATTCGGGAAAGTGTCAGTGTTGCCACGAAAAATTTTACGGAAAAGGCGATCCATGCATCAGTTTTCATGCTTCAGCCGTTAAACAACTCGAGCTGTCAGCCTGTTGCGGTTTTTGCTTCAAGAGGACCCGTAAAAGGAGAAGTGCTCGCACATCTCACCGTGAAAGCAATTGTTTTGTTCGCAAATATCGGCTCAAAAATACACGCGGTTGTTGACGATGGAGCCAGCACAAATCGAAAATTTCGGTCCGAAGTCGGCGTGAGTGGGAAAAAAGACGATCTGCGCAATCACTTCGAGCGTCCTTTGGTAAAAAGTCGCAAAATATTTGTCTTTTCACACACTCCACGTCTTGTAAAGACCATACGCAACCGTTTGCATAATAAAGGCGTTTTACAGGTATGTATATTTATATGCATTGACAGTAAATAGCTGCATAAATATATTTGTCGTCTTCATTATAGTAAAACATCTTTCAGATCGATCCTGCAGAATCACTCATCAAGTGGGAGTACATCAAACTTCTCCATGAAAAAGATCGCGAAAATGCAGGTCCCGGGTAAGCTCTAGTTTGTCCGAGGTTGACATCTAATCATGTCAATTTGAATAAGTCCTCAAAAATGCGTGTGCGCTTAGCTACTCAGGTAAGCTTCTTTATTCTTACAATTGGACTGTGTCTACTCTAGAACATAGTTCTCTTCATAAAAAAGTAAAAAAATTAAATTGATTTAAATATTAACTTACAGGTCTACAGCAAATCAGTCGCAGGAGGGCTACGGTTTTTCAAAAAGTATGTACCGGAACTTCGTGATTGTGAAGCTACGGCCTCATTTTGTAAATGGGTCTACAATATGTTCGACGCTCTCAATCGTAAACACCCGATCGACGGTGTCCAACCAGGCAATATCGACTGCAAGGTAAATATAACAAATGAAATCGTTATAATTAACTATGCGATATTACTGTTGTTTATCAATAAATATTATTATTGTGATATAAAATTGAAGAGTGGCTGATAAAGTTGGACGTTTGGGAGGACCACGTGGAAAAAGGACGAGTATCGGAGGATCTCTTCTTGACAAAACAAACCGCAGCGGGTCTCCTACGGTCCTACGGTCCTACGCTACGGTCTGTGTTAGGTTTAGTAGATTATCTAACGCAGCACTGCAATTTTTCCTCTGTGCTAATCGGTCGAGTTAACCAGGATCCGCTGAAGGTTTGTGTACAGAGCCCTTTCGTCAAGAAATTTCATATGAATTACTTCCTTCATTAACAGGCTTCGTGTATTTATAAGGTTCGACAACATGATAACATGAATTTTCAGTTCCTTTTATCTACAAATCATGCAACCGAAACTTATCAGATTCAGGATTCCGCAATGATGGTTCTTTATTCCTTTCTTTCCACGTTAATCCATGCATGTGTCTTTGTTTCTCTTATGTTCTTAATTTCTTAATTTCAGAAATCTGTTGGCACTGTTCGCCAAGCGGGTGGTTGCGATGATCACCCCGCGACGCCAACGTTTTTGAATCTTTATAAAATTCGATCTTTGTACCTCAAAAAACGGAAAATTGTTCTATTACTAAAGAAGACCCTACCGAGCCGAGTAAACATCTCGAATTCGATCAAAGAAAAATTGCAACGGGTTGTGCAGCATGAAGAATGGGACTTTGAAACTGTACCTGAGCATGATTACAGCGTGCCCAACGTTGCCAGTTATGTACTGCTTAACCGCTGACCTTTCAAAACGAATTTGTAACACAGCGTTATGGAAATGGTATGACGCTAGGTGGTAGTGGTACGACGCCGATGCTAATGGTATCATTCTCCCCGAAGCTCTATTGAGCAATTGACAACAACGCGACGGGCTGGTCCCCCCGAATACACATCTGAACCCTTTTTTGGTGTTCCTGGAGGAAAGCTTCCAAGCTCACTGTAATTCCAGACATGTGTTTGAAGACATTGTGGAAGATGTTCTTGATTATCGAAGCCTGTCATTCGCTTGTTCTGATCACGCTCATGATATTTTTTACCAAATAATCCAATATTTCGTTACGAAAAGAATGCAGCATTATTGTACGCGAATGAACGTTGAGTAAAAAAAGAATCACCAACTCAGCAAAAAAAATCAAAATTTTGTACCACATAAGTTATATACATTTGTACATACTTATATAATTTAAGAATGTTATGTAATAAATCTTTAAGTAAATATTTATTCGTTTTCATATATTTTCTCTTTTTTTATCTGCCTTTCCTCTTTTAGACTGGTTTCTAAATACTCAACATAACAAAAACTGAATACATAACAAATAATACGCACATATGGGTAATTTCATGTCAATTTAACGACGTTGCGACGTCGACCTTCTTCGATTTTTTAATATGTTGTCATGCACATAGAAATAAGTCTTCAGCTAAATGTTTAGCTTTCAATTTCCACCCGTTACGAAGTTATCGATTTTTAAAGAAATATGCATAAAAAATGCACATCTTCGACAATAGTTAAGATAATGTAACTTTATTGGGGTAATTTTTTTCGTTTTTAACGCTCCTTCTGAAACAAAATTAAACAAATAATAATAAATTGTAATGCTTTTTTTGTCATTTTTAGTCAATAAATTGGTTTCCTGTTCAATGGAACACTTTTGATTTTTTACAAAAAAATGTACAAAATTCTACGTTGAAGGACAACATTTTTGAGCCATAACCTGATAAGGGTTTCAAATAACTTCTAGTGAAAAAAATTCTAAAACAATTTTTTTTCTGTAATTTTGATTTATTTTTCTTTCAAGATTACGTGATCTTCAAATAGTCTTAAAATATATAACTTTACTCCTTTTCAAGTATTCTCACGGTAAAATATGATATTTTAAACGAAAATGTAAAAGTTAAATACTTTCTCGCAATTTATTATATCTTTTTTAATAAAAATTCAAATATATCGATCGTTACATCGTATAAATCGGTTTTATGTATTTTATGACTATTTGACGGAAATACGTGATCTTAGAACAAAAATAAATTAAAGTTACAGAAAAAAAACAGTTGGTACATGAGCAGCTTGACACCCTCCTGAAATGAAACCATCCATTTTTGTTTTTTTCCCCTTAATTTGATTGCATTTTGTTATGCTAGCATAGAGTACTGGAAAGAAGCGGAATAAATTTTGTTAATAAATAATGAATCATAATTCAATAATACAAATAGCAGTAAATAATTAGAAATAATTTCTACAAAATATACTTGCAACAATTTTTACGTGCACATACTCACCGTTTGAAAGGATGCTTGACCAAACAAATTTAGACATAAAGGGGGGCCCCCTTTTTGATTCAAGGTTATTTTACTTCAAGTCGATGTAAAATCGTTTATTGGTAAAGAACTGATCATTATTATCGTTTGTTGGTTGATAATTAATCATAGATGTTGACGGTCGTTGGTCGATAATAAGCAATAATAACGAATATTGATGATTGCTATTTTTATGCCATCTAGGGCTATCGCATACGCGTGCAGAACAGCATCGGCGCCCGTGTCGACATACTATATTTTTCGTTATTCTACTTATTAACAACCCGCAAACGATTTCACTGTGCCCAGAATGGCCCACAAACAATTTAATTGAGTCCACGATTATCCACAAACGGTCCACAATCGATTGAGAAAAAAAAAAGTTGAAGAAGTTAATGCTGGCGAGCCAAGTTTATGTAGGTAAAAAATTCACCTAACATTTCGATATCTCAGGATTGGCTGGACGGATTTGAATCGAACTTGGCTCAATGTAAAGAAAAAAATAACAGAAGATCGGTAAAATATCGTTCCATTTTCGATAGGGCTTCGTGTTTCGGCGGCGCTACAGTTGAAAATCAAATAGGACCAGTAAATATACATGTTACTCATCCGTGGCAGATTCGATACTCAAACAATTTTTCTTTCGAATTACTGGCATCGAAACGCTGCTACGCCTGTAGATAAAGTAGAAAGCTGTGCAATCTGAGAGGGGTAGCAAACTGGTCAACGCCAAGCTGCTCATGTATTAACTGCATTGTTCAATCTCACGCTGCAGCTTGAACGAAAAGAGAGTTGATGTGGGCAGCTTAAACAATTCTGTTTATACATGAGTAGCTCGACGTTGAGCAGTTTGAGCTTTTTTCGATCATATCATCTGCTAACTGTACGATAAATTTAATTTTTTTATTGTAAATAAATGTGAAAACAAATAGGAAAGAGATATTGGAAGAAAATTAAGACGTGACAATATAAGAAGTTCTGCAATTCAGTTTAAGAAATATAAAACGATTGAATAGTCATCTCACGTTGAAAAAAAAATCAGCGACATATTTGTGACTTTGTTCAATGCGAACAGAATACGAAAAGAAAGAAATCTGGCATAATGTAATATACAAGTGAGATCTTAGCCGAA
Source organism: Heteropelma amictum (assembly GCA_959613375.1). Classification (NCBI taxonomy): domain Eukaryota; kingdom Metazoa; phylum Arthropoda; class Insecta; order Hymenoptera; family Ichneumonidae; genus Heteropelma; species Heteropelma amictum. Next base: position 4,424,699 of record OY390724.1, read on the forward strand.
TCACCTTATATAAACAACATAGTCCAGGAATCGGGTATGAAAAAAGGACTCTTTTGAGGACACCGGGCCAGAACGGATTGGTGAGGCTGATGTCCCTGATGAAGGCCTAATACTTTCCAGCCACAGATTTTGGGAGGCTTTTTTGCCACGCGGTCAAAGTTGGTAAAACCATGTTTTTGAGAGACAGCGTCGAAACTATTGATTCGTGAAAAAAAAAGTTTTGGTCACTATTTGTAGATATTAGAAAAACGAACAATTTGGCGGGGCGCAAAAATAAAATAAAATATAAATTAACGAATTGAAGCTATTACGACTACGAAAGACAGCAAATGTTCTCAAATTTCAAGAATATTTTGTTTTAATGAAGACTATAAAACGGCAATGACAAGTGCTCCAATAACAAAACATTTTTTAAGTATCAGGGACATCAGTTCTACACGAATCCGGCGGTTATAATCGTTCTGGCACGGTGTTACGTCAAAACTACCCGGTTCCTGGACTAACAGTACACAAAATCAACTGAATTTCCCCAATTAAAATCCATTGTTAAATTTCGTATACATTACCCTACATTAACAAAAGTACAGAACAGTTGAATTTGAGACCATTGTACAGGAGAAAGTATATTGAATGAGTGGTCATTTTTCATAAACATCTCATAGCTTGAATTTACCCTCTAATGGAATCTCGAGGAAACAAAAAAAAGCAACATAATGAAAGAGTCTAGACGTTACAATACAAATACAAGCTTCATTCTTTCAAAAATTGTCGCGATTCACTTAACTATATTCACAGTTCCTTTTTTTCATAAGCATCAACATGACATTAGCAGCGAACCCCTGTTCAATCCAGACCATCTTTTTTTTCTTTTATTGCTTCCTGAAAAAAAAACCATCAATGATAATAGGAGGAACACCATGTGTGAAAAGTTTACAAATACACCGGCATCTCAATACGTACTTTAAACCGTTCTTCGAAAAGAGACAGTTCAGCAATAAGATCCGTTATAGCGTGCATGAATGCCTCGTGCGGAGTGTAGTCCGATGTTGTTTGAATTCTTATCACAAATTTGTGTTCGAGAGGATGAGGTAGTTTGTAGCCGGCAAACAGAACTTGAGGATCCTTAAGCAATTGACTGCAAAGTACATAAAATGATTATTCCATTTACAACCTGTCATGTTCATGCATCGCTCGTGATCATAGAGTTTGCATTCCAAAATAACGGATGATATAAACAGGGCCGTATATCAAAAATTCGCTCAGAAAAAATATTTTGTCTGTCTTGTTCGTAACTGATGGTTCCTAGCATCAAATAGAAATAATCTCATATTGCCACGGTCTACCATTGTAAACAATTTAAACCATAGTCCACAAATTGAAAATTTCAGTAGTTAGAAATTGTTTTTACTCGAATCCAAACAGAAATTCAAGACCACTTTTTTTACACACCCATTAATAATATCCTTGGCAATCTATTATTGCAATTGAGATGTACATATACATAGCTGCTTCCTATAGCCAGGAAGACGCTTGTTACCCGAAGAAGTCATATACGTACATTACTGTTAAATTATGGGCTTAAATAATTTAAATAATTTTTTTTTATGTCAATGTGTATGTGGAATCATTCCAAGTTAGCTGCAAGAAATTCGCCATGGACACGGGATATGGACCAGAGATGTTGGTTTACCAGAGGAAAAAAGTCCTTGAACAAAAAGGGTGGAAAACGATGAATATCTGACAACTTGGTCACAATTTTCATCGACATTTTTTCAAGTTAAGCAGACTCGTGTTCAGGCCCAAGAAGAATCAATATAGTATGTAATAAAACATTAACTGACCATCTACTTCTTACGTCGACGCAATTTAGTATAAACGAGCTATATAAAGCTAACAATGTATATTCTAATGTACTCTAGTATGTGTTAAACTTAAACACTCTATACTATTGTAAAAAAATTCGGGTACTTACTTTCTAATCATGTTTCCCAGGGTGTGATCTTCCTTATTAACGGTAAATATCGCGGCATTCGGAACCTTCGTATCCTGTTCTTTGACGATTCTAAAAAAAAAGTGATTTGTTGAGGTTAGAAACGAAGTAACAAAATACAGACATGAAAATATCGACTAACTTTTTTTCGCCTTCATATAGCAAAAATGACTCAAATGTCGGAGGCGCGTTCATAACTTGTTAATTTTTTTCCTAAAATGAAATTGTTATGCAATTTAACAATAACACTACGAGGAAACGCTTTGAGGAAATCAAACGGGTATGCCGGTATGGTAGACGGATAGAAGCAACAACAATAGAGGTACATACAGTAAATAGATGGGGAAAGTGTCAAGCACCTCCGTGAACTGGCCCCTAATTGACAACCTCCGTGAAACTGGCCTCACGACTTGATCCAAACTGATTCTAATCAACTCCAATCGTTTGAGAATCCTTTAAGACATTTTGAGAGAAAAGAAAAATCGTTTGAGAGTCAATAGTTTTCCCAAAAAAACCAATTTAATTTTTTCCGTGAAGTTAGTCCCCAGATTTTTTAAATTCCATAAAAATCGACTTATCACATTTTTGTTTTTTGTAATCGTTTGATAATCGTTTGAGAGGGTTTAAGAGTTCAAAACAATCGTTTGAGATTGTTATATTTTATGAAATATAAGAATTTTCTCAAAAACGCAACTAACCGCAGAGCATGGCAGTCATGGCTGTGTCATGGCACGGCAGGGCATGGGCACCCCGGGCACCCCCTGCTCATCATTCGCCAGCACAAAGAATATGAAAACTTGCCAAAAGTGCCGAAAATGTATCATAAATCATAGAGAATCGTTAGAGACGGTTTGAGAGTTCATATTTTACGAAATAATTTATCGAAAAACGCAACCAACTGCAGAGTAGCGTCACGCATGGGGCGAACCCTGTTCGTCATTCGGAAGTGCAGAGAATATGAAAACTTGGCAAAAGTGCCTAAAATGTACCATCAATGATAGTTATACCTACTTTACTGGCGTGTAAATCGAATAAAATTGACAAATTGTAATAGATCGCGAAATTTGGGAGATAATAATTTTCGAGTAATAAACAAATTTTTTTCCTTTAAAACCTTTATTTTATAGCGGTGTATTATGAGAATACTTTTACACGAGGTAAACTTTGATATTTCCAGGAAGTAAAAAAAATTGCAATTAAAAATTGCGTAATTAAATGGCCCGGGTTAAATTGATAGACAGTCGTAATATTCAAAAAAACAGTACCTCATTTCCCTACCCCTCTACTAATGTTAAATTGAATCGATAAATTCATTACCCTCGGCCGCCCTTGTCGTTTAATGTTAATAAAAAAAATCAATTGTCATGTTACTTTGTTCGAGGTTGTTAAAAACTATTCAATAACAAGGTCTGCAATAAATCGTTAAGATAATGAATAAGCAAAATTACGGAACACGAACGAGTCAGACGCTGGGTCTTTTAGGGAACAGTCGAGGGAACTTTGTTTAAGGAACAAAGTTTACTAGCTTTCAATAAATCTGAAAAAATGCTGGGTTACTTCTTAACATGTCATACATGTCAACATAACATGTCTACAACATGGCCTAGAAGTTGCTAAAGTCAACAGTGTTAAACCGTTGTTAATAAAGATTGAAGAATTGTGGAAAAAGTGAAAAAATATTTGTTTCAAATTTCGACTATTCTTAAAAGACCCAGTGTACACACGGAGGGTTAACTTAGAGGATCGGCTCCCTCCTGCGAGTGCGAGCTTTTTCCACGTGCAGTTGCCTCAAACAGACTATGTAGTGGATGAAGGGAAAACGTGTTTTCCTATCTGATTCGCTATCTGATAAGATTGTTGTCATTCAGCAATTATATCCTTTTTAACAGCGCCTTTTCACATATTTGTTAGCGTCAATTTATGATACGATTGTGACATTGCTATGTTCACAATTATGTTTTCTTTGCATCATTACTTACATTTGACTTTAATGTTAAATCTACTTTTGGTCCTACTTACGGCTGATAAAATTGTATTTCTCTACAAGAGCTAACTTTTAACTTTTGTCTAAATAACTTGTATGAACTTGGTGCACAAATTGCCTGCAGGTGTTACCAAGGCATAACAAATATTCTATTCTACTCTATTAGTAAAAATATTTAAATATATATTGAAAACCTTTATTATACCAAGTGTTAGATGTTTATTCATCCCATGCGAATAAAAAAGGCATGTGTTATCATTTAACAAGCAAAATATTTCAGTATCATGATATAAAAGTTTTAGGAAATTTGTCAATTTAATTCAATTTTGAGGAATCTTTACTGATGTTTATGTGAATCAAGACATTTATTTCACTCAAGGTTTATGCGCATAAAATCGTTTACATACACTTCCCGCACATATAAAAATTTACAGGGGGTAAAACCTGAGCGATTTTCATAAAAATCAATATCAAACAGCACTTCTCGCATTCATGTTTCTTACATATTGGTTTATTATCTCTCGATAATTCGTAGTTTACAAAAATCCCAGGGTCAACATTTCATCGAAAACTTTGACATTTCATAATATCGAAATAAACGTACACGCATGATTATATTCGACACGGAAAAATCTAGAGATGCGATAGCGTCTCGACGCCAAGGAATTTAACGAAATTTTGAAGTATTTAAATTACGTACCGCACACTCGATATACAGTAAAACGGCACTTGAGAAGAAAAAAAATGTCATACGATAATAGAAAATGTTCGTGTTGATAAAGTAGCAAACATACTTTGAAGAAACTTGTACCAATACCACTTCGCGAGGAAGAAATCGTTTTCACTGATTTCTTTTCGTGGTAATTCGAAAACATTAGATGTTCACGAAAAAATGATTCAATATCTGTAGTGATCAGGCTTGAAAGGTCCTTCCATCGGTATATCGAGATACTTGGCCTGATCCGGCGTGAGTTTCGTTAATTTCACTCCAAGATGGTCCAAATGCAAAGACGCAACCTCTTCGTCCAACTGCATACGAAAACAAAGTTGTAACATGGGAACGATTAGCCTCGGAATAGCAGAATTTTCTGTAGCAAATACGGAAAACGGCCTGTGCAACGACGTCAGACGTAAAGTCGTTGCTTAGGCTGAGAAAAATTTGGTAGTTTCAAGGGCAATATAAAAGTTGCCCTCTTCATACACAACATGCCGAGTCGGGGTAATTATATCGAAGTGCGACTCCACAGCCAAAGGGGTGGGGGGTAAAAAATCAGTTTAAATTCAATCCAAAAGACAAATAGTATGTACCGTAATATATAATATCGTAACGTAATTCTTCTTATCTACTCGTTTTTTTGATCTACTTGATTCTTTTGATATGTCCGTCGGAAATCATTACAAAAAGCTATCCACCATGACAAACTGATTCTTTTTCTGCGCTACTGCGCTACTGCGTCAATAACAAATACGATGGTTTCCGACACTCATGCGATAAAGATAAGCATAAGTTACAGCTTTTTATGCACGCCGAGATAAAATCGAAAGTCGAGCTTTGAACCCAAATGTAAAAAAATGTACATATTTGTTGCCGACTGGATATGGTACATATTTACAATACGGCACATATGTGTTGAGGAAACAATAGGTCAAACGGATTTCCATACACTACAATTTTTCCATTTTTACACTAGACCTACCGGAGCGGGCGAATGACCGCTCTCAAGTCTTTAAAAGTAAATGTTTTCTCATTAATACATGGCAATTATTTTGTGTTTTATTGCCCCTGCTGAATTCTGTCTTATTTACAATCAATTGGAAAAAATATTAAGTTTATTTGAAAAGCGGTCGTTTGACCAGGATCTATATGATTGTATAAAACTGTATGATTTCGAAAAAGAAGTAACTTCGTAGCGAGCTGAAGTTGGCAGAAATTTTAGTATCCGAATCTAAGGATTTACTATTCTGAATAACAATTGTTCCTGAAAATTTGGTAAAATGCATACAGTAAAAACAGATAGCCTAGTTTCAGTTCAAAATGTCAAATTTTATCATGGGTTGATTTGTATACCGTGGAGTATCCCATATAAGTATATTCACCCAAACAATTTAAGGAGCACAAAAATTTCACGAGTTTTTACATAATTTTCAAATGGCTGTGCGTCAAAAATGATGGTACGGAGATGCAAAAAAGGATTTTGAAGCCTAATGGCTCTAGAATAGAGATTTTTCAATGAAATTTTGTTGTGCAATGTGCATTGCAGAATCAAAACAGAAATCACGAGACAAACATTCAACTTTTTTTTTTGAACTCTTCAAAGTTCTCCAAGGCCGCAGAAAATGTTCTTTTAACTTAACTAGACACCTACAATTGTCACCGTGTATATATTTTTATATCTTGTGCGAAACAGGAAACGATACGACATACCTTTTTAGGCAGCATGTGAACGTTTAGGGAATAAGAAGCAGCCTTGGTCCATAGTTCGATTTGTGCGAGAACTTGATTCGTAAAAGAATTGCTCATCACGAAACTTGAATGTCCCGTAGCGCATCCCAAGTTTACTAATCTTCCTTCCGCCAGGAGAATAATGTGTCTATGTAAATGTATTAAAAATAAAAATATCATCAGTCGCCGTGTTTAGAACCGCCGTGTATAAAGCAAGGAACATAAATATCTAACCTGCCGTTTTTCAATTTGAAACGATCAACTTGGGGCTTGATGTTGATTTTTTCAACAGCATTTTTTTCCAGCCATGCAACTTGAATTTCGCAATCGAAATGACCGATGTTACAGACAATCGCATCGTTCGGCATACTCTCGAAGTGAGTACCGTTGATTATGTCTTTACAGCCGGTGGTAGTAACGTAGATTTGACCTTTTGTGCACGCTTCGTCCATTGTTGTGACCTCGTAACCCTCCATGGCTGCTTGTAAAGCATTTATCGGATCAATTTCGGTTATGATAACACGTCCACCTAATGCCCGGAGACTCTGGGCGCAGCCTTTGCCAACATCCCCGTACCCAGCTACGACGCACACTTTTCCCGCGATCATAACGTCGGTTGCACGTTTTATACCGTCGATGAGAGATTCCCGGCATCCGTAAAGATTATCGAATTTACTCTGCAGACGTTTAAAAATATGTAATTTATCACCGTAACATTCGTGCGTTGTCATCGTTAAATAGGAATCATCATTGAAACGCACCATGTTATTTTCCGTAAAATACCATATTTTTCTTATTTTTATACGAAGATAAAGACATGACGAAAAACAATGTAGCTTTGGTGAAAAAATGAATAACTAACCTTGGTAACGGAATCATTAACGTTTATAGCCGGTACTTTTAGATTGCCGTCCTTAAGCATACGATATAAATTGTGAACACCAGTCGTCGTTTCCTCGGAAATTCCTCGACACTCTTTGAGATACTCCGGATACTTTGTGTGTACGAGATTCGTTAAATCACCACCATCATCCAAGATAAGATTCAGGGGTTTGCCGTCTTTGAAAACGAGAGTTTGCTCTATGCACCATAAATATTCTTCATCGGTTTCACCCTTCCATGCGTATACCGGCACGCCTTTTTTAGCGATCGCTGCAGCTGCATGATCCTGGGTACTGAATATATTACAGGAAGACCATTGTACCTACAAAATAATTGAGAATCTTTTGTTATTTCAATTCGCGCTCGGGACTCGCGTGTATCATAATTGACTTTATTCGCTGTCATCCCATGTAAGGATTCGTCCGAGAACATTCCGACTGCACAATCATAGCAAGATGAAATGAGAATTTCAAACACTGGACAAAAAATGATTATAAAAATAAGTCCAGTTCACTAAATGTACATGACTTTTATTATCATTTTTTCATTACTTCGAAAGCTTTCTTGCAGATTTTGAAATATTTGTAACAGATTGCAAATTCATTTTGCACATTTTAACCCTATTAAATTGTTAGTGAAAATGTCAGATTGTTGTGACAATTTGTTTCGCGTCGCGACATCGAAGATTTTTTGAAAATATATTTCGCATATTACGGTAAATGTTTGTTTGATGTTATTAAATCCGGTTCTTTAGTAATAAGACAAACTTCCAAAATAATATTCGATTTTAGTGTATGCCGTATAAAAACTTGTCTGTTTTGAAAGATATATTGCGAAACTTTCGGGTCACGATAACAGATAAACTCAATTCATTCAAAGTCAAATCTTTCTGTCAACGATATGTTGAAATGCGACTCTGCATAGTCGTACTAAGTAAAATACATACATATATAAAATTGGAAAGATAATATGGATGATATTTCTATGGATAGTGGAAAAAATAGGTTTATTCTTAGGTCACCTCGGCTCCGAGTTCCGTGAGTGTTTCGATAAGCACAGCAGTTTGAACGGTCATGTGCAAACAGCCAGCTATTCGCGCACCTTTCAATATTTTTTTCGGGCCATACTTTTTACGAATTGCCATCAGTCCCGGCATCTCATTTTCGGCCAATGTTATCTCTTTTCGGCCCCATTCGGCCAATGATAAATCCGCTATAAAACAAAACAAAAAACAAATATTATCACATTATTTCTTTCAACAGAAAGTCTTACCTTACTCTCCGATTGTTCTAGTCTGAAAATCTTCCCACACCAAGATTCGGGAACATTCGTATTTTTACATAGATATGTTACTATACAAATAAGAATTGTTTTGTATCTTAATCATTATTTCGATAAGTTGGTCTTATTTTTTTTTTAAGATTATTGCAATAGCAATGCTTTGTTTTAGCATGAAATTTTCTCTAAAATTGATATGTATCATATTCTTTTAGTGTGTGATAATTTCATCAAAGTTTGTTAATCGCTTATTTTTGGTATAAAATTTATGTCTACGAATTTTTTTATTTGAAAAAAAAAACGCTGAATGGAAGTATATTGATGTAATGTAATATAAACATCTTACAAATTTGGACCCAATAGATAAATTATCAAAAAATTATATAATTACATGCTTTGTGAACTAATTTTAATTTAAATTAAATTTACACTTATCTGCATTTCATGCAGATTTCAAGTACGTGGAGGCAAAAATCACATTTAGTTATTAATTCTTTAAATCTTTTCATGTCACATGAAAACAGGTGTTATTGTTTCATGCCTTCTCTATTATTAGGAGGCAGCACCGAATTATTATGAGAAATAGCTCATAGCCCACGGAAACTTAAAAAATTGAGCATAAAGACCCTGATTTTTAAATTAAAAAACCCTACCATCGGCAGGCGTGTTTGAAGATTGCATCGGAAGAAACAGCGAAAGACAATTTGCATTTTGTTACCATGTCAAAGAAATGGCAAAGAATATAAAATTTAGCAAAAATGTATTCTCTTGCATTCACAAGTGGAATAAAGAATTATACAGAAACGGAGACCAATTATACAAACGGATCATAAATAATTGTGAAAAAATGCTAATTTATAAATACTCTATGGATTAAAAAATGATAATATCAGCATCCCACACAGAATGTTAATCATTATGTAGAATCGTCTATTGAAGGGTTTTGGTATAAACTGTTTTATCGAAAATTTGCATTTTCATCTACTGTGTGGTAAAAAAATCATTCTTTACAATGGTATAGCTATTCCATTAATATTTTATTGCATGAAATTTGAAGAACATTTGGATTGCAAATTGATCATTTTTGACAAGATCAATGGAAACTTGGGGATCCATCAGATATATCTTCATTCTGAACGCATTATAAAATGAGAAAAGATCTCAGACTTGACTCTACTATTGTAAATGATATCAATAAAAAATTGAGCATAAAATGATGTTTCATACAACCTATTTTCACACTGCTCCAAAATATGAAATTTTCATTGGTAATATCTTTCCTTCCAATGACATGGAAGGAACAAGATTTATATTTGCCCTGAATGAAAATCATACGAAACATTGTATGACAAATTTTCATTAAAAACATTCGACATGCATTGCACAACCATCTGAATCCAAGGGTCTACTTATTAGCGCGTGAATTCTATAAATTATACTAAAATAACAAATAAAATTGAACATTATACATGATTTTTGAAGTAGCCAACTAATAGTAAATATTGTACTCCGCAGATACGCTTAAAGTTTCGTCAACCATCAGATTTTTCGCGAATGCATGAAGTGGTTGTTAAATTAGACTTGCTTGTTTTAAACATGTAGGGCCGAGGCCGGCCACGTGCAATTCTGAAAAAACGTGACGGCTTCAACTGGTCGCATTGCAATGAATTTTAGATGTTATGCATTGATTTATCACTTACAAACTTTGTAATCAGGCTTTCCAGGCATTTTCCGTTAGTCTGGAATATTTTAAGGGCACGTGTTTTAATTATCGCAAATATATGAAAAATAATATATGCGCTAATCGAAAATATAACCACAAATGGTGCTGGCTGTTACAGGGTGCACACGGTGAACAATTCAGACTGTGCTGTGTACTGTGAGGAATTGTGTAGGAGCCAGGAGCGTGCCAAATTTTGCCGGTGTGCCGGGGCAGCCGGGGTGATTTCAGTTCATTACTCCAGTAACTAGAGGCGCTGGCAACGCACGTGGTGTGGTATCGTACGATACGTTCAGCGGACAGTAAACATTATACTGGCCCTGAAAGGCGCGGCGAATCCAAAATGCATTAGAGCTAAAAATGCGAGAGTCTTTTTTTCGACATTTTCATTAGCATCAGCACTGATCACCTCCAGACGCCGTCGGATTCTGCTGGTGTTCATTTACACTTTGCGGCATAAATCTTCAGGACAACGTTTTACATAGCTATACAGTTTCGTGGGTTTTTGGGGCCGCCAATCATGAATCCGTTGTCGGAAAACCTCTAGTTACCAGTTTTCAGAAGAGATTCGCAATTTTTCAAATTTTCGCAGATAACATCGGAATCGCCCATTCTGAATTTCAAAAATTTGACCACTGAATGAATTACTGTGAAAAAAATGAATTTTTTTGTGTTACTCACTTTTTTTCGGACATTTAACCGAAAAGTCTCACCACTTCTATAATCTCGAAAGTAAACCAAGTACGGCATAGGTCAAAATTTCACCCTAACAACTTGCCGCGTAACCTACGAGCAACATTAGTCACCTATATGTAGTCTTTCCACATCACGATTATTGTAGTCTTGTTTATCATGATTTAGCTGTTGATCTGAACTTTAAATAATAGATAATATAAAGCACATGCATTCGTTTCGTTTTTGAATTTCGACCAGATGTATATATTACTCCTTATAAGAGGAAATTACGCTGGCTAACAGTGGCTGCATGCAGTCGATACTTTCATTCGTATCGACTGCTATCAAACATTAATTGTAGCCTAGTTGGAATTTCTGATTGCCTTGAACAAGGCACAGTTTTGATTTGTCGATTTCAAGAACAATTGATTGCTAATATTACAGAAAGATTTCCTGTCATAGATACAATTTTTTACTTCTCAAATGCAGCATCACGGCAATTTAAAAACGAGAAAGCATCTACTAATGTATGTTATCATAATGCTGATTTTGAAATCAACGCAGTGGGTAAGTTTTTTGCCACCACCCATGGTAAGGGACCATGCGATGGGCTCGCAGGTTCAGTGAAACGACTTGCTGCTAGAGCTTCATTCCAAATGGATAATAAAAAATATATCCTAACACCGCAAGAATTTCACTGGCGTTGTTTTTACTTTCATTACGAATGAAGATTATTTAAACAAAAAAAATGTGTTAGATGCACGATGGATTCTCAATTAAAGACCGTAAAGGACAAAACGGACAAACATCGCACACTTTTTTGCCTATAAATGATGAGGTAGGATATGCTTGTATGAAAACTGTATATACATCTGGAAACAGTTTAACAATAAACGTTTTTTTAATTGTGAAGATTTTACATTTCATTTAATAGTAACAAAACAAAAAATATGCCCATCGCGAAAATGACATTTTCAGTGGGAAAAACTCGAAGCTTTCAATCAAAAATGTCAAATTTGAAGTACCACAGTGAGAAAAATCGATTTTTATACGTTAAATGTATTTTATAGAGTCTCCCGTTGCGTATAGTAAAAAATGAATGCTCCCATTAAAAAGCTGAGAATTTTTTCTACAAAAGTTATGTTTTTCCAATTGTTATAAAAAAGTTTTCCATGTCAAAAAAAATTATGAAGTTGAAACAATTTTTTTTTCAAAAATTCATAACTTTGAAATTACTACATGATAAGAGCTCAAACCTGCGAGAATTTTTTTTATGCTATAGAGAACATATTTTCGAAGTTTAAAAAAATCGGTGAAGGTCGCCCCGTAAAAATAATTTTATTGCGTCGAATGGCCCATGTACAGTCGGTGACAAAATTGGATGGACACCTATGTAGACAGACTGTAAAGTATGGTGGTAGTTCCATAATGGTTTACGGTTGTTTTTCTATTGAAGCAGTAGGGAATTCAGTTTTGACTTGCCGATCGATACATCACCATCGTAAATGAGAATTCAAAAGAGTTCGTAGACAAAATGGGAATAGGAACCGTGCGTAGCGTTTAAAGCGCTGTCTAGCGGCTGATTCCAACATTAATGTGGTGACAGCTATACAGACATAATCGTTCACTTATTGCACACAAGTTTGAACTACACTTTCGCTCTAATTTCTACATCATTCGGCGTATTTTTAATTTCAACAACGTTTAAAAGGTGGCCTGACGAGAAAAATGTTCTCTCATTAATATTGCTTTGCCCTCGGACACGATCATGAAATACCGGTCGAAAACCATATTTGATGATTTTCGGCATGTTTTTTTATAAAATTCGATATTTTTATTATTCTTTTCACACAACATTTCACAACAGAAGTTATACATTTTAACGCACGAGAGCGCGCCCATCGGCAGACGTGCTGCCTCTATAGTTCACGCACTATAGAATCATGTCCCTATAGGATCATGTATACTGTGACGTTTTTCATACAATACTACCTATAAGCAGCGAAATCAGCATGTGATGCTGAAAATTTCATTGTTTTACTATCAACGTACTAAAATGGCGATTTAAAAAGAAAAAGCAAAAAGCCCCTTTTCTCCAGCCTATGCTGAACGAATTCGAATTTTAATCAAACGAATTTCGAATTTTAACGGACAATTATAAGACAAGAATATTCTAATCTACCGCTCTAGCGATTGTGACGATTGCGAAATTCGTCGCTAGAGCGCGCTTTCTACTTTTGCACGGAAAACCGCGAAAGTATGAGGACTTCAATTCAATCTTCATTATCCATATCATTTTATTGCGAGTAGAATGGTCATTTTTGTATGTAGCCTATTATTTGAGAAAACACGAGAGAGTGTGGTGCTTAACTAATAAATTATAATCATAAGAAGTAATATGTAATAATACTAAGAAACCATAACTATTTTATACTGTTATAAATACGTGACTTTGTCATATACACAGCGATTTTTATATTCTTCGATATTTACAGAACGCTGTTACTGTTTTAAAGTAAACTAAGCTTTGAGATTTATATAAACAGTTTTTATTGCCGAATATTCTTAGAATTTCAACTCGACTGTTCGTATACTGGAAATATCAATCATCGACTCGTACATATGATAAGAGCTGAGAACAATAGCGGGTCTCGGTGGGAACGAAAAGGCCTATGCACAACGGGTCAGTCCCTTTGAGTGGGGAGAGTGCGAGGTGTGTGATTGGGCGCGTGCATGTGAGCACACGGAGTCTGCGCGACGATTCCCAAAAAGTTTTGGGCTTTGTAATATTGAAAATAAGAAAGAAGGTAGAGATGAACTCTGACATCCTAGCAACCACACGTTTGTTAAACTGATAATATCAAGAGAATAAAACAGTTCAATTTTTCTTTATTACTTCTGAGTTTCATTAATTTCATCTGGAAAAGTTCCCAAGGTGAGCTTTAGCTTTTTACCAATCGAGCCCACTTGAATTCCTCAATTATCAGAAATATAGCATTTTCCCGCTCGGAGCGTTACACGATTTAAGCGGTGCTGCTGTCTGACGGAAAGGTGCGATGAACCGCACTGAACCGGCGCTCGTAACACACGAAGGTGCCCGCCGTGACAACTGGCGGTAGTCTGCGGCGGCTCACAGTTAATTATGCGAGCTTTGCATTACCGTTGTGAAGGGGGACCGTGCGCCGTGAGCACGGCAGCGAGTCTCTGCCGAGTCCTTCCACATGTATACTACATTGTGTACATTGTAACATGTAATGGTGGCATGTGTAAATGCATATTTGTACTCTTTTATCAAGCATGCAAAGTAAATTTTTTAATACTATGTATACGTATTAATTATATACCGAGCTCTTTTACCCAGTCTCTAGATCATTCGATATTCGATATTTTCTACGATAGTATGGGATGACCGCCATAGAAATTCGCCCTGCGTGACTAAATACTGATTATCCCTATGTTAAGGTTGTGTGGGGTCAGGACGAAACGATGTCACTGAGATGAAATTTTTTGTGAACGTTCATGATCTCTTTACTCATCAACCTGTCAAATTTCAAAACAATCCACAGTATAGTTATTGAGAAAAAAAGTCGCAAAGTTGGAGTATTTGGTGTGCTCATCACATTATGTTTATGGGAATGTTTTGAATATTTTTCAGTATAAGTACATATCTGTCGAGAAAACGATGCTACGTGGTTGAAAAATAGGTACGGTTAAGTGGAAAATGGGACTAACTTTTAGTATCTTGAAAATAATAATTTACAGGACCGATTTACAGTTATTAATGATTATAATCGCGCATTTTTCCAAAAACTGAGCACACAAAATATTAGGCTGTGGAAAAATGGCTACAGCGTAGTCGGCTCAAGCGCTCGATTTTGAGGTTAGGAACGGGACGCGTATACGACAGCTGTGCGACACTGCCGACACTGCTGCCCTACCAAGCATATTATTGTGGTTCAGAATTTACGTTATTGCCAGTTCGTCTTGCAATAATTGATCTCTAACGAATTGTCGAAAATAATGCCATAAATTAATAGAAATAATTCCTGTAACCATCACTTAGTCAAAAATGCATATTCTTTTAAATTAATGTGGATTTTTTCCTCACAGTTGGAAACAATCCATCGGTTCTGTGCATAAGCATAGGACGTCTCATGCTTCACCCTCGACCGCTAGGCCCAACACAACCTTAACCTGGTTTGCGTGGCATCTCGAGCAGGCGTCACAGCGTCAAACTAAAGCACGTATTAAAACCATGAAATCGATACAATTTGAAAATGAAATGTCCCATGTCAAAACCCAATCGACATATCGTTATCATAAGCCATAATGAAACCGTAATCAAAAGTTAATTTCATTCTTTAGTTCGATCTAAACTTCATTGGAAAAGGTTAGCAATACCCATGAACGTATGTAGTTCCCTGGTGCAAATGATTTGTCGGATGATGTAATCATACGACATAGTCGGTCAGAATTTTTCTAAAATTAAAAAAAAATATGATGTTTCTTATCAAATATATGGAAGAATGTAATAGAAATAGATCAGATATTGTACTTTAATGACCAGAAGTTGGAACAGCTTATAATAATTTGTTAAAATTTGTATGACACACTAATCATTTTTTGATCTGTTATGTAAAGCTCTGACAATCATTTTTGTCAGTTTTTGTCGTTACTTACAGTTTATGTTAATTTGTTCAATACTAAAAAAGCGACTTATTTAAATTTAGATAAGAAGAATTCATCAATGCTCTGATATCTGATATTGTTAAACATATTATGAAATATAAAAAAAATCAGAAAGAATATGTCTATCGATGAAAATATGATGCAATGTATATGACGTTTCCTATTGTATATTGCACTATTGGATCGACTCTGTTATTTTAAATTAATACTAATTATATCAAAAAACGTTAAGAAGTATTGTAAATGGTCAGCTAAGATATTTACAAAAGTATTACAGTTTTTGAAATTATTTATTATATCATGATAAAACTTGGACATTTGATTGCGAAATAATTCTGTTTAAAATATGAGAAAATGTCAAATTTTGTTGTGATAAATTGCATGATGTGTTTCTTTTTTTTCTTAATTTGTAAGAATATGTTATATTTTGTCACCTTGATTTGCACAATTTGACAAATAATTAGAAAAATCATAGAAAAAGGTAGTAGTCTGGTAACTTATGCCTATTTTCATGACTTCTTTGGAGGGTGGTTTTTTATAGGATAATAAAAATGAACTATCTTGAATATTTAGAGTGTTTTTATTTACATATTGAAAATATAAAAAAAAATTAATTTGAAAAAATTTAATAGTTTATTACTATTATTATTGTCACTCGAAGTTGGAACCTCAAAAAAAATGCACGTGGGCCCGGGTGATTTTGGCTCTTGATGTTATCTGCAATCAAATATTCTTGATTATTCTTAATCTATAGACATGTCATTCTGGTCGGAACTACTGAAGTTAAATTTCAAGGGTAAATAACAAAATGGCGGACTTTGAAAAAAAAAGTCCGTTTATTTTAGCAAAGAAAGGGTTGTAAAATAAAAAGTTAGGGGTGAAAAAAATTCTCGTTAGTACCGACGAGAACTATAAGTGTGTGGAACAGCCTGTTAAAATTTGAAAGCAATCGGTTCAGTAGAAAAAAAGTTAGGACCCGGGCCGACCAGAAAAACAATGTTTTGAGAAAAACGCGTTTAAAGTTCAACAACAAATTTTCATAAGTAAACTTATACTTACGTCAATCGTCTATGCCGGGAGCGTATAATATGCCTTCATCCTCTTCATAGGCATCATTCTCCGCAACTTTGTCCGCTCTTCGACTCTTTCGGGCTTTTTTCGATGACATTGCTGTGGCATTTTCCGCTTTTGCAATCCGAGATTTATTGTAGGATTTTGCAAACGCGACAGCGCACGGGCCGAGCGTAACGTCCATGACTTCCAATATTTTTAGTACTGGGAAAAATCCTTCGTTAAATATACATGCATGCATACATGTGAATGCAGCAATTTCTAACGTTTTTTGGCCTACAAAAATATGATTGGCCTGCAAAACTCCAAACACAATGATTAAAAGCCTCGTTATTATTCTGTGTGTTTCTTCCTAAACATCTTTCCAAAAGATCATCTGATGACAGATCTTCGTAAATTGGTTCCAAAAGATTTGCAGTGTCTTTATCGAAAGCAGGTGGATGAACAAACGTATCTTCATGACCTTCAGATTTCAATTTTTGATACTTGCACCAGGAATCGGGACCCTCTGGGCAATAAGAATGCTGGGGCTCTTCATCAGTTGATATCAAATGATAATAAGTTGCCCATATAGCTTTTCTCATATTTTCAACAGAGTCTTCATTTCTCATAATAGCTAAGCCATAATAAGTACTAAGTTTGATCATTAATTTATTAGTTAGTGTCAGACTTTTGGTAGCTTTGGTGCTCTCGGTATCAATGGTATCCTTCTTTGATGTTCTTGTTTTTTTTTATGTCGTCCCTTTCTTCGGAGTTACTCCTTTCTTCGCTGTAACTTCTTTTTCTTGTTTATAATTTTTCTTCGTTTTTTTAGATTTTTCTTCAGCAGCTTCTATTTTTTTTTTTAGCTTTTTGGAGCTGCGTTAAAGTTTTTTTAGCTTCTTTGACTCGTCTGTACATACGCTTTTTCACATGTAAAACGCACTCATTTTTTTCAACTTTAGGATCATTATTGTAAATATTTGCTTCTAGTAAATTTTTATAAGTTTTGGAGTCCCCATCACCTATATATTTTTTATATTTTACACCGAGCTCTTCAACGGATCGTCGAAACATTTCAATAACTCCGTCAACCTCCATCTTACCAGAACTTCCTTCGTGATTCGCCGTACACTCAGTCTAGTGATCCTCGTACCATTCTAAATATTCATCTGTATTTTCTTTACCCAACCACTTTTCACAAGCTTTGCAAACTTTAGATTTAACAATAACGTCTATTACTTTATTAGAGTACTTTCCGATTAAAGAAACGATACCTAGTAGTGACGTAAAGCCACGTTTTGCCCATGAACCATCACCCGAAACTGTTATTTCATCTGCAATATTTCCTTCTTGTTCATTTTCTTTTTTTTCTTCTTGTGCTGCTTTACGAAATAAAACTTTAGCAACACTTTTAACAGCAATATGTATTGTATCAAGGATACTGTAGTATCCGCTCTTACTTAACCCTGGTCCCAAATCCATCATGGCACAAAAAATGTTTATACCCGATAAACCAACACCGAGTAGTCGCATAACAAAAGTAAGACGTCTGTTGACGTCAAACGCATTCCTCACTTTTGGGCAAGAATTAATGGTAGCAAATTCATCGCACTTACACTTTATACACAAGTTAAATCCCAATCCAACTTGAGATTTTTTAAGAAATTTTATATCACTCTTGCAAGCTTTACAAATCAGAACACTTTCTAAAGCACTGAATACTAAAGTAAAACTTAAAAGAGCGTACGTTGAGCTCTCATCAATGGCTACTTCAATATCTTCTTCATTTTTTAATTTTTCAGCAGACTTGCTCACAAATGTTACATCTTTTTCAGCAGTGTATCTATTACCGTGAAATTTTCGCTTAATGCCTGGATCTCCAGGACTTTTCGTACCACGTTTTTTTCCTTTCCTATCCATCTTAGATGCTTACGTGTCAACATGCGACTAACAGAGTACTGTGAATCTTAACTTTAATATACTTTAAAAAATATATATATTATATATACATAAATATATACATATATAAATATATATAATAGAATAACAGAGTCAACCCAGGTATAAAAAATGTGCGCAAACAATAGAAGGGTCCAAGCGGTTGCAGCTGCCGGTCGACCTAGGTTGGATTCCGAGGCGCTCTAGGAAACTCGTTATATCTCCCGAAATATTTCGAATTTCTGTCCGAAATTTTCACAGTATATTCTCAAGACATTGTACTTTCAAATTAAGCAAAAAAAAAATTTTCGATTTTTTGAACCCAAGTTACCAGACTACTACCTTCATATTTCTTTATATATAATGATATTTTCTGTTGACATGTTTGATAAAAAATTACAGATTATGCTAATGTTTGCAATTTTCTTACATTAACATTTTATGAGAATTTTTAATATAACTTGCAAACAATTATCTACCAAAGAATGTAAAAATATGTCACAACTTCTCATATTTGATAAATCCTTCAATTTTTTGTAAGATTCTAACAAATTGCTTGCACCAGGGTTGGTTTGGGAAATGATACTCGTCGAGCCTCTGCCGCCAAGACTCTCCCAACTCTCTCCATCTTCCGGCCAGCTGTCGCGTCCATTGTCCCCTACCAGTTTGCCCCATTGCAGTTTCATGATTCTTCACACTACTTCATTAGTGACACACACATAGTACCACTCTATCCCCTCTCTACATTCAATAGCCAATAACAGTGCTTGTCTTAATTCGGAGGGTAAATAAAAAGGCGCGAAGACCTATTTTCACCACAGTTCATCGTGAGACATCCTCGACATCGACGCATCCTTTCCAAAAACATGGCTCGTACCAAGCAAACTGCTCGTAAATCTACCGGTGGTAAGGCTCCTCGCAAACAATTAGCAACCAAGGCTGCTCGCAAGAGTGCACCCGCAACTGGTGGTGTCAAAAAGCCCCATCGTTACAGGCCTGGAACAGTTGCTCTACGAGAAATTCGCCGTTATCAAAAGAGCACCGAACTTCTCATCCGAAAATTGCCGTTCCAGCGTCTTGTTCGAGAGATTGCTCAGGACTTTAAGACCGACCTCCGTTTTCAAAGCTCGGCCGTTATGGCTCTCCAAGAAGCCAGCGAAGCATATCTAGTGGGCCTTTTTGAAGACACTAATTTGTGCGCGATTCACGCTAAGAGAGTTACAATCATGCCTAAGGACATTCAACTTGCTCGCCGAATTAGAGGAGAACGTGCTTAAATCTTTCCTCAAAAGAGAAACGGCCCTTTTCAGGGCCAACAAACAATAACTAGGACAACAAATTGCAAATTCGTTTTAATAATAATAGATTGTATTTTTATAAAAATATATGGTATTCGATTATTAATATCAAAATCGACTTCATGGTTACTCAAAAAATAAGCTCTATAAATCGCAATAAGCTGAAAGATAAAGGTATATATAGAATGCCAGCCAAATAGATCAGTTTTAATCTTGACTTGTTAAAACTGTCAACTTAAATTTCTGATTAAAAATGTTGTGACGTGTCTGATGCCTGCATTCATAGTCAGTACTTATTGCTTAAGATAGTCTTATTCGTATGTTAAGTCCACGTAAGAGTGGACTTAAGCAATTGCTTATCAGACTATGAAGACGCCTAAGGCCACTCTTACGTGTAATTAACATACGAATAAGACGAGCTTAAGCAATAAGTAGTGACTATGAATACGGGCCTAAATCGATGATGGTGATCTTATTGTCGCAATCGAGCACATGTATTTGTTAAAGCAACATAGTATATCCCGTCAATTGGGCTCAATTATTTTGAAAAGCGTATCTTTAGGTCGAAAACGGAAACGCTCGGAGAATTTTTGACTGCAATTATATCTGTTCTCTACCATCAAAATTGCCATCAATATTCAAGCAATTTTCAACTTTTTTGCCCTCGGTGTCCAGATTCTAATAGGGGTCTACAAGTTCATTTATAAATGTCGACGCGCTTAACGATTACTTTGTTCCAAAAATAATGTTTTTCAACAACTTAAAAGAGATTTCAATGGTAAACAATAAACTCAACTTTGTGGCTTGGAATTTTGCACTGTGGCACAAACATATATTATACGAGTACTCTCGAAATGATTTATAGATCCACCGTTTTATTATTGAGGAAAAAATGTATAAAAGTTACATTTATGAAACTTTCTTGCACACAATCTCGAGAAACCTCTACTGGCGGCGATTCATATTGTTATAACAAATTTTTTCCTACTATGAGTAACCAAAAATAAATATAAGAAAATAAAATATGCTACATGGTAACACGTAACCACGTAACATCGGTAACCCGATGACAAAAGATCCGCAGAAAAACATCCGACGAAATAATATCCACAAGACATCCGCAAGACAAAATATCTGCCGACATTATATCCGCTGTCGGTAATTAAATGTTGAGGTGTACTCTTGATCGATTGATCTATGATTAATAATATCAGAACAGTTTGCTTCTTGCTTCACGAGACAGTCAATGTTTTTCTCTTTGTTGTGTGTAGTCCTACAGTTAACAGTTTAAAGAGTATAACCATGCCGGTGAAATTTATTCCGTCACAAAAAAGAGGAGAATTATTAATATGTAACGCATATGTTTATTAAAAAAAAGAGTATGAATAAATCGAGCATAATAACTTCACGTTGTGTTGAGCATAAGAAACTTTTATCGTTCACAGCAGTTCAGAAAACCGTACAGGTAATTCCATCTCTTACTTCATTATAGTGTGATTTCAGTATTATTTTTATTTATTGTAATATTAAATCGAATATATTAAATAATTAGACTATCATTATTTATCATTATTATTAGAGAAAATTCTGCTCGGTTTGCACGTGGACGAGAATAAGGATTTTTTTTCTCGCGGATGTTTTGTCATGAGGATCTTTTGTATTTCGGATATATAATGTCCTCGGATATTTTGTCATCGGGCCAGGTGTCGCGCAGCCGCTAGAATGTATAATAACCACGTAAATGTTTAAAACCACGTAAATATGTAAAAATTATTTATTGATTTAAATCTTCGATAATCATCAAATAATCTGAACAAACATGATGCTCATAATTTGACTATAAATATAACACATACGCAATTAGTTTTTGAGGTCCTAATGAGTATAAAAAAGCTTGTTCGTGAAACATATGGGGGAAATATTGTTTTTCTTATATTGACGATATAATTATTGTTTCAGGGGGAAATAATATTGGAAAAGTTTTTATAGAGCAAATGTAAAAAATTATTTTTAAAATTGAAAAAATGTCTCTGAATTGTCGAGAGCAATGAGCAAGGTTGATTCCATCGACTACATTTATTAAATCAATATCAATAACAATTATTGCAACAACGATTATAAACAGAATTTGTTGCAATACAATTGCCTCCAATCCTCCAATCTGTAAACAGAATTTGGTAAAGGGCGTAAAGGAATTGTTTGCACCTATTTACGTTATGTTATTGATGGCTCATGCTTTTTTCAAAGCGATGCTCCACAAGAACATTTCGAAACGTTAACTATTTTACATGAATATTTGGGAAAACCGCTATGGCACGCTCTGACTTTAGCGACATATATCCATTATTACTGTTTTCTGCGGAATAATCTTGTTAACTCATTTTGCAGATAATATCCTGTACAATAGGGAATCAATCATTTTTTTCTGTAATTGCGGCGTTTTAATAATATTCACGACATAGTGAAAAAAACGTGTTTTCCCGATGGTTTTTCACCCATTCTTTAGAAATGAACGACATTTTGAAGGCTCACATTTTTTTCGTATCTTCAACCAGAATCCATTAGTACTAGTCACATCCATCGTACAGTTGGTGAGATATTTGACCCCAAAATTGGCAAAGTTGGGCACAAGTATTCATGTGCCAATATATGATTAGTCGTTTAAAAGTGAAGAACACTTAGTCGGAAAAAGCTATGACGGACCAAGCGGTGCATTTACTTGCCATAAAAATACTTACTTCAAATAATGAGTCTTTTTTCCGTATTTCACTCATGATACATTTTATTTACGATTTATTTTCGGAACAGGCAGCGGGAACATCATTTCGTCGCGCGCCAACGACACTGCTATCTGGCTACAATGTAGCTTATTGGTGCGGCGGTTGAACGAAAGACCAGGATGCACCCCCCCAGCTGTCAACTGATTGGTGCGCCGGTTGGTTCGAGTTTATTCTTGGGGAGGTTCTAGTCAAAATCGACAAAAAAAACTTATTTTTTTGTATTGCTTTATTTTCATCGTTAAGGTCTTAAAAATGTGTAGGCAAAAGGATATTTCCCTATCTAATTGATTTTACGAGTTATAGCGTATAGACGAGAGAGCGCGTCGGCCGACTATAGGGGTGGACTATAATTAATATTAATTTATTTATTTACAGGACCAAGTAGTATTAGTCTCATTTGTATCACAGTTGTCTCCGCATTGCTGGTTGTATTCCTCGCATGTGTCGTACATATAATATGGTTTTATCGCAACAGGGCTCGTTTGACTAATGTATTTAATTATAATTTACTTCGGATGGAGATTATTACATGTTACTGTGTGCTTATTACATTATAATGTGATGTGGTAGTTTATATTTTATTTTGAATGGTGCATTCTCAGGTGTTAGTGTTCCAATATTTCTAAGGATTGGCAATTTCATTTGTTGATAGAATGCTCGAGTTCTTTTGTGTATTTCCTCATAAATAAGTGTTGTCTTCGTTAGTTCGTGAATTTTCTTGTTTGAAACGTGCCATTTTGCTTTGGATAGGGTTCGGAGTATTTTGTTTTGAAAAACTTGTATTTTGTTGATGTTAGTTTTACAGGTGTTACCCCAGATGGGGGCAGCATAGAGTAGAACTGGTTTAATTATGGAATTATAGAGTATTAGCTTGTTTCTACCACTCATTTTGCTTTTATATCCTAATAGGTATTGTAGCATACCTTTAATACATTGAGCTTTTTTCTTTATTGTTTCGATGTGTTTTGTAAATGAGAGCTTATTGTCTAGGGTGACTCCTAAGTATTTGGCGCATCTTTTTGGTTTGATTTGCGTATTATTCATTAATAGAGGTGTGTTATTAAGTTTTTTATGTTTTTTCCTAAAGAATACTACATATTCAGTTTTATTCTCATTAATTTTTATTTTCCATTTTTTGAAATGTTTTGATATGAGATTTATATGTTTTTGAACCTGTTCGAGCGCTGTATTTTTGTTCCATGAACTTGAGTATACTGCTGTATCATCCGCAAAGAGTGCTAATTCTGTTTTTGTCGTTTTGGGAATGTCATTAATGAAGTATAGAAAAAGTACTGGGCCAAGGATTGAGCCTTGTGGAACTCCTGCTGCTATTTTTTGTTTATTTGAGTATTCTCCGTTAATAACAACTGAGAAAGTTCAATTGGTTAAGTAATTTGAAATTAACTTTGTTAGATAGTGTGGAATGTTGAGTTTATGTAATTTATATATTAATCCTTTGTGCCAGACCAGGCACAACAGACCAGGCTATAACAGTATTAGCTGAATTGAAAATAGTGTTTAGGTCTGTTGTTTTGATTTTGGTTTGAGGCCTGGCGTATACAGATACTATTGTGTGATTATTTGCTAGTCTAATGCCGTGTGCTTCGATGGAGTTAGTATCAAATTTTATTTCGGAGCAAATTATATTACTTTTGGAGAATATGGCCACTCCCCCTCCTCCTGTGTTACCTTCTCGGTCTTTTCGAAAGCACCGGTAACCTGGGATTTTACATTTGTATTTTGCTTTGAGTTTGGTTTCATTTATAAGTAGGATATCGATATTAAATTTCTGTAGGACGTGCGAAATTTCCTTTATACTATTCCTAATACCATTAGCATTCCAGTGTAGAATTGACAATTGATTCGTAGTTACATAATTCGGGTTACACATATTTTAATACTATATTATAGAAAACTTGGCATTTTGCGATGTGATCGTTGCAGTGTTCTAATTCAGCGTTTAGCTCTCTAAACATGTTCAGCATTTTATTTAAATCGCAGTGTGTTCTAAGCGTTTGGATTTCTTTAGTTATGTTCGCAAATGTATTGTCATTATGAGTTGTATCGTGGAGGCTCTGCTGCGGGATGTCAGGTACTCGCTTTTTGTTATTATTGTTATTGGTGTTGGCATTGCTATCGGCATTAGCTTGCGTAATTTGTGAATATAATCTGTTAATTCTAGGATCTCTATTGGTTAATTGTACTTGCGATATTTTATTATTATTTGTTGAGCTCTGTTGATTTAGCCATTGGCCTACGTCGATATTGCTGAGGTGAGTAATTTCTGAACAGCTTGGGAGAGATGGATAATCTGGGCGTCCTGTAGTTGGTGCTGGTAGTAGCGTAGTGCGTGGATTAGATTCTTTTTTGAATCTGTTGCCTCGATTCTTGTTGAGTAAGGCCTTTTGTAGATGGTGTTTGTAGACCTCGCAGATGGTAGCGTTGGCGGGATGGTCTTGTTTGCAATTTGTGCACTGTGGCTTTTCGGCTGGTTCTTTAGTGCAGTCCTTGGTGAGATGCTTTCCTATGCATTTGACGCATTTTGGTTCTTTGTAACAGAACTTCGTGCCATGGCTGAAGCCCTGGCACCTGTAACATTGTGAAATGACTTTGGGGTTTTTGTATGTTTCCCATGTGACTATGACTGAGCATATACTTCGTATTGCCCTGATTTCCCGTGTATTTGTGTTTGGGTCAAAAGCCGCAAAGTATAGTGCTCTATTTTGATTTGTGTGCTCTCCTTGGTTCATTTTTTTGACTTTAATCGGTTTATATCCATATTCCACTAGCTCATCTATGATGAGACTTTCATCAAGGTGTGGTAAGCCTTTGATGACTAGTTTTTTAGGTTTTTGATCTGGTGTCCCATAGGTGTGAAATTTATACCCTAGTATTTCTAGTTCTTTTATGAATTTTGCGCTTCTTCTCTTGTTTTCGTGTAGACATTGATTGTAGTGTTGGTAAATTTCAATTTCGTTCCTTGATAATTTTTAATTATGTTTAAGTGTAATTTGGTTTTGTCATCTGTACTTAGCTCTTCACTGTTAATAATTATAGGAGCTATTTTTTGGTTTTTTATTGGCTCTTTTGCGTCTCGAGGTGAGGTGACCGACATGTCACTATCCGATTCGCATTCCGATAGGCTTTCATAGCGGTTTTGTGTGGAAAAATTTGTTTTGGTTTTTACCTTTGAGTATTTTGTATTGGTGGTGGCGGTAGCGTCGGTCTCGCCAACTCTTCGCTTTTTGTTCATATTATTCGCGATGGATGGCTTCATGGTAGGAGGGTTGTGTGAGACGTCTTTCTGAGCTGCTCCCTTGGTTGAGTAAGTTGTCCATTCGTTTGATGTATCGTGAATACCGGGGAGGTCGTGTCCAGTGCGAGCGCCCTTACTTGGGCTCGCGGGGCTAGCGGGGGAAAACCCTTCGCTCATCCCAAAGCTTGGTGGTGCTTGGGATATCACTTGCGGTGATCGATCACTTTCACTAATCGTTGAACTTGTTCTAACCGTGGCTCTAGTCACTTAATATCAAGATCAGCATTCAAGCATGTAATTTGCTTATGCGGCATGATTAGTCTGATAGCGTGTTTAATTTAAGTGTGAATCACTATTAGCTCTTAGTGTTGTAAAAGCTTTAATCGAGCAGTTTGTAGGACACGCGTATCACGTAGGTGTGTAGCATATAGTATGATTTACTTGCGGATCGCGATGAGTTTAAATCGCTCTTTGATTACTCTTGGGTTGACTAGCGCGTGGAATTTCACTTTATCGCGATTTGTTATGAGTTTATATCGCTCTCTGGATACTCTTGGGTTGTCAAGCGCGTATGATTTCACTTCACGCACTTTGAGTTAATTCGGAGTAGTGTGTCTCCTCTCTCCAATTGAGGTATTAATTAGGGCGTTTTTACATGTGACCGTTCATTACTTTTAAATAATCACCACTTTGCTTATAATCACCACTTTGCTTATGCAAACTCTGTTTAGTACAGTTAGGTTGGTTGATTGTGGGCGCTCGGTCTCGCGCGAAGAGCACACTCGTTCTGATTATTTCAGTACGTTTATAATTACTCGGTTACTCGGTTTATAATTACTCGATTACGCATTTATCTCTAGCAGAGCTAGAGATATAAATAAATAAATACGTCTATAAATTCCTGTCTATTGTATGCTCGTATATCTGCGTTCTCTCGGTCGAACGAGCGCTCTATTCAGAGTAACGTATTTCAGTTGCGTTTCGAATTTCTGGCAAGTAACAGTGATCGAAAATGCCGAACACGCGAAAATCAGTGGGAGATATTCGTCCGAATCGGTCGCGAAAGAAGACATTTTATTACAATCCGGATCAAATTGAAGGAGAAACAGAATATGCCAGTACTTCAGCCAAAAAAAAAAATGAAAGACGCAAGTTACGATGATATTGAAATTGACGTTGGCCATAGTAATGTCATTATCAATTTTCTGACTGTTGTCAACTTTTTATCCGAATGTCCAAAGTGTAAAAAATGTGACAGTGATGTAACTTTTTCTCGTACGTGTGAACGTGGTCTTGGTTTAAATTTAGTAATCAAGTGCAAGTGTAATAATCAACAACACGTTTCTTCGAGCCCGTTAGTAAATAGTGCGTACGAAATAAATCGCCGTTTGATGTTTGTAATGCGAATTCTGGGACTTGGATTACGGTCGATAAACACTTTTTGTTCCCTAATGGAATTGTCTTCAGGCTTTGCAAATGGTACGTACAACGCATTTATCACTAATCTGCTCTCGGCATCAAAGAGTACATTCGAATCTATTCAACGCAAAGCGATTGTCGAAGAAAGACAAAAGAACGTGGAAGCGGGAAACGAAGAAACACATTTGAGCGTGTCAGGCGACGGTTCGTGGAAAAGACGAGGTTTTTCGTCGTTATGTGGAGTTGCAACGCTGATCGGGAAATATTCACACAAAGTGTTGGATTTTATTGTAAAGTCGTCGTTTTGTCAAAGCTGCAGCAACTGGGCTAGCAAAAAGGGAACTAACGAATACGATATTTGGTATGATAGTCATGAAGAGCAATGCAGCATTAATCATACAGGAAGTGCTGGTAAAATGGAGGTCGATTGTATGAAAGAAATGTTTTGTCGATCAGAATCGCTCGGCGTGAAATATCATACATACATCGGCGATGGTGACACAAAAACGTTCAAGGCTCTTCTCGAATGCAATCCTTACAGCGACCTCGCCGTTCATAAGAAGGAATGTATAGGACACGTCCAGAAGCGAATGGGCACAAGATTGCGCGAAGCCAAGAAGAAAAATAAAGAAATCGGAGGTAAAGGTGCAGGAAAATTGACTGACAAATTAATAAAAGATTTGACTTTATACTACGGACTTGCCATCAGACGACACCCCGATTCGGCCGAAGAAATGCGAAAAGCTGTTTGGGCAACGTTCGACCATAAATGCTCCACGGACGAGGAATCGAAACACGAGAACTGCCCGCCAGGTGAAAACAGTTGGTGTAAGTGGCGCGTCGCTGAAGCAAAGGGAGAACTCGCTGATTTCGAACATGAACCTGCCCTTCAAGAGTCAGTTCAAAATGCAATTCAACCGGTGTATGAAGCTCTTTCGAGCGATGATCTACTGCAAAGATGCACTGGTGGAAACACACAAAATGATAACGAAAGTTTCAACGCGTGCATTTAGAAACTGGCCCCGAAACATCTTCATTGTGGCGAACAAACAATCAGAATAGCAGCGTATATAGCTTCCGCCATCTTCAATGAAGGCTATTCATCAATATTAAAAACCATGCAGACATTGGGGATCGTCATAGGAATAAATAGTAAAAACTTTGCTGCGAAGACGGACGATAAACGCTTCACATCAGCGGAGGCGAATCTATCAGTGTTGGCGAAAAAGGCCAGAATTGACAAAATCAGCACCAAAGTTCAGCAAAACATGCTTTTTGAAGATGAGGAAGGAATACTGTATGGTGCGGGAATAGCTGATTAGATGTAAGTGTCAAAAAAAAAAAAAAAAAAACATTATATACGATTTTTTCTTCGTCAAACTTTAAACGCGTTTTTCTGGAAACATCTTTTTTGCGCGCGGGGCGCGATTCCGCTTCAACGACTACACCGATTTCGACGTTTGACGGCTCAAATTAAAGCTTATTCAATTTAGAGGGCCTTCAGGAAGCGTTTATTTGTCAAAAAAAATTTTTACTATTGTTTTTTTTTAACGTTATAACAAATAAAAAGAGGCAAAAAAGGTGTTTTTTTTCAAAGGGTCCCCATTTTTTTTAAAAAGGGTTTTTTAAAAATCGGAAATTCATAAGGCCCCCCAAATTTCATCTACTTTAAGATTTTTTTTGGTTTTTTCGTTTCAGATCACTTGGCAGGGCTGTAGAGTGCCCCGCGCACACTGTCCACCGCCGCGCACGACCGTCGTCAGTGAGAACTGGAGCTGCCATTTTGTATTATTTTTACTCCAAAAAATTTCGTAAACTTTTTAAAATATAGACAAATAAATGCCACAAAAGTTAAAAAAAAAAATACGTATGGACTCTCAAAAAAAAATCATGAAATTACGCACATTTTCGGGCTTCTGGACTTGAACTTCCCCAAAACAGCTTAACAGCCTGTCTGGTTTACAGGCTTCAAAAAATCGATTTTTCGTTTTTGTCTTAAATCTCTTACAAAACTATCCAAGAATATGTGTTCAAAATTTTAGAGGCCAATTCGACATAGTTTCGAAGCTAGATCAGTTTTAGTGGCCGAGCGTCGAGCAGGTGCAGCTCGGGCAAACCCGAGCGCGCGCGCTTCACCCCTTCATGTATTCTATTGTTTGACTATACTCGTATACACCTAAAAAGATCGAACCGTCCTTTGAAATATTATTTAGAGTTTCTAGAAGGTCTGTGTTGAGTAGTCGTTGGGATAACGGTATACAATATAACGGTAAACTATAGCTCTCGGCATCGGCTTCTACACTGCTATTTGTAGCGTCAGCTTTCAGTTTCATTTTTTATTTTGCCGAGCGCACATCGAAATGTCAAGCTACCCGAAAGGTGATCGATGTAAAAGACAGCGTGCTGTGGAACCGCGAAAACGAAAATTTCACGGCAATCGTTTTACCAGTGTATCATCGGACGATAGACTTACACACGAGCCGCAAAAGTGAGCAAAAGTTGAAGACAGCAAGCAGCGATGATGTCATTATTCATTCATCGCACTGCTACCGCATTATTGAATTCATATCGGTGTTTCTCGCCCTTTCGGAAATCGCAATTCGCAGATCATGCAACCAAAAATTAACCTTTGCAGAAAGCGGTCATCGAGGCCTAGGATTTAAAATTGTTGTCAAGTGTATGTGTGGTCGACGCAAAATCCAGTACGAAATCAACAGACGAATTGTTTTTGTTATGAGGCTTCTTGGTATCGGACGAGAAGGGATAAAGGTATTGTGCGGCCTTATGGATATGTCTGCAGGTTTTACAAAATCTACTTATCAACAAATCGTTGAGAGTTTGTACGCAGCGTCGAAGACACTGTTCGAGAGTACCTGCTAAAAAGCCGTCAAGGAAGAGAAAGAAAAAAACGTTGAACATGGAAGACCTGCGAATCATTTGAAGGTTTCGGGCGATGGATCGTGAAAAAAGCGCGGTTATACTTCTTTGTACGGTGTAACAACGCTCATCGCATACTTCAGTGGCAAAGTAATCGATCTCAATGTAAAAAGTGGTTATTGTCATTCGTGTGCCATAAATAAACATAGTTTGGACGAAGATGCATTTGAGGAGTGGTATGAGAATCATAAAGACTCATGCTCCTCAAATCATACAGGTTCGATTCCATAACAGAGATGTTTTCGAGATCCGTCGAGAAATTTGGAGTTATGTACAGTAATTATATCGGCGATGGCGAATCCAAAACTTTTACTGGAATCTTAAATAGCAATGCTTACGGGGACGAGTGCACAGTGACGAAAAATGAGGGTGTTGTACACATGCAAAAGCGTATGGGTACTCGTTTACGGACTAAAAGAGAAACCGAGAAACTTGGAGGAAAGAAGGGGTTATCGGAGAATGTCATTAAGAAATTGACGATTTACTACGGTCTGTTAATTCGTCGAAATATGAACTCAGTAGAAGGTATGAAGAGAACTATTATGGCAACATTAAACCATTATTGTTCGACCGATAAAAATCCTCGGCATGAAAATTGTCCAGAAGGCGCGGAGAGTTGGTGCGAATGGCGCAAGGCTCAAGCGGCGAATAATCTGGCATCTTTCAAACACCCGGCAAGATTAATTAATGAAATGTAGAGAAGCACATTCGTCCAATTTACCAAGATCTTTCAGATGACGATTTAATGACGGGGTGCTTAGGCGGACACACTCAAAATTCGAACGAGTCGTTCAATCCGATTGTGTGGCGCTTAACTCCGAAACACGTAAATTCCGGCTATAAATTCGTCGAAATAGCAGCAAATATGGCTACAGGCATTTTCAACGAGGGTTATTCAGCTGTGCTTTCTACCATGCAGCTTCTCAATATTGTCATCGGGCAGCAGTGCAAACATTTTGCTGACACCGTCGATGCTGAGCGCATAACACGGGAGAACCGGTGCGCATCATTTTGCAGCAAGAAGGCTCGTACAGCTCGAAGATCGGAAAGCCTCCGCCAAAACGAGTTTTTTGAAGAAGAGGAAGGATTATTGTATGGCCCGGGGATAACTGATTAACATCTAATTAGTGTAAGTATCCAAAAACCTGTATTTTTTTGGACCGAAAACTTTAAAGCTCGTTTTCTCGAGTTTTCATTGTCACAAGTTTTAGAAAACGGTGCCGGCGATAGCAAAAACAATATATGTCCGATCGAAAAAACTCAAAGTGATCTAGCTTCAGTATTACATTATCTTCTATTTGAACTAAAAAAGTTCGACGAAAGTACTATTTAAATTACTTGTTTTGCGACTTAAAGTGAATTTTTTTTTTTTAAAGTGAATTTTTTGTTCAAACTTCGAAAAAATTTGCAGTTTCATCATTTCTTCGGTATTTTTTTAGTTCATATAGAAAAGGAACTTTTAAAAACTAACAAAAAATTTGGTTCGACTGTTTCAGATGCATCGCACGACCTCCATCACCGGCACAGATTTACAAGTGCAGACTCCAGACGCTCCAGAAAAATCGTAACAACTTTGAAAAATTTCAATATTTTTTAATAATAAAAATTGTTTTTTAAAGCTTGAATATGAAATTTTGACACTATCGTCTCAAAATTTCGTTTACCCCAATCATTTCCTTCCTTTTCAAAAAAATTGCTGAATAAATGCTTTTTTTCGGCTTCTAAAGCAGACTACTGCCTTAAAAAAGTCGGTAAAACCCAGAAAAATATTACGAAATCTGACAAGAAGAAGCGCAGGAGAAAGGAGAGTTACGCTGTCTACATTTACAAGGTGCTGAAACAAGTCCATCCGGATACTGGTGTCTCCAGCAAAGCCACGAGTATCATGAACAGCTTCGTCAATGACATCTTTGAACGCATTGCTGCAGAAGCTTCGAGACTTGCTAACTGCTGTACGGCTACTTTTGCCTGGTGAACTCGCTAAGCACGCTGTTAGCGAAAATACCAAAGATGTTACCAAGTACACGAGCTCCAAATAACACTTTGGTAAAACAACGGCTTAACAACCTCATCGGCCCTTTTAAGGGCCAAAGAGAAATAAAAACGTAAAACAACCTTCGTGAAAATCATAACATTTCATAAAAATCACGACCGTGGGGTCAGGGATTTGGCACGTGGTTGAAGTAGTAGGATGCTCTACTCGGAAAGTTTCAAGATAAATCGAGAAAAAGTTTCCTAGGCGTCTTATGAGTTCAAAATGTCAAACATTTATCGAGCTGCCGTTGTAATCCTAACGGGGGCCCCAGGTCAAAATTCTTTAGACCCTTATGTGGGGACAAAAAACGCTTTTAATAATTGTTGGGTTAACACTTTAACCACGTGAAGTGCTAGGGGTCCTCCTTCACCGCAAACAAATTCGGCCAAATCCCCGACCCTACGGTCGTGACGTCTCCTGGTAAGTCGTTCCTGGATAAAGTTCCGGATCAAAACAATTCATTTTAAGGAAATATTCTCTTCTCGACATGTGAAGAACGCAATGCACGCCATAAAAAACTTATGTAAATGCAATACTTTTAGCGGTATATGACAAATCGTTTATATCTCTTGAATTTCACGTTTTTTTATGTATCGAATGATTTTACGTTCTTGTTAGACAGCTAAAAGCCAAATACCAGCTAAAAACTCCAAATGAACATGTGAAGCAATAATGAATGCAAATTTTATACCAGTAAAAGTATTGAATTTATTAAGATTCAAAGATATGCTAAAAAAAATACGGAAAATCACAAAAATGTAGCTATTTTTTCATAATACCAAAATTAGTGCATCTTGTAATATTTGTTCCTTTAACCGTTTATTTCATAAGCATTTCATACTGCTCAATTTTGTGATAATATGCCATGCCGTTTACATTTATTACACAAATTTTTCTGTGTATTTAGTAGCGCCCAGATAAAGAAATTTGTTTCAAGTTTTTTAAAACTATTGTTGTTTTGTTTAAATGTATATCTTTTTTATTATACATGTATATACACACGCCGTTGTTACGTTGCTCAATCCAACTATATGGGTACGTTCCGACATTGTCTGGCAATACTCCGTTCTAACGGTGATTGACGGAGCAAGCCTTTATGAAGTATGTCTTGAAATGTAAATTCAAAATCGATACAACGACGAGTATAACTTTATTTCCAAATTACAGATTAGCTTTCAAATAATGAGAATAATGTTATATTCGAGTGATGTACGGAACAATAAGTACTATAAATAGGTACTAAAAGCCGAGTGGTTTGTTTTATAGTGGACCCATCAAGGTAAATCAACTTCTGAATTAGGCAATAAATTTCAAGTTGCATATAGTTCCAATAGTTCCTAAATTTTTATGCAAAAACGCATTCAAATGACTAAAATGGTCAAGTCATAATTTGTGTACGACTGTAGCATTGACTGTTGCTAAAGATCTGAAGGAACCGTTTCTATTAACCCGGCGTGTGTACACTATATTTTTCGGTGCACGGTGTGTATACTGGGTACTTTAGGGAACAGTCGAGTTTACAAGGTTTTGTAGGCTTCCAAAAAGTCTGAGAAAATTCTAGATTACTTATTGAAGTGTCTACTACATCGCCCAGCAGCTACCTAACTCAAACCGTTGTTAATAAAAATAAAACAATCGTCTAAAAAGTGGGAAAAACGGAAGAATTTTGACTTCGAAATTTCGACTGTTCCTTTAAAGTCCTAGTATACACACGCCGGGTTAAATGTACATGAATTTAATGACAATCATATTGTAGAGATTTCAAGAATTCGGATGGAACTACATCATTCAATAGCAGGTTTTTCAATATATTTAAAATGCTAAATTAAATGAAAAATATAATCAAATCATCTTGATAATGTTACAATCAAGTCAATCGTGTCAAAAATTTCTTTCAAATTCTATTCGAAGTACGGTTTTAACAATGACGGAGGACAAGCATACACGAACCCGTAATAAGTTGTTCACCATTGATCGAAATATTTGCAGCGACAAGGTTTTCTAAAGTGGTGTCTCATA
The DNA here is from genome assembly GCA_959613375.1 of Heteropelma amictum. Classification (NCBI taxonomy): domain Eukaryota; kingdom Metazoa; phylum Arthropoda; class Insecta; order Hymenoptera; family Ichneumonidae; genus Heteropelma; species Heteropelma amictum. Next base: position 4,459,095 of record OY390724.1, read on the forward strand.
TGATTTATTGCAGAACGATGGTGAGTCTACGTAATGAATATTTTGTGGCCCTGAAAAGGGCCGTTTTTTGGATGATCACAATGAAGATTTAACCACCAAAACCGTAAAGCGTGCGTCCTTGACGTTTCAGAGCATAGACAACGTCCATAGCCGTCACAGTTTTCCTTTTGGCGTGTTCTGTGTAGGTTACCGCATCACGTATGACATTTTCAAGGAATACTTTAAGTACTCCGCGAGTTTCTTCATAGATTAAGCCAGAGATCCGCTTGACACCGCCACGGCGTGCCAACCGACGGATGGCTGGTTTGGTAATGCCTTGAATATTATCTCGAAGAACTTTCCGATGACGCTTTGCTCCTCCTTTTCCCAATCCTTTACCTCCCTTTCCACGACCAGTCATGTTGCTCTATAAGTAGTTGGTAGTCTAGTAACGTGCAGAATAAGACGGAACAACGTTATGATGCTGTGCAGTCTTTGCACGGCCTTATATACACATCCAACAAGTGCCGCCCCTCCACTTTCATGCCCACCAATCAGAACTTGTAGAAGTAGCACAGTGACTGAGAAGGTCTAATCCCCACTCCAGTAAGTACATCATAACTTGATCCGTTGCTGGCTGTGTTAGCTGCCGTCAAAAGTGTCGTGTCGATCCTGTGTTCGATGTTCGAAAAAACTATTGCTGTACAATAATCATACCGAATCTTTAAATTACGTAAACATATTTGTTGCGAACGGAATCATTTGTGTGGTTGATACGTATGGAATGCAGTAATACAGGCTGACTAGTAAAAAATTAGAAATTTTCGAGCCACTTCAACATGACAGCCACTTTATACAAATGGACATTTTTTTAAATAAAATTGAACAAAATATTTTGAATAAAATACAGGCTGTCTCGTGGGACAGCCTGTATATATGTGTAAGGATGTGCGGGAAAAAATCTGATCTCTTTTTTTCACTAGACGACACCAGAAAATGGTTGGACACGTTGAAAATATGGTGTTAAAGTATGCGCTCTTAATTTAAAGTTTTAGAGGTCTCTTATTGCATTTTTCGATTTCTCATTCGGTTCACATGGGAAAAAAATTATTTGCTTCTTCTGAGTGTTACATCTCGTTAACAGAGAAATATAAACTGATGGGCGAAATGTATTTTTGTAGAGATACAAATGCTTTATACTAAAGGTTCCGTCACATGTTCTGGTAAATCAACTTGATCAAAGTTTATTTACAACATAAATTCAAATTTATAGGAAATATGGCAATTTCTTTACTTAAATTACAAATATAATTCTAGTTCAGTTCGAAACGCTTTATCCACTTTTTGAATCATTGCTTATGAATTTTGAATAATTCTCGTTGGTAAAAAGTCATTGCCATTGAAAAAATCCATGAATTAATGCAATCTTCATTTTAACCGATCTTGATCGATCATATTATGAATAATAGACTACTTTTTCTTCTAGTGCAGCTATAAATTATTTTATGAACTACGATAATATGTGATAATTTTATAGTAGTTCGACCGGATATTATCCTTTTGCTGTAATGATGATACGTTCCTATGTAGTTATCATGGGATTTTGTTTCTTTTTAGATTTCATTATTGTTCTCGCTTATGAATATGTCATTGGTGAATGAATATATCATTGGATTTAAAAAAACTGTTGTTCCTGTTTCGTCCTCTGAATACAAAAATTTGATCACCTAAAACGTTCATAGCCGAAGCGAAATCAATAGTTTTCAAAATGAAAAAGCTAATAGCATAATTCTATCCTCACCCTCTTGTGTGAAATTTTTTATTTTCCGCACAATTTTTTTTTTCGTCTTGAAATATTCAAAATAATCTCAAAGTGAGTAAAAAAAAACTGTGCGACGTTCATTAGTGTGACGCCTTAATTTTGATTAAATGAAAAAAAAAACGGGTAAATTTAGTTTTTGTCGCCCATCGATGTGATCTTTTACCCACATGAATAGTCATACAATTCATTAAGTCATATTCGAGGACGTGTATAATTGAACGTATGAAGGAGTTGTGCACCGCTTAGAAAGAAGCGGATTAGGAAGCGAACATACCATTTTTTTTACTCACTTAACTCACTGAGAATATGTGAAACATTTTACGACGAAAAAAAATGTATGCTACAAATAAAATATTTCACCCGAGAGGGTGGTTCACTCATACGCGGCAGGATGAATAAGAATGATGATTTCGTAATTCATTGACTTTTAGATCAGTTGTAAAATTTAAAAAAAGATGCAAATAATTATTTAATCGCCGGGAATAGAGACATTTTTATTAAGGGGTAGTTCACCCCTCATTTTTTTTTCGAGGAATGTAAAAACACGTCAATTTTGTATTTTTATGCTGTTTGATTCCATAATTTTTTTCTTGAAGTCAATCAAAAATTCAACGAAAAAAGTTAACAAAATGTTTAAAAGGGTTCGTTTACCCTCTTGTAATGGAGGTGCAGGGAACTTCAAATATGGAAATTTCATAATTTTGCATGAGAAACGTTTTTTGCTTTCGGTTTTGTGTCGATCACTACATTGCTTCTAGGTGGAATATCAAAACAACCTCCTGAAACTCTCAGTTTTGAGGGTTGTTTTCATCCCTTAAAACGGCTTAATGGCCGATTAAAAAAAAAGACGTATCTCTTATTTTATCGAGGATTATAACATATTTGAAGGTCATCGAAGTCGAAAGGGGACACTAGTATCAAACTAACGTCTCAGATAAAAAAAATTGTACAGACAATAACGAGTTGTTGGAGAAAATGACGGCTGTAGAAAAATGTATTATTTCATCCATTTAAAAAAGTTTTATCTTTATCTATGGATCAACGTTCGCCCGGTAGTAATGTCTAGAGCAGGCCTCGCTGTTATAGTAAGGGCGACGTTCCGCCGTTACTGGCACAATTGTGCACTTTTTCACGGGATTGCGTAAACAATTTCAGGAAAAAATGTTTGTTGTATATTATAAATCGCATGTAGTTTATTTAGCATTGACAAAACGGTGCGTCAGTCGTATTGTGACAATGGGCATATTTTTCACGGGATGATCTAGTACCCGGCTGCAATTATGAAAATCGTTTGCAAATTATACTGATCCGTAAATTTTACTCATCATACTCTTTTTTTAAATAATAACAATATGATAAACATCGTATAGGGCAAGAAAAAAGATAAAGTCGATTTCCAAGGAAAATTTACCCCTTGATATGAGATGCAAAATCGTTTTAAAAAAAGTCGATATGCAGCCCGTAGCACTACACAGATGAACTTTTCACCAAAATGCCTTAAAAACATTTCACGGAAACGTCGTCGATGTTTTACATGGCTTTCCACCACCTGATTAAAATACAAAAGTCGTTTAACAGGTTGTCCTTGTTTCAGTTGATCGATATTTTGAAAACTTTTTCTTAATTAAAATTTTTTTTTTTAATTGATAAATTTTGCAGCGCAATAACTGAATAGCTTACAAACGATTAATTTTTTTAATTTTTAATAGTATTCTCCTCATTCTACTTTGGTTTCTTTGACGCTATGGAGGCCATCCATTCTTCATAATCTTTTCTATCCATAGGGCAGTTCACTTTAAAATTGTGAAATTCTTTTATCTATAAATTATTAATTAGACAATGGTAAGCTGCTGCTGTACAAGTTCCACGATTTTCAGAATCACATTTTGTTAATAAATGTTCTGAATAAATGTTGTTAATGAATCTCTGAAGCAGAAAAAGGTATTTTATGCGGCCCTGGCACAGCAGATTAGGAAAAAAATCCTTTAAGCACATAATTTGTCTCCGTGAACAGTACCTGAAACTTTAAACGCGTTTTTTTGCGAAACAGCGTGTTCTGAATTGGTCGTCACAATATTCAGAACATTATTGAAACAATCGATTTGAAATTTGAACTGCATTACAAAAGACACTATGGGTCTATGAATTAACGAACCAAAAAAGCGATACGTTGAACAGTTTTTTTTTCAACAAAAAGGTCGGACCTTTTTGTTCAAAATTGATCTTCTGAATGTTGAAAAAGACGCTATGTTCCCAATTTACGAAAACGTTTTGTTTCGTTAATATCCTTCTAATAATCCTTCTAATGAAAAGTCGATGAGGAGAAATAGATCGAATTGATCGAAATATCGCATGAATTGTTGTCATTTTATTCGTTTTGCGATTGGTTGATGACGAGCGCGGGCTAATAAGCTATTCTGACAGTTGTCGGATTATGGCAGATCGTCAAAAATTTCGTACGATCGATAGTTCATTCATCAATCAGTTGTACGATATAATCGGATGATGAAGATGTTGTCAATTAAGCTGAATTCCGAACGAATCCAAAAGAAAATAGCACATTGATTCGGATGTAAAGTCCTATTAAAGTAAGTAAAAGTGTTACATCGCATATTTAAATTCTTGGAGTATCTATTTTCGCCCATAATTGATTAACATACGATTTTTCAACGTTTTTTTCTGGATACATTTCGTCACAACTAATTAATTTAAGAAATAAAAAATTGGTTACAAGAATATTTGGAGCAATACGTTTTTTTGAAGATTTTGGCCCCCTGTAACTGTGGGTTCTGGACATACGATTTTATGAAAATTTCTTTTTGGCTGTATTTTGTCAATGCGCCCAGAATGAATGTACGATGAATTTAAAATAAACAAATTTTCTATATGTAAGTCAATCCAAATCGATATAGAAAGAGTGAAGTATAAGTAAACAAGATATTTTTTTCTAATAACGAATGAACAAATGCGAAAAAATACTTGGATATCTTGGTTGAATGGTTATACAACATTCACTTTTCATATATTTTATTTAATGTAAAACCATAACATGCAAAGCCGTATTACGAACGCAATGTTTAACATTGTAAAGAAATATCCGAATATTTAAAAACCTCACAATCCTTAATATGTTTCCCAATTAATAAATTATTTCTTTATTTCTCGCCAATTAATATACCAACCTTGATTTTTGCGATTTGCTACTTATGCCTAACTATAAATTGTCCTATAGCTTTCTATACTAAATTCAAGATCGAGCGCTGCAGGACAATAAAGCGGCCGCTCGCGCGTGTGAGGGCGCATCTCTAATCACTAGTATGTACATAGAGTTGAATGTTTCTTTTCAGATGACTGAAGCGTCACAAATCGTGCCAGTCAGCAACAACGGATTTTTGTTGCTGATTGCAGCAACAGTTGCAGCGGATGTGAGACAGTAAAAGACGCATGATTGTCTGAAACTATTTGTAATTTCGTTCGTAAAAATAGGTATAAAGTACGATAAGTCTATGTGCTAAATTTTAAGTTGTTTCATCACATAATTTTAACGAAAAACGATCATTTTAACGAAAAAAAATTAATGCTAGACTTCAATTAACGTAGTTCTATCGTTTCAATCAAATCGAAAAATTGTTGGTCAGTTTTTAAGTTAGATAAGAAAAGTTGATGCAAATCGTCTAAAGAACAGCATGCCCCAAATTCAAGGTCATCCAAAGTAATATATGCTTGCTGTATAGAGTCGTTCGGGTCAAGTGTGCGCACGTAAGGATGTAAAGTCGTGTTAAAAATAAACAATAAGGAATAAGGACAAAAGAACCCATGCATATGATAAAGTATTTATTGAACTAATAATTGAATTAAGTAATAACATACAGAACTTTGGCACCAAAAAAAAAGAAATGGTTATTGAGAAAAATTCAAAATGCGCACACTTGACCCGCTTTGCGGGTAAGGGTGCGCATTCGTTCGGGTAAGTGTGCGCATTGCTTCTTAATAGTTATGTGGCAGCAATCACATTCAAAACTACCTCGTTCGTAAAAGATACATTGTTCATGCCACCAATCCATGCATTTATACATTGTATGAAAGTGGACAAAAATATTTTTTTGAGTTAGAGTTGGGAGCTTTCGGTTTTTCTCCCAACTTATTTTTTGTCGGTACAATTTTTTAGTTTTGACGCTTTTAGGTTTTTTTTTGTCTTCTTCAAGTTTCTTTTTTTCTTCCAATTCTTATTTATAAGGACTAGAAATAATAATTTGCGATTTCAAAGCAACTCGATTCGTACGACGTGTTAGTACGAACGCGCACACTTACCCGCGCACACTTGCCCCTGAGCGGGATTTTTTATGGATACTTGTATAACTTTACTCATATTGAACATAACCTCAAATCTAATACAGAATTATAAACTCAAATAACTCACTGACATAAAAAAAAATGATTTACCTTGATGATAATATTCAGTTAGATGTGACAATCTTTGTCAAGATGAGAAAAGTTATACTTTAAGCGTCGAAATCCATTTATTTTTATTGAAAAATAAATGGACGATGCGATCTCGCAATCTTGTCGATAAATTAAGTCCTTGTTGTCATACCTTTTAGTTCCCTACGCATATTATGACTTTCCCCTCTGCCCTTTATAAATAAAAGGGATGCGCACACTTACCCACTGCGCACGGTTACCCCGAATGACTCTAATTACAAAAATTGCGAAAAAATTTTCCTTAAGATTTTTTTGAAAAACTGAAAAAAGCTTCTTTGATGTTGCATAAAAATGTATGCTAAGTTTTAGAAGGCTGTACCGCGTAGAAGCTAAGATATTTATTGATGAAAATGCAACTTTTAACACGCGCTTTTATAAGAGACCACCGAAAATTGTGATTTTCACCATTAAATATCTCAACTTCCACGAGGTAAAACCTTCCAAAATTTATTACACACGTATATATGACATCAAAGAATATGTATCCAAATTTTCAACAAAATCTTAAGAAAGCGATAAAACGATAGAACTACCTTAATGACAAACAAATTAAATTTTTGATAAAAAACAATTATTTATTTGTTTTTAGAAGTTTATAATAATTTGCTTTATCATTTGATGGAGAATTTTGTTGCATTAGTTTTCAATAGATCACTAAATATTACTTGACTAAGTTGCGGAAAACCTTAACATTATCATATTCTTATGTCGGGCGACCTAAAAAAACGCAAATATTTCGAAAGAATTTTTCTGGCAATGCATAAACATTACTAATTGTAATCAATTGTTAATAGGCATAAAATATTTCCATGACCGTCAACGCTAACTAATAACCTTACATTTTTTTTCGTAAATCACTGGAGTTTCGATACTTTTCGGGACCATGTACTCAACCTTGTACAACGCTCATACAACGCCATCTCTTCCACTTTACCACTATCCAATAAGACTCTCTAGGCTTACAGCAGATTGAGGGTGCGGTCCATTTGGCGGTTCAAATTGTTCAAATCCTTCATTTTTGTACACTTTTTTTGGACACTTTTTGAGTATATATACATTATTAGACCTGTCCTTAAGAAGGGCAAAATCGAATTTTAATGGTCTTACCCCCCAAATTGGTTCGTAATAATTCAAAAAAAGTGTCAGAATTTTTAAAAAATGTTCCCTCTATATTTACCCACCACTAGGAACCCGTACTTTTTCCTATAAGAAAAGCATTGTTTTTCCGCGATTTTTAATCTTTTTTTTACCGTTACCCTAATTATCAGATTAAAAAATCGTAAATTCTCAGATAATGTTGACAGTAATGTTACCTTTTTATCGGATTTTTTGGAATTCGATACAAGCATTTTTGGGCTAGATCAATCGCATCTTTGTTCTCTGCCGGTTGCGAAAACCTGTACTCATAAAGCGTACGGAATGGTTTGGACAAAATAATTAATCACGTAAACAAAATTCAAGGCCACCCCTGCAGCCAAATCGATTATGCCGTGATTTTCAATTTTTCTATTTTTTCTGCTTCACTTGCTGTTCGAGCACGTCGCACCCCCATACAAACATCAATTTCAAGAACCCGGCATCGCGTACACATTCTGATTGTTTGTCCTGAATGTTTATTCGTATTATATGTTTTGGAAATCAATTATAGTAATGAGAAAAAGTGCATCAAAATTTTCCATCGTAAGTTAACGAGAGTTGAATGAATCCGAAATAAACTACTTGAGATTACGTCAATGTGAAATGGTACGTCTCCTTTGTTCATTTTGTTCATTCTACAACGCACCATACTCCAGGACTATGGTGCGGCAATCAGAATGTGTACGCGATGCCGAATTCTTGAAATTGGTGTGTGTGGGGGTGCGACGTGCTCGAACACGAACGAGTGAAGCAGGAAAAATAGAAAAATTTTAAATCATGGCATAATCGATTTGGCTGCAGGGATGGCCTTGATTTTTTTTTACGTGATTAATTATTTTGTACAAACCATTCCGTACGCTTTAAGACTAGTCCGATTGAATTTTATCGATATTTAACTCTCCGAATCAAGTTTTTCAACTTTTTTCCGCGTTTTTCGCAACATACAGAGACATGATTGATCTAGCCCAAAAATGCTTGTATCGAATTCCAAAAAATCGGACAAAAAGGCAAGATTACTGTCAACATTATCTGAGAATTTACGATTTTTTAGCTGATAATTAGGGCAACGGTGAAAAAAAGATTAAAAATCTCGAAAAAACAATGCTTTTTTTATGGGAAAAAGTGAGGCTTCCTAGCGGTGGGTAAATATACAGGGACATTTTTTTTTAATCTGACATTTTTTTTGAATTATTTCGAACCAATTTGGGCGGTATGGCCATTAAAATTCGATTTTGCCCTTTTTGAGGACAGGTCTAATATACATACCTATACATTAATTATTGTACTAAATCGCTATTGCACTAGGAAAATGGCTATAACTTCGCCATGCTAAGGCTACGTTCGCAAATATGATCGAAATAGATCATCTTTTACTTGTTTTTTTCTATAAATAAAATTGCTTTTCCGAAAATATGATCATATCATTATCAAAATAAAATATTGAATATATAAATAATTTACCCTTAAAACGTGAAAAAAATTATTTTCAATATTGTCTATTCGTAGATAATTTCGTAATGCAAAAATGGTGGTTCTCTAACGTCGTCAGCTCCTGTACGTAACTTTGTCGCTATAGCTACGACTAGTAAATACCGGCTGTTGGAAAAATATTAGTTTTATTATAAATATTTGGTTTATAGGACAACATTTTTCTAATCATTACAGACAGTATCACACTTCTTTTCGTACATAAAATATAGAAATATACAGAGTATATTCCTCTGCTGTTCAGGAGCAACGGTGGAATAATTTTTTAAATAATTTCATCAGTCTTCAAGTTTTTAACTATGATAACGAGAATGACACAACATTTCACTGTGAAAACGTTAATTCAATGAGAATTAACTAATACTTCGATGTACAAAAAAGACTAGAACCTCTATCTGAAACGGCGGACGCTGGCTTTAATGCTTTAGGTGTTCCTTATGAGACGAAATAAGATACAATCATAATATACGGTGGATATAATGTCGTTATTCACTTTCATAAGTTATTCACGGTAACAATGTGCATCAATACGAATTAGAGGTACGTCTGAGATTGAATTAAGTGAAAATTGAAGAGAAATACGACCAGTTTATGTATTTCAGGCTTGTTTTTAATTAAAATCAATTTGACGAAATTATATTCAACACACGAAAAATTGACATGTCCCCCATTTCGTCATAGTCAAGTGACAATCCGAAAATTCAAGATGATTCGGATTAATACAGAATAATTATATGACGAAATTTGATCATAGTACTGTCGAATATATGCACATTCATTAAAGAAATACTTCACCTCGATATATTTTATTTTACATTCGTAAAAATGTATGATAATTTTAGAAGCCTCGTAACATAATTTCGCCAGTCTGACGAAATAAACATCATGGACTCGCGTACCCGATGGAGTATAACGACGGTACATAACATCGTCATACACTAAAAACAAAAAAAATGATCGAAAAACGGCAATGCAAGTGATTTTTATGATTCAATTAAGTTTCGTAGATATAACATTTTTAAAAAAATAACACATTTACCTACTGAAATAAAAAATCTAAAGAAACATCTGTCCATCACTAGATCTTGTGCGTGACTGAGGACGCTGAGTCCATAAATGACGCTGAGTGACAACCTCGCAGTAAAGAATATTTGTCTATAAATTGTATATAAATGTATAATGGGCGGAATAACACCGAACAATATGGTTCATAGTTTCGAACCGAAACGTCTATCCGATTTATAGAGGATTGCTTAATTTATTAAATTTTATATAACCTAACGAGATTATAGCCATTCAATATGGTTGTAGTGTTAAATGAAGATATGAGAAAAGGACATGGTCGGTTTTCTTAAAAAGCTTTGGTTAACCAGTCAATACACGAAAAATAACAAAATAAAAGGAAGAAAAGCTATACAAAGTAATTGCATATATAACAAGATCGTTTATTATTGGAACTGAGATACATAAGCTGCATAAGCTGCATAAGCGTGCTGTGTCGATAGCGCCACCACCCGACACTTTTATGAGATTAATTGTACAGCTGCCTCGAAAAATTCGCTTATATCCTTGACTGATTCAATAACGCAGTGGATCAGGGGGCGGTCTATAATGCGATTTTGAAAGCCACAGCCAACCATTTTCCGTTGATTGTGAATTAAAGTTGCGTTTTCAAACCAAATGTGCTGAAGTTATATCTTTTCTGCAAGGTGCAACAGTGCATCGACGAATGTTTCATGAACATTATTCATAGTAAATAATCCGCGGTTCGTGAAATAAGACTGTCATCCTGTAACCATATGAAATAATGAAAAGAGAACATTGCTATACTTCGAATGATCTAAAGATTCTAAGAGAAATACAGGCTCTAATCGTGAGTGACGCATATGCTTTACATTGAGTTATCGTAAGAATTAGGGAAAAGATAACCCGACTTGATCATCTACTTTTTCAATTCATCACGTTTAATTTATTTTCTTAAAAGCATATCGATAGACCTCATTGTACTAGATGTTAAACATGCATAGAGGTTTATCCCCAATCTTTCACGGCATAGAACGGATACAGATGCTGTGACAATTGAAATAAAGTATATTGAGTTTTTAGTGGCGTTAAAGATTTGAGGGCGATGGCGTTCATGGTCGAAAGATTGTTCATATTATGTTACGGAATTACACTTTACTCCAGTCCGTGGTAGAAATTTTTTTCCGAATTTTTCATATTTTCTCCGTTTTCTCTCAATTCGGAGAAAATCGGAAAAAAATGAGTAATATTAATCTTACAATATGCCAATTTTCCCCAATATTCCTCTTTTTTCGCATTATTTCGATTTTCTCATTTTATTTACGAGAATTTCCCTTTATTTCCTTGTCATCTAAAATGCCTTGGGAGAATTTCGGAGAAGTGATAAAAACGCAGAAAATAAATTTGTCGGAAAAAATTCCCATTTTTTCTTTACTTTCGATCAAATTGTGAATGACAATTCCTTGATTTTTTTAAAAGGGCGGTGACCCAAAAAGTGTTCAAAGTTGAAAGTATAGTAGGAAATTCAAGAATGCAGAAAATGTTGGGAAATTCACATAGATTTTACTGAGATTAATGGAAACATTGCCATGGGAAACTTTCAGAGAAATGGGCAGAATTGAAGAATCGAGTTTTTCAGAAAAATTCCCATTTTTGCCTTGCTTTCGATCAATCGCCAATGACAATTTCTTGATTTTTTTGAGAGGACGGCGACACAAAAATAATTTAGGATTTCAAAGTGTAGTAGCAAGTTAAAAATGCAGAAAATATCAGAAAATTCATATGAACTTTACTCAGTTTATATTGAAAGCATTGCTTTGGGAGAAGTTCGGAGAAATGGTATTTTTATTCTTTTTTCAAAATGTAAAAAAGTCAAAAATTTAATATTCCAAAAAAAATGCAACCGTCTTTTCATGTAGTAGATAGGAAGCATGCACGGTACGGTAATTCTAAAGATTATACTTGTGCAAAGCAAAGTATGTTCTTTGGTTTGCACAAGTATTGTTGCACTGATTTCTATTTGTGTAGAAAAAATGACGAGGACTAATGGTAGAAGAAGGATTTCTGAATTTTCAATAAAAAAATTAAAGGAATCCGGAAAAAAATAGGGATAGTTTACAGAAATGCGGAGATATTTGGAAAATTTCGGATTAATGTTGAAATATTTTTTCCGGATTTCTCCGAAAAGTCTCAATTCGCTAAAAAAATCGGAGGAAGTCGGAAAATTTTTGGGAGACAATAGAAGTTTTTAAGAAAATTACGGGGGGAAAAAGAAAAATTTAGAGAAATTTGGGAAATTTCGAAGTAATGTGGAAATATTTTTTCTTCAGATTTCTCCGAAAAGTCTCAATTCACTGAAAAAATTGGAAAAATTTTGAGCGAAAATGGGAGTTTTTGAGAGAAATGCGGAAAAAAATTTCTACCAGGGCTTACTGTTTCATTTGTTCAAGATCTTTCAAACTATAATAAATCGAATTCTGCATATACCCAAACCGATACAGTTTATAAAACTCCATGTAACAACTGTTTTCCTGGATCATAGTTTCTACCTTAGAACACACCAAAATTCGTAAGAATATTCATTTTTCGAATATAAAAAAAATTAAAATATATTTATTCATCTTGTGGGTAATGAAAAAATGCCAGTATATGCACATATGCTATCCATGGAACCCCAACAAACACCAATTTATAAATAATCCCTTGATATTAAAATTAAGGGGTCGTGAAGAACAGGTTTTTATTTCCCATTCGAATAATATGGGAATACTATTTGTTTTCATTCTATAATTTTATACATCACTAACTGTAGAACATAGGAAATATTTTATAGCATACCTTTGTGGGAAATTTGATAGATTTCATAAAAGGTTCCGAGTTTAATCGACAAGTAAGTGTCATAATTCAAAAGATAACCGATGTTAAAGCTTAAATTATAACGATTTCAAGATTTTAGAATGTAATGACACCGAAAAATGTAATTGTATTTTAAAATTGTTCATTTATTTCTACCAAAACAATGTAAACAACACAATTAACTTATGCTTTGCGCAGTACTCAACGCTAAAAATAAAACCTAGCAAATATTTGCTCTTCCCAATTATGTAACTTTTTTTAGTTGCTAATTAATACAGAGCTAATTTTTATGAAGAATCAATTGATTTGGTAAAAATAATGTAAGAGTTTTAACAATTACATTTTTTAGCGTCATTTATAAAAAATATTGGATTCGACGTAATTAAAGATTCAGCAGTGATTATTTCTTGAACAGTTACTTTTATCGATTAAACGTAAGAGACCTTTTTTATAGAGGAACAAATTTCATACAAAAATATGTTGTAGAACATTTCCAACGTTCAATGGTTAACGACTCAAACAATTTTACTTTAAAAAAAAAACATTTTTTCAAAATGGTAAATAAAAACTTATGACTAGCAATCTCATAGTTTGAATATTAAGGGATCATATTCGAATGGGTGGTTATTATTCCAGAACAAAAAAAAATCTTTATTCTTACCCCCCCTACATACATACATTGTTTAGGGCATGATACGTAGAAGCAACAGCGTCATCAAATTTTTCAATCTCAATACTAATATTGAGAAAACTATATTTTTTTACTCATCATTAATTTGTTAAAAATTGACATCTTAAGGCGATGTATCACATGTGTCGACCGCCTCGAAATTGCCAAATCTATTTTTTCTAACAAAGCACGAGTTATGACGTTCAAATTTATTTAGCTTACGCACAATTGTGGCAAAAAGTAGCTCTGCTTCCAACTAGTTAGAAATCTTCACAGTTTTAGAGAAAATACATTTCGGGTTTGACAGTTATCTCTCTTGCACCCACGGTGAATTCCGCGGTGTCATACTTCGCCGCAATGTATTTCATATGCCGCATGTTTTATAATGGAATTCCGTTTCTTTTTTCACAATGGCATCATTTCAAAGTCTCCATCGGTGTTATAAATTATGATTCTACATTTTTCGAGGAAAAACATTAAACGTCAAGTCGTTTGGTATATTTACTTTCGAAAGGTCTTGAAATGGGGGTGAGTATTTATTTAAGAACGTGTAAGTGTATTTGTTAACTGTGTTTACTGTATTAATATTGCCGTTGCTATTCCACAAATGGAATTTTCGGTTTTGAAATGTTGCTGGATACATCTACATCGACGCATTAACCAGCATCTTATATACAGGGTGGTCCACGCAACGTGTGCACCTCTTTCACGGTCAAAATATGCGTTGCACGAAAAAATGTTGTATACAAAAGTTACATGGTTTATAAGGCTTCATCATGTGGTGCATTTATTTTTATTCTAGGTGGAGGCGCTTCGGAGATTTCAAGGTCAACTTTGTTTTTTTAAAGGGAATGCTATATTTTTTATAGCGTAAGATGATAGAGTATCGAATTTTGAGTAAAAAAGTATAGACCCTTATTAGCCCTAAAATTAATAGTTAACGAGTATTTTCACTTTATTACTTTAAAATTTCTATTGCGTAATATCAAGTTGGAGATTCAAATCTACTACAAATATCTGAAGGATAGCATTGTTTACATGACAGTGTTTATCAATATGAACACATTCACCACATCACACGCTCTTATCATGATTCGCAATCCTCTCAATATTTGTAATCCAGTATTAAAGTTTCCTTCAGTGATCGTGCGTGATTATCAGAAAGATAAAAGTGAAAATGAATTTTTGTAATAGTGACAAAGTTGATATGCTTTTAGTGTACGGAGAGTGTCATAGAAATGCAGTAAGAGCTAAAGCTATGTATGCCGAAAGATATCCTGAACGGATTCAACCATCTCAAACCATATTTGAGAGAATCTGTAAATCGCTTCGAGAAAATGGACATTTCAATCTTAATAAACGTACCGTAAGACAAACTGCCACTTCTGAAGAGAATGCTATTGCGGTCTTAGCAGCCGTAATAGAAAATCCTCATATTAGTACGCGACAGATTTCACGAGGTTCGGGAATAAGCAAAAGCAGTATTCTACGAATTCTGCATAAAAATAAATATCACCCCTATCACCTTGCACTTCATCAGAAACTACATGGAACGGATTTTGAAAACCGCGTTTTGTTCTGTCAGTGGTTCCTACATCAAATAAATCAGCATGATTATTTTCTACAAAGTGTGTTGTTCACTGATGAAGCAACGTTTACAAACCGTGGACAGATCAATTTGAAAAATACGCATTACTGGGCAGCTGACAATCCTCACTGGATGAGAGAAGTCGACCACCAACACCCATGGAGCGTTAATGTATGGTGTGGAATACTGGGCAACCAATTGATTGGTCCATATTTCATTGATAATCGATTAACAGGGCAAAAATACGCGAACTTTTTGAATAATAATTTACCACCTTTACTAGAGGACGTGCCGTTGAATATCCGTGCACGTATGTGGCATCAGCATGATGGTTGTCCAGCACATTACGCACGTATTGTGAGGGAACTACTGGATAGAAATTTTCCCAATCGATGGATTGGTCGTGGTGGACAATTCATGTGGCCTCCACGCTCACCAGATCTTACTCCTCTAGACTTTTTTCTGTGGGGCACATTAAAAGACAGAGTGTATCGTGAAATACCAACAACTCCGGAGGATATGAAACATCGTATTTGTTTAGAATGCATGACACTTAGTCCGGACATAATTCAGAATGCAGTTTCTTCATTAGTTAATAGATTTCGTCACTGTATTGATGCCAATGGACATCAATTTGAACACTTACGTTAATTGTGATAAGCCACGAGTCACTGAATGTACTCAAAGTAATAAAGTGAAAATACTCGTTAACTATTAATTTTAGGGCTAATAAGGGTCTATACTTTTTTACTCAAAATTCGATACTCTATCATCTTACGCTATAAAAAATATAGCATTCCCTTTAAAAAAACAAAGTTGACCTTGAAATCTCCGAAGCGCCTCCACCTAGAATAAAAATAAATGCACCACATGATGAAGCCTCATAAACCATGTAACTTTTGTATACAACATTTTTTCGTGCAACGCATATTTCGACCGTGAAAGAGGTGCACACGTTGCGTGGACCACCCTGTATGTATGCTAAAATTTAAAAATTTAAAAATACATGTAGTTCACGTGAGTCATTATATTCATGCAAATATTCACAATTTATTTCAAATCAAGATGGCTTTACATACTTAGCATTAATGGAAGACCGTGGTCAGTATTTAAATTTACGTTTTAAAGATTCGCTTTCTCGTATTATTAGCATTTCGTCAATGTACGATTAAAAGCAGTGGACTAATGCTATCAAGATAAACGTCATTGGATTTTAACGTATTCATAATTTCTTGTTCATTTCAATCCAGTCATTACCCAAAATATACGACTGAAACCCAGTTTTAGACGATTATTTCATACGATGTGCGATTTAAACGAAAAGGATTTGGACAATATTCAATCATTCATGATCGCATTGTATTACTCGAAATGGAATCCTCGCATCAATGCTATATCTTATTCCGGCTTGACTTTTCCATTGTAGAGTCAAAGTTAACTAAAATTTGTGTGCGATAACCGTTGCACGACGGAACACGCTTTCCGTATACCTTACCCTAACAATCGAACGTTTTGTGTTGAGAAGGATATTCCACATTGGATGAAAACTTAGGTTTACGTTCTAAAAAAATACATTATCAAGAAAAAAAGATAAATAAATCTACTTGGAATTTTGGATGTTCAATGGAATGCAGTTTTCATCAAATTTCACGGCGACTTCGAAAGAACGTATATTTGGGATGAATATAATACATTGCAGTAGTAGGACTTTGGTAACATATTTGTACATAAGTAACAGTAATTGCCAGATAATACGCCTATTCGGGGTAAAACTTTACCTATTTCGCAACAATGAAACCACGAATGTTGTTAACTACCGGCACGATAATTGCAGTTAAATTTTCGAGTGCCAATGTACATCGTCTCTTGACGTTCAACGAACTGTTGTATCAGAAACAAGTCGAATGGATGCCTAGAACAAATAATTCAACGTTAACGATTCAACTTCGAATCTGAGCGTTATTAACAGCTTTTCCATTATTTCAATTATCAATCGCCTAACTGTATTTGTTATAAACTATTAAGTAATTCTAAGAGAAGCGTGCACACAATCGATATTCGCGAAGCACTTGGGAATCGCACTGTATTCCTATTTTTCTAATCGATGTACAATATGTTGTGGCGTTAACGGTCGACCAAAATATTGTGCAATCTGACATTGATCACGGCTGACAAGTTCGATCATTGAAAACAATAGAAATTGTTGAATAAAGCTTCAATTTGGTACCGCGGCAGCGGTTTACCGCCAGATGAAAGCCTCACAAGAACTGTTGAGCCTCTCTCCATGGTACGCGCTCTGCCATGCTGTCGGCTAACAGCGCCGTACACCTCACTCGCAGTTATATCGCTAGACGCGTCAAGAGTTCCTCTTCAAAGTATTTGGAAACAGCAACGAACATTCGTTCAATTTTTATACCATGTCGGACAAAGCAGTTTCCTCGCCCGTTGTGGCAGCATCGGGAGATACTAACGCCGTTTCGGGCACTCCGAAAAAAGCAGCGGCCGTGAAATCGTCGAAGCCTCGTGCGAAGCCAACTCATCCCAAAATCGCTGAAATGGTTAATGCAGCCATCGTAGCATTGAAGGAACGTGGTGGCTCATCACTTCAAGCAATCAAAAAATACATGGCCGGCACGTATAAAATTGACGTGGAGAAGCAAGCAACATTCATTAAAAAATATTTAAAGGCTGCTGTTGCATCTGGCACTCTTGTTCAAACGAAAGGCAAGGGCGCTGCTGGTTCTTTCAAACTAGCTGCAACTAAGGTTGCCGCAACAAAGCCCAAAATTAAGGCCGCAGCCAAGCCCAAGAGCCCCAAGAAATCACCAGCGGCCAAGAAACCCGTTGCAGTAAAAAAGCCAGCTACAGCCACCGCTAAAAAAACTACGAAAAAGGCTGCCACTGCTACAGTTAGCGAGAAGAAGAAAGTATCTAAAGGGCCTGCTGCAAAACCACCGAAGCCTAAGACGACCAAGGCAAAGCAAGCCTCAAAGTCGCCTGCGAAAAAAACTAAACCAGATGCAGTTAAAAAAGCAAAACCAATTGCTGCCAAACCCAAGAAAACTGCACCTAAAAAGGCAGTTGCTGCAAAGAAGTGAATTCCGAAAATATTTCGGGACAATAATATTCGAACCGGCCCTTTTCAGGGCCACAAATTACTCATAAACGTTGAAACAAGCCTGGTATTCTTTGCAAATGAACCTACCGAATTGTCATTATTTACAATTTTTTAAACACTCTATCTAAAATTAGGCTTTGTGTTATGTTCAAAATGAAGTCTGTCTAAAAATTCAAGTCAAATATTTTGAAATATGCGCAAACAAATGTGGACTTCGGGCTATATATAGTCTATAAATGCCATCCACTTGCTACTCAAAATATTTTCAATTCTTAATTTTCCTATGCGTTATCATACAAATGCGATCCCGCCGAAGCATTTGCAGAGCTGAACTGGATCGTACCCTAGATCACAATAATACAACATTTTTTCTACGAATATTTTTATTATTTTATTTCAGTATGACGGGATGTTTTATAGTTACGTTTACGTTACGGGACGTTTTATAGACAGGAAGTTATTATAGTCTCCATCGTGAGAAGACAGCTATAACGAAATTCATCTAGCCGAGCAATTTTGGGAAAAAAAATCTAACTTACAAAGCAGTCATCCCCAAGAAGTCCTTTTATTTTCATTTTATGTTGAAAGCCGGCTGTGATTTAACCCGGCCTGTGTATACTGGGACTTTAAAGGAACAGTCGAAATTTCGAACTCAAAATTCTTCCGTTTTTCCCACTTTTTAGACGAATGCTTTATTTTTATTAACAACGGTTTGAGTTAGGTAGCTGCTGGGCCATGTAGTAGACACTTCAATAAGTAACCCAGAATTTTTTCAGATTTTTTGGAAGCCTACAAAATCTTGTAAACTCGACTGTTCCCTAAAGTACCCAGTATACACACCGTGCACCGAAAAATGTAGTGTACACACGCCGGGTTAATAACATTTGCCATGCATAGAAATTTGCGAATATAATTGTCCTTAACAAGAATATAATCACCAAAGTAGGTACGTTACTTACACTGTTTTTTGAAAATCTAGAACGCTTCAATTATTGCGTCAAATATGCATCGCGGAAAAGCTGAACGAAAAATAGAAAAATAATGACAATATTCAATAAAAATTTGGTATTCTTTTTTGTACGTTTTTCGAAATTTCGAAAAGTTGCAGAAATTTTTTTCATTTCGCAAGACAACAAGAACTCTAAATTTTTTCGGAATTTCTTTTTCCAAACAATGCGTTAATAATTTTTAGATATTATCTAAATTCAATGCTGTTGGTAGCTCGTACTTTATTAACATTTATACTACCCAGAAATTCTTGAAATTCGTATTGCATTTCAGTTAAAGTAGTTTCATCGTTTCATTCAAATCGAAAAATTATTTTCCAGTTTTTCTCACATACAAAATGGTTTGACGGCGTAAGTTAAATAAAAAAAGTTATTGCAAATCGACTGAAGAACAGCATATAATATTCCAAATTCAGGTCGTCCAAGGTAATATGTGCTTGCTGTATAATTACAAAAATTGCGAAATTTTTTTTCTTACGACTTTTTCGAAAAACTGAAGAAAGCTTCTTTGATGTTGCATAAAAATGTATGCAAAGATTTAGAAGGCTTCACCACGTAAAAGCCAAGATATTTATGAGAGACTACCGAAAATTATGATTTTCACCAATAAATATCTTAACTTCTACGTGGTAAAACCTTCCAAAATTTATTACACACGTACATATGACATCAAAGAATATGTATCCAAATTTTCAACAAAATCTTAAGAAAACGATAAAACGATAGAACTACCTTAAAACGCGATGCAGCTCCAAAACGGTGATTGTATATGAGAGATTTACCTTAAGGAGGTACGGTGATGACCGCGCTAATAAACTTAGAATATACAAACGCTCATTTTATATGACGGTTCTTTCATGCCGAATTTATATAGATGCATTGTGTACAAGTCGGCAAAAAACTTTTTGCCGACTATTTGCCGGTATATGCCCGGTATTTTGGCCATACTATGTATAGCCAAAATATCTCAATAAAAGAACTTCACGTAAATATCGACGAAAGGCCCTTCAAAATCCATAGAACACAGCTTCGCACATTCCTATTTTTACTTCGCATTAAGGCCGGGGTATGGTTTTAAAATTATTTTTTTGCATTTTTTAAAATTTTTTTTCTGAATGAATAATATGTCGAGAATATTGTGTACAAATTTTAAGTCAATCCGAGTAAAACTAACGGAGTTACAGCGTTTCAAACGACCGGCCGTGATACCTGATTTTTATACCTGCCCGGCAGCCACTCGAAAACCTACAGTGGTGTGGTAAATTCAAAACCGTATGGTGAAGATTTCGCAATAAATAAGAAAGAGTGCATAGAACACGTGCAGAAAAGATTGGGTACACGTTTACGCGAACTAGTAAAAACAACTGTGGTCGACAGTGGAACTAAAACAGGCAAAAAAATAAAGAGGAAAAGTCTCTCTGGAAAAGGTAAACTCACTGCAAAAATGATAGACAAATTGACCGTATATTGTGGATTGGCCATTTGACGTAACTACGATTGTGTAACGAAAATGAAAAATGCGATTTGGGCGACCAACTACGAATAATCCGAGCGAACGAAGAAGCTGCGCGTACAACAAAAGAGGGTAGAATTCAACGTAGACAAGAGCAAAAAGATGCATTGGATATGCTGAATGACAGTGTTTCACCGTATAGAGCTGGCATTGATGACTCTATGTAAGTATAAAAATTCATGTTCTTTTATTGATGGTTTACCTCGAATTTTCACGTATAAAAAACTTTAATTCGATTTTCCCGAAAACGTCATTTTTGAAGTTCGTGAACATTAGACCTCAAAATCTACTCAACCGATGCTTTTGAAAATTTGAACATTACTTCTTCACATAAATCAGCAGATGATCAGGAAGAGATTTTTTTTTCATTTTTTTCTATTTTTTTAATAACAAATGAACCGCGATTTTTTTAGCTAAAATCGCGTTTTTCACTTCCAAGTGCTGCAAAAAATAGGAAAAAAAAACTCTTCCTGATTACCTCGAGAAATACATCACCTTTAAAACTCATATCAATTTTTTTGTTTCAGATCATCCGGTAACGAGTTATAATGTTCACCGCAAAACAACTTTTTTTCAAGCTGCCTCTGGAGATTCAACGTCACCGGCTTATTTATCAATATTTTTCATTGAAATTTTTTTCTGACATACTTCAAAAGTTGTACAATAATATGTACTTAAATTTAATAAAATTATATTACTCATGTCGCCGCAAAAATATGCTTTTTTCGTATTTAAAACCATACCCCCCCCCCCCCTAAAAATATGCGATAGACGATTCAAATTTTCGCGGGCATCCGACATTGCCACACCTCAAGGAAGATGTTGCTGTTACCTCACGAAACATCTCGCTCTTCGAAAACTTTGGATTTTCTCAACTTTATTTCGGAATTTATTGCTCATTATTTTGATGAGCTTTCCAATTCAAGATGCCTTATTGACCACAAAGATTCAACAAACACGCCGTCAGTTTTTTTACGTGTGTCTTAGCTCCGAGTAGCATAAAAAATCGATATATGTATATAATCTTAATAATAAATATCTCAAAAATTGTACAGTGAATCTCGTGAAAGCTTTGCACGCATATGTAAGAAGGTCTCGACAACGGTATAAACAAAATTTGGACTTTTATCTTGGAGTCGCGACAATCACCGTACCTCCTTAATCTTAAAAAAGACTTTGTTTCCAAATTTGTAAATGCTTTTAGAATTTTGTTGTCGTTATAAGTTATCTCATTGGATTTTTCCGAATTATGAATTGCGTGCTGACCATATGGAATGACCCCAAATTTTCGGCTTCAAACGCACCACATAGCATACGCTTCTAGCTCTGCTACTCCTTGAAATATGACACATGCAGCAATTATCCGGCGACGGAATTACGCGTCATCTCAATCAAATTTGCGGAAGTTTTAAATCGTTTATTTGTATCGGTAGAGATCGCTTAATTTTTATGTATGAGTTAATATTACTTGTTTGTTACTATATTTGCAGAGTATTGAACCTTTGTCATTTGATTGTTGGCCCTGAAAAGGGCCGTTTGTTTTGTGAGCCAAAAAGATTTAGGCTTTTTTCTCGGTTTTTTTCGGCAAGAGGACCGCTTGGATGTTGGGTAGAACACCACCTTGAGCTATGGTAACACCTGATAGTAGTTTATTCAATTCCTCATCATTTCGTATAGCCAATTGAAGATGGCGAGGAATAATTCTTGTTTTCTTGTTATCACGAGCAGCATTGCCTGCAAGCTCGAGAACTTCAGCGGCTAAATACTCCATAACAGCAGCGAGATATACAGGAGCTCCTGCACCAACGCGTTCAGCATAATTTCCTTTGCGAAGAAGCCGATGAATTCTACCAACAGGGAACTGAAGTCCTGCACGATTGGAGCGAGTCTTTGACTTTCCCTTTACTTTTCCACCTTTGCCACGTCCAGACATTTTGATTTAGAGCTTGTGAAACACGGGTTTAAGCCGGTTGACGGCTGTAGACTGAATGATGGCAAAACAGCTCGAATGTATCTATATATAGAGTATGGAGTCTGACCGACGATCCAATAAGGCTAAAGCCTCGCAGGGTGCATACACATACTTCGCACTGTTTGTGCCATCTTATTGGTGCGCTCGTTGGTGTTCTTATCCCCTCCCTTATTGCCGTTTGACTGGCGTGTTGGTCGACATTCCGATCCCCACTCTCACGATTATCCGATTGGTGCGCCGGTGGGTAAACGCTTGATTTTAAATACGAATCTCCAACTGGAACTCTAGGTCAATCTGCTTCGACGCGTCATTCAAGTAATATCTCTTTAATTATCATTTTTTGAGTACAACTCTTGATTTGAAATTATGGCACCTAAAGCAAGTGGTAAAGCTGTTAAAAAGGCCGGAAAGGCGCAGAAAAACATTACAAAGACCGATAAGAAAAAAAAGCGTAAGAGGAAGGAAAGTTACGCCATCTACATCTATAAAGTATTGAAACAAGTACACCCTGACACCGGAATTTCGAGCAAAGCAATGAGCATCATGAACAGCTTCGTCAATGACATTTTTGAGCGTATTGCTGCTGAAGCATCTCGGCTTGCTCATTACAACAAGAGATCCACTATTACTTCTCGGGAGATCCAAACTGCTGTACGTCTGTTATTACCTGGTGAACTCGCTAAGCACGCTGTCAGTGAAGGCACCAAAGCTGTCACAAAGTACACGAGCTCCAAGTGAAGAAAATCCACGCTTAATATCAACGGCCCTTTTCAGGGCCAACAAATTGTCAAACGTAAATTAACATGTAAACGCAATTTATCTTCCATTGTACTCTAGTACTTCGTTGTACTCTTATACAATGGTGTCGATAAGTATTCATATACTTAAAATTATGTATTTGAAGTGCATGCCCCGTACTGCAAAACGGACACAAACTTTTTCAAATGACAGTCAATAAAGTTAGGAAAGTGTAGTGCGAAACTTGAAAATTCTCGCTCGCTTTTTTTAATCATGCATGGAGCGTCAAACCGAAGAAAAATATATGAAAATTTTATTGACGTTTTAAGTGTTGCATTTCACGAGATTATCTTTTTCTGACTAAATCAAGTCATTGACTTTTCAAATCCGAAATATACTTGAAATAAGTCGAGTCAAAACAACACTCAAGCTTAATTACCAGTAACTTTGAAGCAATGAACGCAGAGCAGAAGGCTTCTCGAAGAGCTAAAATCATCCTCAACAGTCTACTTGTTTTGGTGTATCATTTCATTTCATATAATAAATATTTTGTTAACGTACAAAAAGGTGAATTTCCCGAGTTTTTATTAACTCTGTCGGACTTTGTGATTATTTTCGTCAGTATCCCTAATGGGACCATTTATTCACTATTTAAATATCTAAAGCTTTCCGTTTTTTCAATATTAAGTTTGTGTAAAAATAAAAAATTTCGTTACTCTAAAATAAATATTTCTGCAGATCTTTAAAAAAATTACGTGATGAACAAAGGATTTATTAGGAATAATTCAGGATTGAACGGCCAATTGTTTCATTCCGTAAAAAAAAATGTCACGTTACATAAAAAGCAAACCACACATACATCATCGAAAAAGAATCCCAGAACTGAAAACTAGGCTTTCAAGCTTCATAAGGCATTCTCTAACGATCCGTTTTATTATTTTCATTAAAAAAAAATATTCTTTAACTTTCGAACATTTGGTGCCTTTCGCAGTTGTAATGGCCTCAATTAATTTTTTTCTGATAAAGGAATGACAAGTTCTGCAATAACAAAACATTTTTCATTGGATTTTCTTTTCATTCGTAGAGTAGTTGTAGAACATTACAATGATGATATTCGAATCCAATTTCACCCAAAAGTCGAGTAAAAATTAGTGTAAAAAAGGAAATAAAAATTAATCATGGAATTCGGAGGTGAATTTTGAATTTGTCAAAATTTGAAATAACAAAATTGTGATCAGCGGAAAAAGTTAGCCCAGATTAATAAAAAACAACTGGATAAGTTAATTGGTTCCGTAGATATTCCATGTTCGTGGAATTCCAACGCGCGGATTCACTTTTTGTGCGAGCGCGCGCGTGCCAAAGACGGCCGCTCCCACTCTGCCGCCGAACCCGGCGTCACATTTGGCCTCTCAATGAAACGCTGAAAAGAACAATATATTTGTATGGGATTTTTCCGCCAATTTTTCTTCAGTTAGCATAAGCCTTAATCTCTACGCTGTCCAATTTATAGCTCTCTATGTTAAAAAGAATGGCTGCAATAATTTTTTAAAAACTAATTTTTTTATCTTCCCCTCATTAACTTTTTGTAAATGTTTTTCTTTCCAAAGTCGTAGAAAAATGACCGCTTTCGGATAATGTCAGTCCTGACTCTGTCACGTGAAAATTCGTGATTCCATTTGTTTATGAGCAATAAACGTACCCTCTTTTTGGAGCCATTTTTCACCCCTTTAATTATGAAAAATCGATTTGCCCCAAAGTGTACATGATTGTACGACTCTTTTGGATTAATTTCGTTTTTGTTTCATTGCGCTTCGACATTCTCCCGTCGGTTTTTTAATAACAAATAGCTTTTCCCGAAAACTATCCATCCGATCGAGCTCCGATTTTGCACACTTGTTTAGTGTCTCGAGAGACATATATTCTGAGATTTTGGAAGCTGTACACGCATTTTTTAATTAATAATGGAGTATAATATAAATGGCCATTTTGGCCGGTTTTTAATTTATTGCGAGCGAACTAATCAACCGATTTTAGTTTGCGACCCGACAAATTGTTCGTTTTTCTAATACCTACAAATAGTTACTTAACTTTTTTTCTCGGATCAATAGTTTCGACGCTATCTCCCAAAAACATGGTTTTACCAACGTTGACCGCGTGGCAAAAAAAGCCTCCCAAAATCTGTGGTTGGAAAGTATCAGGCCTTCATCAGGGGCATCGGCCCTACACGAATTCGTCGGTTATAATCGGCCTGGGCCGGTGTCACGTCAAATGTACTCGGCTCCTGGATTAAATATATTTTTCACTAATAGGGTGGTTGGTAAATTCCCTATATATAAAAAAGGCAGCTGCTCTGCGTCCAAGACGCATAATTGCATTTTGTTCTCCTTCAGCAGATGACACCAACCAACTGCACATCTTCGACGTTGATGCTTCCACTTCCCACACGATATTTATTCGAATTCACTTAGTTTGCTTGTAAATTTGTTTCTATAAGTGTATATACGAACAGAAAATAAAACTGAATATAAAATAATCTTAATTTTGAGAAAGATTTTATTATGCGAATACACCTTAGGTCCAATTGTGGTCATGCATGCCTCTTTTTCACCCTTGCTCAATGCCATGGTGGATCATACATGTATAACTGTCACAGCCTCTTGTCTAATGAGTGAAATGCAAAGATGCAAAAAAGTACATCGCATTCAAGAGTCGTCATTTTGAGATGGCTTTTAACCCTTAATTGCATTTTCGTTATTTAAAGAGCTGAATGTTATTGAAGTTTCGAATAAAGTTTTGGAGTATAGCTTGAAAGCAACTACTAAATTTAGCTGCCCATCAAAGAAATTTTTAATGTTTAAGAATTCGTAACGTAACGAAACGTAAGCTCACATTACTTTTTCAAACAAATATTGGTTCTAATATTAATGTGTGAAATTTTCAATGTGTACGTTTATGGATATTGCCACATATACCCCCACCACTCGTCAGAGAACCAATAAGAATTCACGGATCATGTGTGAAGAGCCTATAAGTAAACCAAAAAATGCCGTTCAGCCTACAGTCTGTCGACATCTCTGGCGGAATATTGTCTCGCAATGGCTCGAACGAAGCAAACTGCTCGTAAATCAACGGGTGGCAAGGCTCCACGGAAACAGTTGGCAACTAAAGCGGCACGCAAGAGTGCGCCTGCGACTGGAGGAGTCAAAAAGCCTCATCGGTACAGGCCTGGTACTGTTGCTCTTCGGGAAATTCGTCGTTACCAGAAAAGCACGGAGCTTTTAATCCGCAAACTACCCTTTCAACGCCTTGTTCGAGAGATCGCTCAAGATTTCAAAACTGATCTTCGATTCCAAAGTTCAGCTGTTATGGCCCTTCAAGAAGCTAGTGAAGCATACTTAGTTGGTCTTTTCGAAGATACGAATTTGTGTGCGATCCATGCAAAGAGAGTTACCATCATGCCGAAAGACATTCAGCTGGCTCGACGAATTCGAGGAGAACGCGCCTAGACGTATTTTATCACTAAAACGGCCCTTTTCAGGGCCATCAAACAGAAACGAGGACAATTATCTGTTTCCATAATTTACCCCATACAATGCTGGTAGAAATTTTTCTCGCATTTTTCTCAAAAACTCCCATGTTCGCCTAAAATTGTTCCGATTTTTTCAGTGGATTGAGACTTTTCGGAGAAATCCGGAAAAAATATTTCAACATTAATCCGAAATTTTCCAAATTTCTCCGCATTTCTGTAAACTGTCGCTATTTTTTCCGGATTCCTTTATTTTTTTATTGAAAATTCGGAAATCCTTCTTCTACCATTAGTCCTCGTCATTTTTTCTATACAAATAGAAATCAGTGCAACAATACTTGTGCAAAACAAAGAACATACTTTGCTTTGCACAAGTATAATCTTTAGAATTACCGTACCGTACATGCTGCCTATCTGCTACATGAAAAGACGGTTACATTTTTTTCGGAATATTAAATATTCAACTTTTTTACATTTTGAAAAAAGAATTAAAATACCATTTCTCCGAACTTCTCCCAAGGCAATGCTTTCAGTATAAACTGAGTAAAGTTCATGTGAACTTTCTGATATTTTCTGCGTTTTCAACTTGCTACTACACTTTGAAATCCTAAATTGTTTTTGTGTCGCCGTCCTCTTAAAAAAATCAAGAAATTGTCATTCACGATTGATCGAAAGCAAAGCAAAAATAGAAATTTTCTCGAAAAATTCGATTCTTTAATTTTCCTCATTTCTCTGAAAGTCTAGCAAGGCAATGTTTCCATTAATCTCAGTAAAATTTATGTAAATTTCCTAACATTTTCTGCATTCTTGAATTTCCTACTATACTTTCAACTTTAAATACTTTTTGGATCACCGCCCTTTTAAAAAAATCAACGAATTATTATTCACAATTTGATCGATAGTAAGGAAAAAATGGGAATTTTTTCCGACAAATTCATTTTCTGTGTTTTTATCGCTTTTCCGAAAGTTTCCCAAGGCATTTTAGAAGACTAGGAAATAACGGGAAATTCTCGTAAATAAAATGAGAAAATCGAAACAATGCGGGAAAAAAGAGGAATATTGGGGAAAATCGGCATGTTTTACGATGAATATTACTCATTTCTTTTCGAATTGGGGGAAAACGGAGAAAACATGAAAAATTCGGAAAAAAAATTCTACCAGGGAAAGATACCCAATGAATTTTTTGCTTACGTATATGCAGTATATGCTTACGTATATGCTACCATATATGCAGCATATTATGCACTTTACATGTATTCAAACAACTATCCGAAAATAAATATCAATGAATTATTCAAATAATTATTCCCAAAAGGTTATAACTTCAGCTATCTATAATCAAAGCTACAAAGGTACATGTATATATATTTACCGTGTTCTTATACACTTTGTTTTTTGCTCAGCAAGACTTCTTATAATTTTGTTAGTACCTTGATGCATTATACTACAAAGATTTTTTAATAGAATAAAGTTGTCTTTCGTTATGACCGCTTGACGTTCTCGTTGAAGCTGCCACCTCTTCGCATTGTAAATGACGTGAGGTCGAGACTTTGGTGATTTCGTATCGACAGTTGGAGTAGCTTCCCTCACCTTGAATATAGTTTAGACAATTCTGGCATCGTACATCAACGAATACTTATTGCAAAAAATTAATTGGCTAAAAAAATCGACATTTTCGTTGACATGTAGGTATTGATGTTATGTTCTATAATGAATATGTGTTTGGTGTTATTTGTATTATGAAAGTAGTTTTTGAACCATTATTGTAACGGTATTTGAATACGAAGATGGAAAACAATGACCAAATCATGTAAGTACTCTTAAGTGTATTCTAATCTACTGTTTATCTAGAAAACTTTGACACACTTACTTTAGAACGGTGCAATTCGTAATCTCGTTTCTGTATAGACATATTACTGGCGTGTCCATTTATAAGAGTATTCCGACTCTTTGACATAATCGGTGACATTAACAATGAAAAATGTACACTTCGGATAATTTAATCGACGACGGATGCTACTACTTCCTCGTTTTTCTATAACAATAAATGTTCCAGTTTGATGAGACCGTACTATTGAATCATTATATCCTTGGATACCGCGGTTGCAATAACATCTGCGGTATCCAAGGTTGTAATATCCATATACTACCAATGACCAAACACGATTTTATGTGCACTTAGATTTCGATTGTACAAGTAAACTTAACGGAATAAAATTACATTTGAATGAAGAAAGTTACGCAATTGATCCGCTACGACTACTCTGATTGTCTAATCAGAGTGCTTTACAGGAAGGAAACACAAACCGACACTTTAGTCTATAGAGCATACATGAACATATATATGTCCAATATATGCTCAGTTTATAATTTGCATCGAGAAATTCTTACTCGATATGTGATTTATACCATGTATGAAAAATATCTGTCTATGTATGACGATGTATGATTTATAAATGATCATGTATGAACAATATAGGATAATATATTATTCATAGAATCTAAAAACAACCCGTTTCACTAGATTTTTTTTGTACGTGCATAAAAGACTACTTTTTGTGACGTGCATTAAGACATTTTTTTATTACTTCTTTTATTTTTTATTTTTATATCTATATCTATATATATCTATAATAGAGAGGGTGAGGCAACAACTTTCATCAGTAGAAATATTTCCTCAAATATCGGACTTGGAAAAAAACTTTTGAAACAAAACTTGCATAGTTCGCAGGGGGTCATCGAATGGTGGCTACGAGCTTTATCCGTGTGAAGGCGCTTTGAAGATTTCAAGGTCACCTTTATTTTTGTTGTTTATTATTATGTTGTTACTACCAACGGCGCTGTCGTTTATGCCATTATCGGTGTGTATAAAAACGTCGTTTGCGCCGGTAATGTCGGATATCCAAGAGTGCGATCCATTCACCGCTACAAATGCTTCATTTCACTTCGCTTCCAATGATGCTGCGGAACGATCCACTCGCACTTCTGCGCACTTCGCAAAATCTCAAGTGGATCGCATTAAAAGCGAAGTAATAGTTTGAACAATTTCCGGTAAGTGTGATCAAATATGACAGCGACAGCAAAGGTGATGAACATAACAAAGTTAATCTCCAGTACACAAAAACGTAAATAAAGTAACGGTGTTCATTCCAAAGTTCAAAAAAATTACTGAATTTTTTTGTAAAAATAGGAGCCGGTAAGCAGACACATGGAAGCAAACATTTCGGCAGTCTGCATTGCTGAAATGTATATGAACTGTATCTACATGGATAATGACACTGAAACGATAATTGCAGAATGTATAAGGATAGGCAAGGTGTCAACAGCAGCAAATCATAAAGAAAATCACAGGACAATAGGTTACGTAGAAAACATAATTCTGTCCTTTGGCAGCAAAGAATTCAAATCCCATTTTCGGTACATATGCAATATGTTTTAACCACATATTTATACCTGTGAATTTGAAGGTTCTTTGTTTGTAACTCATTTTGGAAAAAATTGCAAGGAAACTAGTTCGAACAGCAGATGGCAATAAAATGGTTTCAGCTAACACACAGCTGTTGTTGACTCTGTGGCATTTTGCAACTTCGGATTCATATCGGTGAGTATTGAAACGGCTTTATTTTTCAGGATATGATTAAACTTTTTGCCAAAGTACGTTCAATTTGAATACAATCAGTATTTCATAGATCCATAATTCAACGGTTCGATGTTGATCATGCCACAGCAATCAGAGCTGTTCGCAGAGTTGCCAAAGCATCGTCCGAGATATCATGGCAATATATAAAGTGGCCCACATAGAATGATATTGATGCTCTTGTACGTGGCCCCGTATCCGTCAGTGACTTTCCAGGCACTGTCGGCGCAACAAATTAAATGCATTTAAAAATTCCCGCTCTCAATAAAAACGTAGAGGTTTTCATCGATCGAAAGGACCATCACTCAAGAAATCTTCAAGTCAGATTCAAATAGCAATATTTTATTGATTATTTGATAAACTCCTAGAAAGAAGTTATTTCAGATACCTTGCAAGAAATTTGATCGAATAGAATTGGGAATTGAAAATCAGTGGTTTTGATATTTTCAAGAATTTTCGATTTTTTCGAAATTTTCCATTTACCAAAAACTGATTACTGTAAAATAGCTACTTTACTCTAGACACTGAATCAGCTATTTTCCGGAGTAATAGCGTCTATTGCTTTTTTCAATTTGTACCAGCTACTATTACATTATTTCTGACTTGTGTTAAAGTTGACATCTATACTTTTTTTGGAAATCTTATGAAAGTTGTTTACATTATTTATTTGCCGGATGTGATGCTATAAATTTGAATAATTCTCTTCAATTTAAACGAAATGTTTTTTTGTTGTTTAACTTGTTATTAAATATGTAACTTGTAAGTTATGATGTACTTCTGAGCTTAAGTCGGAAAGTGTCAAGGTCATTTGAAAAATTAAACTCCTTTAAAATGGAAGTATCCTACTTGATTTCCGAATAATAAACATCTAATCGGGGATGCTGTATATAAATTGCATCCACATATTTTAACGCTGTACATGAATAACGGAAACCTCACACGACACCAGAAGAATTATAATTATGCGTATTCTTCATCTTGCATGGTCATTGAAAATGCGCTGGTCCCAGCATGAGACAACAATTCTGTTGGTGTAAACAAAAAATAAACATTAGTTTCTCATACAACCAGAAGTATTTGCCATTGATTTACGTGTAATATTTTATGAGTGAGATAAAATTACCTTTGTCTGAAAGTCTGTGATGAAATCTTTTTTCTGTTTATTTAAAAGGTCCGTCACGAATAATATATATACAATAAAAATTCGCGAGATAATATTTCTTTTTGAATAACTTTTTTTAATAACAAAATGTGTTTCTTTTTTTTAAGCTGGAAAAAAAGATGAATATGAAAAATTTGGAGGTTCAATTCACTGTGATGCTTACCTAGAATGACTCTCACAGCAGCTTTGTCGGAAACACTGATTCTGTAAATAACTCCCGTGTCATTATCAAGCAAGTCGATATTAGTCATTTTTTCCGTAATTTTTTTTTACTGAAAAGAGTATACTTATATAATTATAAATTAATAAGCGGTTTTTGAAGAGAACGCTTCAATTGGACCCTATTATTTTTATTAAACAATGACATTTCCATAATTCGGATTTGAGTATGGGTAATATCGAAATAATTATTTACAGCTTTTTCAGCATTTCACTTGAGGTATTATGTATCATTAATCGATTAACTAATTGCAATACAACGCCCAAAAGACTCTGAAATTGAATGGTTAGGAACCCACAATCCTTGGAGCTTCAAATTGTGTGCGTTGAATAGGGACCGTGCATAGCGTTTAAAGCGCTGTCTAGCGGCTAATTCCAACATTAATGTGGTGACAGCTATACACTCACTATACAGACAAAATCGTTCACTTATCACACACAAGTTTGAGCTACGACTTTCGCGCTAATGGCTACATCACTCGGCGTATTTTGAATTTCAACAACGTTTGAAACGTGGCCTCACGAGATCAATTTTCTCCCATTAATATTGTTTTGTCCGCGGACACGACCATGAAATACCGGTCGAAAACCATATTTGTTGATTTTTGGCATGTTTTTTTTATAAAATTCGATATTTTTATTACTCTTTTCACACAAAATTTCACCACAGAAGTTATACATTTTAACGCACGAGAGCGCGCCCATCGGCAGAAGTGTTGCTCTTATAGTCACGCACGATCCCTGTAGAGGTTCGCTTGAAAATAATTATTTTTCTTTATATCTCGGTCGAAAGTACGTCCTTTCGGCCCTAATGTCACAGCCGAAAGCGTCAAATTTGTGCATTGGTCCCGCGCCAATGCTACAGCGGGAGAGAAAATTGTTTGCATCCATAAGACTATTGCGACTGCTGTCAGTCAATTATAATTAACCTTGGTTTATACATGAACAAAGTTTATCGTTCAACCTTTATCGATGTTTTAATTACCTCAAATATATATTAAAAATTGCTGTGAATTAAAGAGTAAAAAGTGAGTGTAATTGTAATAAGCGAAGCAAAATAAATTAAATGACGTCAAGTGACGAATCAATCATCATCAAACGATGAAGAAGCGATGTTGAGAAATTTTGATGTGGAAGCGGAAGTCATCATCCAGGCAGATACATTTCCAGAGAAGTCTGCGGATCGGTACAATTTACACTAGCAATTTCAAAAGAATCAAATTTTTATTATTCATGATATAATAAGTGATGTGCAATAAGATTTAGCATAACAATTATAATTTCATTCCTTTATCACTTAATAGTAAATAATATAAATGCTCTGTACTGATTCTGTATAAAATAAAAATAAATATACTTTTATAAGTTTTAATTCATTTTTTTTCTTAAAATGCAATTAGATTAATTTTTTTTATGTATTTGATACCTGCCTCCCCGACCAGCAGCACTCGCTTCGCCCGGGCCGCAAATATCGAGGCAGCAGGCATCAAAACCGACGGCACTCGCTTCGCTCGTGCCGCGATCGTCGTGGTAGAAATCGAAACGTGCACCTATCGTACTTTCGACCGGACATAAAGAAAAATGGTGGTATACACCACAAGGGCAGAAAGTTTGACATTCCTGAACTGCGCGTCATGATGCATTCCTGCGCAGTGCAGGAATGTCAAACTTTCTGCCCTTGTGGTGTAATATACTAATTTAGATCGCGAAGTAATTGGCGCTGGTATAGCAACCTGCTCTTACGGTAAATACAGATGGAACTTTGTGGCAATAGAATTTTATAGATCTTTTAATGAAATAAGATCCGACAAACAAAGGGACAAGCTTATTCGTGACCAACAAATGATTTTACATTGATTGGCTTCTTGTAGTTAACGGTCACTTTTTTTTGGTTTTTAATTAAACGGCTGAACCGATAAACGTTTTAATCATCGAACAAACTCTAACAAGCGACCAACAAACGATGGAAACCATCCAACAAATACCAACAAACGACCAAGGAACGATTTGCAAACGCATAATTTCAAAATTCCCTTTTTTTTTAAATCGTGTAGAATCGGACATTTTTGGCGTCACGTATTGATGGTCACATGACCCTTCGATAAAAAATGACCAGATATGTTTTCTTGCATTTTCACAAGAAATAACGATCCAACAAACGAAGGGATAAGCATATTTGTGACCAACAAACGATTTCGAATTGAATGGCTTCTTGTAGAACGTGTTTCGATGAAAATTGACAATTTTGCGGCCAAGTTAATGTTCGTAATAAATATATACGATATATATATATATGATAACAAACGACCAACAAACGATAGAAAAAGAAAAAAATTAGAACAGTTTGCTCTGTGCACAAGGGCTCAGACAGCCAGCGCGCGAGGTGGTTGCTTTTGTAATCACATTTACCCACCCAGGTAGCATTAATGTCCATTCGATATCTCTAAGTTATCTTTTCAAGGATACCTTTAAGACATTATCGTTAGATAACCTCCAGACGTCTTTTAATAGATATCTATTATATGTTGCTTAAAAGAGATCTTTTTTTTGTTATCAAAAATATAGGAGAACATTTTTAACGATAAGTCGCCGTATTCAGTTTCCAAATAGACACCCACTTCAAGATGTCGAAAAGTTATCTGTTTTCTGTCATCTTAAAGTATCTACCCTAAAGTTGTCAAAAAGATATGGTTTTTCCGCGATGTTTCGGACTTTTGTTGGCGCCCAAAAGATGTCACCATTTAGACATCATTTTTGTACTGTCCTAAAGATAACTATGTAAGGTTGGTAATTGTCATCTAACAGTGGACTTAAATATTGGCGGGAAAGACTGCAAGAGATCTTCTAGAGGTATCCAAATGTTATCGAATTGATAACTTTTTGTTAAATTTTTTTACATCGCAATAGTTATTGAAAACATTTAAACGTCTTTTGTATGGGCATTTTGCGAGAAGAGCTGAATATCGTGCATAAGATATAAATATTATATCAAATAACTTTCGCAAATTTACGTAAGTATACAATCATGTACATTTTTACGTGAACATTTTATTTATGAAAGTGAAATTTATGTTGTACATAAAAATAATAATATATGTTTAATGAAATACACTTGTTTTATAGGTTATTCGCAGAAAAATTTGAAGTCGAGTCGCGTTCATCATAACTCGATATATTAAAAATATATACATATTGTACAGGTCACGTATGTATTACATCTTTTTTTGTTATAATCATCAATATATATTTTACCCACTTTATTACTTGTACTGCATGCATAATTAAATATTCTACACCATGCCGCCTTCGCTAAAAGATTTTTCAAAACTTTCGAAAAGGCAACAAAGGCGGCGGATACGTGCAATTTTGCTAAGTAACCCTGATGATCCACCGGAATTAGAAATTAAAATAGAGAATTTAGTTAATGGTCCTGATGTAGTTCGAGATGTAATGCACATGGCATCAACTGCGACAACTGTCCCTAATGAAATAAATCTTGTCGCTGTTGACCTTAATTCTTCCGCTGATGGACAAAACACCAGTACAGTACCAGATATCGCCATGACAACCGGTGAAGATGTTACTGTACTTGGTGAAACATATCCCAAAATTCAGGTTCCGGATGAACCTTGCTCCGCTGAGGACGTAACAGGTTTTCGTATTTTTTTAACTGATTGGGTAATTCGCCATAAAATACCTCACTCAGTAGCAAATGTTCTGTTAAGAGGATTGCGAAGATTCGGCCATGCTGAACTTCCAAGCGATGTTCGAACATTGTGCAGCACACCGAATAAAGTTGATATACAGATTCTTGTTGGAGGAAAATATGCTCATAATGGCTTAGCGAAGGCTCTCTGCGAACAACTGCAAAATGAAATAACCCTTCAGCGTATCGGTGGCATTGAAAATCCTGTAATTATTAAAATTAATATCAATATAGATGGCTTACCTTTGACAAAGAGTTCGAAGAATCAATTTTGGCCTATATTAGGAAAAATTGTTAACTCTCAGTGCACTGAACCATTTGTGATAGGAATTTTTTATGGTGATAAAAAACCTTCGTCTCCGTACGAATTTCTTCAACCGTTTCTAACGGAATATCGTAATTTATACGATGATGGATTTCTGCATAACAACCGCTGCTATTTGATACGTTTGAACGCAGTTGTCGCTGACACTCCAGCACGAAATTTCGTTTCCAGGTTTCCTGCTCATAACAGTCGTTGTGCCAAATGTATTCAACCTGGCAAGACCGTCAATGGACGACGAATTTTCAAAGAAAAAAATCCCGTTTTAAGAACGAATGCAACATTCAGAGAAGATGTACCAATTTTCTATCAGAATCTCACGTCTCCGTTTGAAACTATAGGTGTCGATATGGTTAAACAATTTCCTCTGGATTATATGCATTTACTGTGTTTAGGAGTCATGAAAAAGCTTCTTTTAATTTGGATTCGTTCTTTGGGAAAAACCGCCCAATCATTAGCGCGACTTGCTGCGTTCAATACCTTTTACCAAAGTTTCGATTCATCTGTCCCAACGGAATTTTCTCGACGTCCTCGTTCTTTGGACGATGTTGCTCACTGGAAAGCAACAGAGTTGCGATTATTCTTGCTATATCTGGGCCCTGTGGTACTTCAATATTTCTTGACCGAGCCCCAAATTGTGCACTTCAATGCTCTCAATTGTGCTGTTCGAATTCTTTGCGATCCGAGAGAGTGCGTAAGCAATAACACCTATGCTCGAGAACTCATGACTTATTTCGTGGATACGATGGAACTTTTGTATGGCGAGGAAGCGCTCATCTACAATATTCATAATTTAACGCATATTTCGGAAGACGTATTGAATCATGGGCCCCTCGATTCTTTTAGTTGTTTCCCGTTTGAAAATTTTCTTTACAAAATCAAATGTATGATCAAAGGCGGTGCCCAACCTTTAGCTCAGATCATGAAAAGATTGACGGAGCGCTCGATACATATTTCCTCTTCACCCGATGCAATCATAAGTGGTTGCCGTTTAAGAAAAAGAAAAGAAACCATCGATTGTCATACTCCAGAGGGATATACTGATCCGCATGCGGAAATTCAATTCAGAGATTTTTCGCTAACAAATAAGAGTCCAAATAATTGTTGTTACCTTTCGAGTAAATGTGTAGTCCTTATAGAACACATATGTTTCCGCGATGAGCTTCCTGTCATAATAGGTCGCAAATTTGTTGATGTTCATCCCATCGGACTTTATCCATGTGACTCACGTAATTTAGGGATCATCGAAGCACGTAGCCTTTCCGAGTGTAATACATGGTCTGTCGAAGAAATAGACAGGAAAGGTTTTGTCATTATGAGTAGTTTAAATTCCGCTTACGTTTTCCCTCTGATTCACAGCGACGCATAAATAAAAGTTACACTACTTATATTTATCAGGTGTGGACGATCTTTTCCAACGCGAAAATTTCCCGTGACTTTACCTCGGCTGCTTAATTTCTAAATATAAATACGACAATTGAATTAAATTATATATTACATCATTGAGAACAATGGGCCTGATATATTTTTTATTACAGATTGAACGTCG
This sequence comes from Heteropelma amictum, assembly GCA_959613375.1. NCBI lineage: Eukaryota > Metazoa > Arthropoda > Insecta > Hymenoptera > Ichneumonidae > Heteropelma > Heteropelma amictum. Next base: position 4,496,609 of record OY390724.1, read on the forward strand.
CAATGTATTCCATACATACTTACATCGTAGAGATCGCCGCAGGTATCCACAAATAAGTGGTTGCAGGTTTTTACGACATATTATTTTAATGAGATGTCTTTTTTTTAGTGCTGTTAAGCTGCATTGGAGTTCCCGAACGCGTTACGACACTTCACTCTACCATCACTCTCATTATTATTTGGAATGTACACATTTTTTACAGGTTTTCGATGCTAATAATAGTATTTAAGCATTAATATTGTTTTTGTAACATCGCTCAGTATGGCGTCTCACCGGAATGTATAGTCAAAACGTTCGTATCCGATACAAGATGCGCAGTCTGGAGGATCCCCGTGTAAGTATAGTATAAGAACTGCTGTCGCTACAGCTTATGTACTAAGAGTACGATTCATTCAGCGCTACGAATGTTTCGGAGCGATGGTATTTGTATAGCAAAGCATAGGAAAATGAAGCATTAAAAGTATTTGTAGCGCTGAATGGATCGTACCGTAAATGTAAAATGTCTCGCTTATCGATCTAGTTCTCTGAATGGAGCGCGAAGTATGAATTTTGCATTGTCGATTTCTGTGAAACATTCAGATAAATAAATATTCTTACCATTATATTTTGCAGGTAATCCGAAGCGGATGACATTGCCGCCGAATAATTTTATTGGTAAGCATATACGTGTTATGATCGTTGAATCTAAACAAGGAATCAACTTTATGCTCAACTTAATACTGAAATTTATATTTTAGAAAGCGGTAATACGTCATCGCTTATTCCGATCAATTGGCAGACGGAGAATGATATTTTGGCACTTCTCAAAGAAAAGGGACTCGTACTCTCTACCCAAGCGGATGGCACGTCATCTTTCTTTTCGGAGGAAGTCGATAACGAAGGTCGGGCGATCGTCACATGAATACATTCTAGTTACCATGATTCAACTTATATTCAATAAAAAAAATGCTTTTAATCTGTGTAGATGAATGTAACGTCGAAGAGGAGGAAGCGGAGGATGACGCAGAAGAAGGTGCCGATGAACCCGCGGTCGTTCCACCTCCACAACAGAATGCGCCCGAAGAAGTCGACGAGGAGCGTGTTTGCCTCTGTTGTCGTAAGTTTAGTTCTAATAACGATCGATACGTTTTTAAATCATTTAGCGTTTAATTCGTACAATATTTTTTGGTAAATGCTTCAGAGAAATGCCGCGATGAGAGGGATCAATTTCAAAAAACTGTCACCCGACAATTGGCGGAACTATTGGCGATATGCCGCGGAGGGAATTTCTCGAACGAAAGGAGTACGCGCCAAGACATGGATTTGACGCTTTTGCCACCGATGCCCTTTAATAACGTCGAGGGGCTGCAACATTTTGACCACGCATTGTCCAACGACGAGAAAATGCGCGATCAATTTGTAAGTATAGCGACGTTTGTAACAATAATACACTGCTGATACATCGTTATTCATTATGTAATTTCATAACGTTCCTTCTCATTCGTAGATTCGAAAACTTGAAGACATCGGTGGCAAAAGCGTACAAAAGTGCGTGAAATTCGCCATGGGGTCCATAATAACCAATGAACTAAGTCAACAAGTTGTGTGGACACTTGGTGCCGAAAACGTTCCGAGAATTTCGAAATTTGCATTCCCCCAAATTGTTATTGGTATGTATATGGATTCTTCTTCAACGAATTTCCTTTATCCACAAATGATTTCTTAGAATATTTACATGCACTACAATGATTCATTTTATTTCCAGATATAATACGGAAACAATTTCCGGGCACAAAGTTGAAGGACGTAGAATTTCGAATAGCTGATTGGCTCCGTCGTGGCGGAGATCGCCTGAAAGTGGCGCGTTTAGCTTCGGCAAAACGGCTTCATCAAGAAAATGTTCACCGACATTAAGCTTATTTATTTAAAAAAATATATATTATATGAGTTGCTACATTACTATATTTACATTAATAAAAGCTATGTATTCATTTTTAATGTTGAAAAACAAAAATAGGAGCAGATGAGCCAAGAATAATTTTGTTGCATCGAAATTATGGATGGACATAAATAATATATATATATGGAACAGTAAATATATATAATATATGGGCATCGGTATTCGGTATGATGCAATGAAATTATTCCTGGTTCATCTATTCTGAAGTTGATCCTTTTTTGTAAATAAAAAGATGTCCTTTCGATATCATTATTAGATGTCATTATGGAAACTTTTTTCCGACATCTATTAGACATTATCTATAAGATATCTTTAAGCAGTAGCTCAAGGCCGAAATGATATCTAAAAGTTATCTGTAAGTTATCTTTTAACTTTCGGACGTCGTACAGATAACTTTTGAATAGGTTTAATCGACATTTTTGCTACCTGGACCCTTTATGACGAGATTAAGTCAACTTACCGACAGTTAAAAATAGCTATCATATTGTCAGCGATTAGTTGACTGATTAAAGTTGTCCAAGAGTGAACATTTCGGATACAAAAAAGTTGCCGAGAAAGCGGACATTAGTGACACATTTTGCCACGCAAACGGTGTCGTTTTGAACATCTAAAAAGTTATCCGTATCTTTTTCTGGTTATCTTTTCGGCAACGTTCAGACGACATTTTGCTACCTGGGCAGTTTTACTCTTGAGAGCCCTCTCTTGGCCCTCTTGGCGAAATTAATTCGTAAGTTTCGCTATATTTAGCACGTGTCGAATAAAAATTCTCAGAAATATCCAGGAGAGCATACATCGTGTACTATCTTGCGGGTGTCAAATTTGGAAGTGGGTACGAATAATATTCTAGTTGGCCACTAGCGGCGCTGGCTGTCTAAATGCACGAATCGAATGAAGCGAATACACAGGATCTGTAGCGCTGAATGGATTTGCATCCCTAGTGTGCCTAGCATAGTCAATGGTGGTCACTGGCGTCACTGGTAAAGGCACGGTAAAGGCGCGAAGCCTGCTGACATCCTGCTCGTATGTCACTAGCTCAATTACCGTGTTTACTACCAAACAACTATCGTTTATTTGAATCCTATTAAAACGAATCCAGTTTACTAATATATATCTACGCAAACCTCAAACTGTCGTTTATACTTCCGTTGGATCCTCACATTTTAGCACCACCTAACAATCATATTTCTTTTAGATCCATCAGTTATCCTATCACGACCTTTTGCTCCGCGAGTTCCTTGCATGAACAGTTTTTGACAGTTGGAGGTGAATTAATACCAAAACTTGTAGGTAGACTACCATTCACGGCACACCGAATATCTTTTATTCGAGACCCATTGGAAAATATTCGGTTTAAAAATACGTTATGATGCAAGGTTTCCTCTTACATTTCCGCTGGATCCTCCCCCTAGCCAATCATGCAGTTTTTCTGTTTCACAATCGTTTGACATTCATAGTTTTTTAATCGTTGTAATTAAATTAAACTAATTAAACTAATAACTATACTCAATTCCGGGCCAAATAGACGACCAATCACCACCAAACCATTCGAAATTCAATAAGTAACATTCCCAAGTGGTATACGATTATCTTAACGAAGGTGCGGGCAGTGTGTTACCTCGCTCGGTGGATGTATGTTGTTCGTGTCGTTGTCTCAGGCAGATGAGTCCAAAAGAATTGTTTGCACTTTGTATTGTCGAGAAAGCGCAAAAAAACCTAGTGTACATTGCAACTGTGTTTTCGATGCGTAATTGATAAAAAAAATTGTACCAAGATTGGTAGTGGATATTATATATGCGCCAAGTGTGAACGTCGCGCCGAAAAATCAGGTAGCTCGTCGGCGTACTCGATGGGCCTTTGTCCAGTCCCGTTCATTGACGAATAAAGGGAAGGTAGTCAGCTGGTCAGTGACAAGCCGAGCCCATAACCAACTGCACTGCACAAGCTGCCCACGGTTCAACTCGCTTTTTGTTCAAACTGTTGATATATCAGCTGCCTTGTAATCCTTGTGATCAAATGCTCAAACAAGGGCTACCAACTTGCACGAACCAGCGTAACTTGCTGAAAGCGTAGTCTACTCGTGTGTGTGTGTGTGTGTGTGTGATCAGTCAGTATCAGTACAGAGTCCGAGTGTTAACACTACATCGCTAGGCTGGTCGTGCAAGTTGGTACCCCTTGATTGAGCACTTAAGGTACGATTCTAGTCAGCGCCGCAGATGCTTCAGCGACGTTGAATTGTATGATAAAGCATAGAAAAATGAAGCATTGAAAGCATTTGCAGCGGCAAGTGGATGGCACCTTTGAAGGCGGTTGATACACTAGGGCAGTTGATACGTGAGCAGCTTGAACGAAAGACGAGTTGAGCCGTAGGGGCCGTAGGCAGCTTGTACTCTAGTACAGATGTACAGTTCAGTTGGTACATGAGCAGCTTGTCGCTGAGCTGAGCAGCTTGACACCCTTCCGAATAACGACGTAATCGCATAACAAAAACATGGACGCTGTAGGTATGGATACGTCGGAGGGTACTCATGATGAAGATGCGATGGAAGAAACCGTTCCTGAGGTTTGCCGGGTCTGTTTGCTCGCACATATGATAATGCGCGATCTGTTTGTCGAGAACAACGTTGTATCACTGTCCATGAAAGCAATGAGCTTTGCCAGTGTTAAGGTTAGTAGCGTACGCAAATTTTTTAGGTTACACTGTACATTCATTTATTTACGTTTTACATAGGTTTCTTACTGGCCGTTTTTAAATCTCTTTTCTCCAGCCTTGGCACATCAATTAATAATAATAATTCTACAGGTTAAAATTGTATGATTATATTTATTAGTACGATTATAATATTCACTCATGAGTAATCATCATTTCAAAAATCATTATTGCCATTACCAATTGCTCTTCGACATACTCAACTTTTCAATAATATCAACGATGAATACTGTCCAAGACGATTACATTCATGCAAATACGCGTACATTGTATCGGTAAAAATAATATAGAATCTTATAAATCGTGTATCTTGTCAAAAATAGTATTTTATTCGACAAGTGCGGAAAACAACAAATTAATCATTAATTAAGTAATAATTAAGTAATGATAATTAAGAAGTAATACATTGTACTCGGCACATGTCGCAGACCAGTTTACACAACACAATCGTGTTTTGTTTTGCATAAGTTGAGTATCGCGTGATATCGATACTACCCAATGGGCATGTATTTCATTTTACGGCATGCTGCGCTAAATTTCACTGTAACGCGCCAGTAAGGTACATCGCGGGTAAGCGATCTTAGCCGCATTATGCGGTAAAATGAAAATTTCTTGCGCCAATTGAGAAATTAGAGACTTTTCACACGGACAACAGGCATCGAAAATCGAACTTTCTAGGCCAGAGTTGCAAAAATGATATTTCACTGATTTGCAATTATTAGCATATTTAATTAATTTTTCATAGACAATCACTTTATGATTTGCATTCATTCAACCTCCAGATGATACCAGAAGATGGTTTGCCAGGGCAGGTTTGTTGCGACTGTGCTGACAAACTGGAGGCTGCGTACGAGTTCAAACTACAAGTAGAACAAGCGGACAATGTACTTAGACAGAGATATGATACTCTGAATATCAAAGAAGAACTGTTCTTTAACGAGGTGGAGGTTCATCTAGAAGCGGAACAAGGCGATGATGTACACTCTCTGGATGTCGGGGCTCATTATCAAGCTACCATGGATAGTTTAACTGCCGAGGATATGGATGAAGAAAAACCTACATTGCTCAAGGATCACTTAGCACTGTTGGAGGTGGAGAAGTTGGCGAAGCGGCAAAGCACCGTGGAAGCTGGTACGAACGCCACTGCGATTGGGAAATAATTATTTGATTTGTCACGAAATTTTTGAAATCGTGAATTCCCGTATAGTCTTGAAACAACGTTCTTGCTTTGATTTTTCAAGATACTCTTTATAATCGAATGGAATAAATTCAAAAAGCTGTTGCTGATAATCTTTCTCGAAGATCTTTTCAGCCTTCCTCTGTAAGAACGAGGATAGCCATTATTAATGCATGTCGCCATTTCTATGAAGTTGTGTGTAGCAGTTAACTGTGTTAGATGATGATTGGTATTATTTTCCTAACAGCAACATTTAACACTGATTCCACTCAATTAGATGACCGTTATTCAAAGAGCACTCATTTTTTGTTCATAAAATATCAATGATGAAAAACTACTCTGTTATGCGATATACTTTTGTTTTCGAGAAACGAAACATTCGTTAATAGCTACTGGGTGTTACCCGTTATCAGTAATCTCGAACCAATTATTTCCCACTCAGAGCACAAACATGACGACGTGATGAACGAGGAGACTGGCGTATCCGCACTGCTTCAAACAAACGACGAGAATTCTCCATATTCGCACGAGAGTGAAAACAATGTCGTTGAATTGGCTGGTTGCAACGAGAGCTATGGAGAATCGGTGAAAATCAGTAGTATTCAAGATCCCGATGGCATTACATCCGAGGAGCACAATTACATTATGCAGCAGGGTTATACGTTGACGCGTAACGAGGAACAACTTGTAACAGAAGAGGGTGTTAATTTAGTTGACAACGAGTCCGTAAATTATTTATCTCTCATCGATGAGGATATAAGCGTCAAGGATCATTCTAATGAGGAAGAAACAATGGATAACGTTAATTCAGAAGATAAGAAACAATCGGAGGGTGTTGAAACGGAAAAAAGTCCGAGCAAGACACGTCGTAGCAAGCGAAAACTGAGTAAACGTCGACGTACCAGCGAGGAGGATAATTATTTCGAAAATTTGAATCTCAGCAGCAGATTAACAAGATCACAGTACGAGAAAAGTGGAAATTTTTATTTTCTCTGTTATCTCTGCGACAAACAATTCGTATCGAAGGAAAGATTAAAGGAACATATGGAGTCACACGAGGAAGTGAGACACGCGTTGTCACTGAAGAAGGTGGAAAAATTGCGGAGACGTTCAACGAGTCCGACAAAAGCTATCGTCGAATCGACGGCAATTGTTACGACGGCAACGATCGCTGGTTCTAACGCGTCTGGCAAAAAAGCCAACAAATGTCCGTACTGCGGAAAAGAATACCTCTATGTTATATCGTTCAACAAGCATCTAAAGAAACACGAAAAAAACAAGAGTGTCACGTCGACGGATTCGTCATTTTCTTTGAAAAAGTCCGAGCACGTCGAGACCGAAGATTCATCGGATTTCATCGTTCAAGATCAATCGATGCAGATCGAGATGAATAGTCGAATTGAGCTAAACAATGACGATAACGATAACGCGAAAAATGAAAATCAGATGGAAACGAGAAGCCCATCTACGAAGATACGGAGACGAAGATCATTGCGCAATGGGACATCGTCTTACTCTTGCGAGACTTGTGCGAAACATTTTCCAAGCAAACGTGAATTATTTGAACACTCCAGCGAGCATTTTATAATACACAAATGTAATACATGCGATCGTGAATTCGATGGGCTCGAGAAGCTTCGCAGACACAGAACCGGACACGTTGTCGATGGTGTATTGTCACAGCAAGACCTCGAGGATGATGTTTATGCTAGAGATTTCGAGGGAAAAATACAAAATGATGATGTCGGTGAGATGTACAAGAGTGACGGACTCGTCGAAATTCATCGTGACACGGAGGTGGTTAGCGTTCAACGAAATCAAGAGGACGAGGAGGGTGAGGGTAACAGCGATCATGTTGATACTGATAATTCGTGGCATTTGGAAGTCCAGGATGAAATCGATGATCGCGATGATATCAAGTATATTCAAACGAACAAAATTTCGGATTTTTGGCCGGAAACGGCCAACAAATGTCCAATAAAGTATTCGAGCAAAAAGCCTCTCATTCGACGTACGGAATGTGACGAAGACGTAGCTGCGCAGTTTTGTAAATATTGTAATTTGAAATTTGCAACGAAGGATAGCCTTCGGGAACATGTTGAACACGAGCACACTTGTAAGACGAAAACGTTTCATTGTACCGATTGTAACAAAATTTTTGGCAACGAATTAACGCTGAGGAATCATTTGTTCGCAACTGATCACAAAACAATTATTCACGGACAACAATACGATCCGAATAAACGAATGAAACGCGTGGCGGCGAGAGCAGCCCAAAAGATCATTGACAAAATCAAGACTGAGAATGCTTTGGAGGATTACGAGGATCAGGAGGAAGAGGATAAAAAGTTGGAAAATGTCAACGAACTGGAGGGCCTCGATTCCCACAGTTCATCCATCATTAACGATCAATGGTCGCGCCAAGGAGACGAAATTGATGTCGCGGATTCATCGAGAAAAACACAACGGCACCGTAATCGTAGAAAACGCGATTACGAGTGTGAGTCGTGTGGCCGTAAATGCAGTTCGAAGCAATCATTGATGAAGCACATGGAGCAACATCGTATCAAAGACGAGGGGATCGATGGGAGCGATAAATTGCGAAAAAGTAGCTCTGTGCAAATATCCGATAGATCATCCGGTGTAATGTGTAATACCCAACAGTTGAATAAGTCCGCGAGCTTGAGATACGACGAGAGAAACAAGAATGATTCGGAGAACGATGAAAATTCTGATTTCGGTCTCGGCCTTGATTGGCCAGTGGACAGTCACGAGTGTTCGACTTGCAAAAAAAAATACAGCACGAAAAAATCACTGCTGCGTCACCAGCTATTGCACGAAGAGCCGAATTTCGAATGTGACATATGCAACGTTAAATTTTACCGGAAAGACAAACTAAAGTCACATTATGACAAGTGTTCGGAGAAGAATCCCGATCAGGTTAGAAAATGCAACATATGCGGCGATACTTTTGAGAATAATGAAATGTTGAAGGAACACAGAAGTCGTCACGTCGACGAGGGAATATTAACGGAGGAAGATTTACGCGACATCGAGCCGAGAATGGACGATGGAAAAGAATCGGGGAAGGTCGTACGTAAAAGACGCACGGATATCGTCGGTCTCGAGTGTACCGAGTGCAACAAACGTTACACATCGAGGAAAGGTTTACTCCGACATATACAAGTTCACGAGGGTAAAAAGTATCTCTGCGACATATGCCCCAAGAAATTTTATCGTCGTGAGCATCTGAAAATTCACGTTGCCAAACATAATATGATAAAACCGTACAAGTGTCCACGGTGCACCAAACGTTTCATCAAGGAGGAACAATTGTCGAATCACTTGTCAAAGCACGATCGTACGTTCAAAAAGCCCAAAGAATCCGATACGTCCAAGAGATTTTTGTGTGAAATATGCTCCAAGAGTTTCACTCAATCCACCACGCTTATAGCACATTTGCGAGCGCACAACGGCATTAAACCGTATGTGTGCGAAGTTTGCGCTCGACCCTTCACGACAAACGCTTACTTGAAGATGCACATGAGGACTCATACTCAAGAGAGACCGTACAGTTGCCAGTATTGCTCAAGAGCATTTGCCAGAGCTGATACCCTCGCGAATCACTTGACGTCGCACACAGGCGAGGCCAAGTATCATTGTAAATATTGTCCAAAAAATTTCCGTCGCCTCAAGTCTCTGAAGGAGCACGTCTTCATTCACACGGGCCAACGGCCATACGCTTGTCCGACCTGCGATCGTCGTTTCAATAATAATGGCAGCCGTTACGCCCACAGCAAGAGATGCAAACAGAATCATGTGCAGAATGCGAATCGCGAACATGAGACTATCATGACGACGAGTCCTAATTTTCAAAATACCGTTTTACAGCCGATAAGACTGCATCAGTTGACGGAAAGCCATGAATTAATGGCGGAACATGGCGGAGAGCAAGATCCGCATATGCAATTAGTCAAGTCGCAAAATATCAAAACAATAACGATAGCAAGGGCAACTGATCAACTTACCGAACCGCAAATGATGCAGCATCAAGAAATTCTTATGCCGCTTATACTACCGTTGACTGTGACGCTCACTGACGTTGACGAGGAAGTTATATTACCCGAAGGCACTAAGATATACACCACAGCTTGATAAATAACGAAACTTCTGTGGGAATGAGAATAATCATTTTTTTCCGAATTTAACGTGATGAAAAGTTGATTCAAATCTGAGGTTCCGCACGGTGAAGCTTTTTTCAGTACAAGTGTAAAATTCTTATTTTTCGTCCAATATAAGTATCGAAAATCGGAAAAAACGCCAATCCGCTCCGATTTAATTTTCATTACATTCGGCATTTTGTCACATGATTTTTACAGCGGCTTTGAGAATAATTAATACGTCGCGTCCGCAGATTTCCAATTTTAACGAAGAAAAAACTGTTTCCACTTTTTCTCAGAGATGCTAGATTGTTTATTTTCTCCGATATAATTTCAATAAACATACAAAAACTGTAACTTTGTATAAGTTTACGCGCATACTATATTTTTTTATGAATTGAGTTTCGTGTTACTCGGTTCATTAAAACAAAAAAAACAACAGATTTTCTGATACAAAGTGATGAATTTTCGATCTAAAACAAATCCTTATAAATCCTTATAAAATAGCTCGGTATACGTTACAGTAGATCGAATTCAGGATCATTTTTTTCAATCTGGTGAATTATATACAATACGAGTGTCATCATTATTGTTGTTTTTGTAAAGGTGAAACCATCTAGGCAATTTCCACACGTTTCAGTTGAATAAATTCTTTACTCTTTTATTTTCGACTGCCCGGAAAAGGATAAAAGTTCTGCGTTTTTATCTGATTCTTTCATGGAGCAACAAATTTTATAATTTTATAACTACTTGAGTTCGTCCACGAAAACTTTTGAACGATTTTACGACAGATGGTTTTTCGACAACCCGAATAAACCTTTCAACAGCCCTTAATCAAAATTTTCAGCGGTATGATTTTCAAGTTTTTTTGTAATCTTATTTTGTTTCGTATTTCTACATTATTGCAGAACGCGATAATGGTTTACAGTAGAGCGCGGTACAGTTATATATTTTTCAACCTCGCTCGTTAAATTTGTCGATGTGTTTTTCTTTAAACTCTGCAAATGAACGGTACAATTTCGATGTGTATAGCTTCGTTTAATTTCTCATTGTGTAATACTTTATTAGAGAACGTATAGGAAAAAAGGGATCGGACTGTGTTTTTCGACCCGCAATTACGGATTAAGTATTAAATCACAAAAATATAAATTTAGTTTTGATAAATTTTAGTTGCATTATCGAGAAATGTGAATGGAAGCATTAATAAACTGTGTATAGTTTTGCCAATACTTCATTTTACGAAAAATAATGGAGATTAGCCATTGTTTATCGTGATTTTATGTCGCTTGTAAAGTTTTTTTTTCCAGTGTGATGGGTATAATCGGTATGGTTTCATTTTATTCGCGTATTTTTAAAAAAGAGCAATATTGTGTTAATTTTAATCATAAAAACATTTGTATGAAAGGTACGATTTATTTCCATGTTTATTTGTACAGTAATTGTTAGGAGTGTGAATAAAGACTGTAGAATTCGAGAGGGTGTTTTTTCATTCGCGTGTCTTTCACTCTATCAACAAAGGTTAACGAATTTAAAGAATATTTCGATAGAAGTAGGACTCACGGTAGTTTAACAAAGATCTGGAAGGACGATCTCCACAAGTACAACGCGAATTTCACGTAGTGAACAGTCGTATGAAAATCAGACAAAAATCCGCCATACGGAAGGTACCCAGCACACTCATTTCGAATAATAACACAAAACAGATGTAGGAAAAAAAATTCGAAAAAATGTAGAGACCTTATTTTTTTCTTCATCTACGCATACAATTGTAAGCTTTGTGTGTCTGTACATTAAAATATTTCCTAAAAAAATAATTGAACGCATTACGCAAAAATGACTCGCTCAATTTCAATGCAGTTTTCACAAAATCATAGGGTCAATTCATATTAAATTATAATTTAATCCTTGCTTCATCGCCATCGCCATCGGCTGAACCAGTTAAAAGATGTGAGAGTTTAAAGTTTATAGAGATTACACGCGGGCGGAATTGCGGCGACAGCTGCCAATATTATCATGTAAGAAAATAGCAAACTTCGTTCAAACCGTATATTGAAAACAAGTAATTAAAATAGTAGTTTTCGTCGAAAAGTATTTTTTTCAAATAGTGTGAAAAATAAAGATAACATTTTCCAAAAAAAAAATAATATCAAACTTGGCGTGCATGTTTGAGAAAAAGAAGTTCCATGCACGTCAAGTTTGATTTTATTTTATTTTTTTTAATATTATCTTTATTTTTCACACTATTTGAAAGAAATACGTTTCGACGAAACCACTATTTTAATTACTTGGTGTACAATTTTCATTTTCTAAAGTTTTATATGTGGATCCCGTTTGTTTTTGTACGAAATCACCGAATTTAATCATGTAAGACAAAAAAAAAACAAAAAAAATGTCTTGAAGCGTTAAGACTTTGACATCGGAAAAGGTTAAAATACTTTGAAATTCAGCACTGACTCTTTGATTTTTCGATGTTTTGCCTACTTCGCGATATGACGAATGTTAAATATACATATATTATTTTGAAATTTAGTAGAGAAAAATCAAAATATGAGGGTGCACATATCGGCTGACCAAATCGTGCTTTAACTAGGCTCAATGGAAAGAAAAAAATTATATTTAATCGGTAAAATGTCATTACATTTTCGATTAGGGGAACGGTTTTGGAAATATACGTGATTTAAATTCTTGGTTGACAGCTAGAAGCCTATTTCCTTGTATAAAATCCGTGGCAGGTCTCTGACGTCAGGTCATGAAATTCTTTTTTTTTACTCGGTGTCGAGACGCTGCCGCGACTCAAGATCTCTAGATAATTGAGAGAAAAATAATTCACGAGATGAATTGTTTTCAGAATATTGAATCGTTTTGAAGTTCCTTTCATTTAAGCGACGGCGTTTTGGTTTTCTCGAAGCAGCTTGTCAATAATTTTGTGATATTGGTATTATCTCAAGTCAATGTGCTAGTCACCTTCAATGCGAATGATTTTTTTAAGATTTTTGGAACATCTTCAAAAAGGAAAAGGAGGAAAGGTAAGAGATTTTCCTTTTTTTTTGGATCACCCTGTAGAATTCACGTGAAAGCTGGCAAATAAGTACATATACTATAGATGGAGTGTGCACTCGTGACGGCTGCTGGTGTGCTGGTGACTGGTGACGGCTACGGTCTCGGATCCACGTATCCACGTAAGCAGCTGCTACGAATACAATACAGACACGCGAGCATTGTATTCAATTATATCTTTATAAGGCATAGCATATGCTATGTGTGTACGTGTTATTGGTGTCATATATATACCATACAACTCTAGTCAATTCAGTGATGTCGGAACATCGGACTTGTATTCTTTTCGCTCGAGTTCACGGGCTTTTTAAATTTATTTTCGCGGATTTCTCGAGATGAGCGAGTGCTCGAGGGACGGTAAAAGGAAAAAAGAATCACATAACCTGCTATGAGTATAAAGAGAACGAGTCGCCTCACGATAATTATATGCATATAAAAAAAAATAGCTAACCTTCTCTATGCGTCATGTAACTTGGAGATAACAAAAAGAGCGTTCAAATGTAGGATGATAATTGTTCGTTGATCCCTTTATTTTTTTCGTCGACAAAACAATGTTTCGTCATTAACTATCGCAAGAGGAAAAAAGGGAACAATGCCTCGAGAGTCTCTTCGAAAAATTCGACCAATATTCCATTAGCAGTTCTGGATGTAAATCACGACGATCGCCCAAATATTCCTACAATCTCGAGCACGCACAGTCCATGTGCAACATTTTTGTGATATTTTGTCAATTGAAGGTGTACGGTAGCAAAAACGGGCAATCTTAGAATGCACACGGAGAGCTGCCCGTTAATGAAGATGTCCGATGGCGCGGATGACTGTTCAACAGCCAACGATACTTCGATATTAGAAGAAGATCTCGCTCTGAGCTCTTCGACTCTAGGTAATTAAAAAGCATACAGCATGGTAAAGTACTTTGATCGAAACATAAATAATCGTAATTACGGGGTCTCTAATTGCGTTTCCGTTTTCTTTATTCTATTTACATTACGAATAATCGTAACATATTTTGCAGGACCACAAGACAAGGGCGTCTATGATAAAATCGAGTCCAAATCTCAATTTTATCACCCCAATGGCAGTTTGGTATATCTTAACGAAGAGACAATGGATTGCAATTATTCGGAATCTGTCGATACTCGAAAAAATTATGATAAAGAAAACGAAGCCTCCAGTCCAGAGATGTTCGAAAGCGACGAGGAGGAAGCCGAGAACGTTGTAAAGAAAGATTTTAGAATATTATCGCCACGGCGCCGCGACAGATTGAGCACCAAGGATTTGTCGCTGATAGATAAAAGTACAACAGTCACGGATGAGGAATTGATGAGCAAATCGGATTATTACCTACTGGCTAGGATCAATAAATTCCTCACCGGTGTACCGCCACCGCCGAACCTCACGATATGCCAGAGCGATTGCACAGATTTCTTGACTCGTTTACGAGATAATCGACATTTATTCTTCGCCGATCCGTTTGGCGATATGCAAGAAGAAGAAACGACAACGGACGAGAACACTCCGAAAATTGATGACAAAACAACGGCGACCGATGAGAAAACCCCGAGAATTATTGAAAATATACAAAATTCGTGCGAAGCACGCGGTTTTGACGATCGACGTGGCAAAAATAGTTTGAGAAATTTGACGAATGCTTTCGACGCCTGTGAACGTTGCAACGAAACGACGAGTGTCGAGAGCAAATCGACGAGGGAACATTTTTCGGATAATTCAAACGACACTCGTATACCGCTGAACTCTATGAGTAAGACGAATATCACTGAAAAAATGAGTAAAACAGACGACATTAGTCGGGACTTGACAATGCGGTCGGAAGAATCATCCACGAGTACCGTCGCGATAAAAGTAACCGATGGAAACGAGGACACGGTTAAACACGTGACGTTTAACGTGCCGGAGAACGAGCGAAAACCACTTCAGAATACAATTGCAGTTGGCGATGTGATGAACATGTCCTGGGATCTCGCTTATAGACATAAATCCCACGGAATACAGTAAGCATCGATGGAATCTGTTATTGTCTAAATACAAAAGAAGTCACTCTGTAAAACGCGTTAGTTCGTTATTGTACGCGACTCGTATATTCTAACACGAACGGATTTTTATTCCAGCTACAACAGAAGCAAAATTGTCGAAGAGTTTGAGATGCTAACGATGAAATTGTGTCAACGTTACGTAGGCGCCGAGACCCAGTCATCCTGCAATATTTGGTTCACCAAACAAGTGCCCGGAAGCGTGAAAAAACGTCAACTTCTTTCGCGTCGCAACAACGGTCAGAGTCCGGGAAAAAGATTGAGCCATTTGGCACGGCGCAGACGAACATTTTCCAGTGCCAATCTTCAGGTTTTAGGAATGGTCGACAAGAAACAGCTCGTTCTTAATATCAAGTGAGTTTAAAAAACGCTTGACGTGATATTTTCATCGAATTTATTTTAACGCTGATCGTTTCAAACTTGTAGAAAACCAACGATAAGGAAAGGCAAGAGTCCCAGAGGCAAGAGTCCGAGGGGCAAAAGTCCTCGCGGCTCGGCGAAAAAGAGGGCTGGTTCGAACAGAGTATCACAGAGTCCTCGGAAGGCCAAACTCGAAACTTCCAAGAGAGCATTGTTTCAGAGCCCACCGGGTGATCGAGCTGGGCCCAGCAATAGAACAACCGCATCAATGATGAACCCAAGTTGTCAGCAGAGAATCAAGAGGGCCCTGTTCTCAACTTCAAAAACGAAAAGCGAAGTAACGGCACCGGCAATAAACCCCAGTGACATCAAGAGGGCTTTGTCTTTTGAGGAGTCGAAAAAACGAAAGAGCGAGGATGATCTGGAGGGCCCGAGATTCAAATGGGCAAAAAGTCTTTCGTTCGATTGTGCTCATGCTACCGAAAACAGTTCGACTGATTCTTGGACGAGCGAAAGACACTCCACCGGCAATGTTAACTTGAAGGCTGAAATTTCGCGTCACCACGAGAAATCTGAACTCAGTGAAGCTCACAGAAAGGTGAGTCGAGCTCCGATTATAGGAAAATTTTCTGATAAATGTTTCCAAGTGTGTCTGTTCCGAAAAATGCCGCTATATTTTCGTTCTGCTATTTATCTACCGCTCTATCGTATGACAGCGAATGATATTCCGTTAGTAGAGGCTCACATTTGTCATCAACAATTTTTTTGCAAGAAAATGTGCAGTTCGAAATACTCATCGATTTCATTCCTTCTAAAAAATTATACAAGTAATGAAAAAAATTAATAATATTGTGACTGAATGGTTGAATCATATTATTTCGAATACAGAAAACAATTCTTCGATAACAAAAGTTATAGTAATATATTGATTATTCACATAATAAAAAATCATGCACAGACATTGTTTTTTTTCCATCTATTTCGAAAATTTAGAAATTATTGTGGGCGGTAGCCGAGGCTCTACGAGGTAAAGGTATCAGCATGGGACATCCACGATTTAAGCAATGCGCCTCTCAGCTCGCACGAATTGTCAAGAAATATATGCCGGACTTGGAAAACCCAAACGTTTCCCGCAAACCAGGCAGTACGAGTGATCGAATGCTGAGACTCGCCAAGCGCCACGTTCTCCTGATAGTCGAGTCAAAATCGACAGATTGAAATGAACACGTTGTTTCTTTAATCATATTAATTTTTCAAATTTGTCAATACAGCGTCCGAGTCAAAATCTGTTTTATTCAAATATCTATAGTTTCTATCCCCAGCCCGGTCCTCGCGCTTTTTTATCTTTAAACATTTGACTCAAGGGTGCTATCGACGCTCGTGAATATCAATAAAACTTACCCCTTGTGCATATCCACTCTGCGCCTGTATCTCGAAGTGGAGACGGTGAAGAAAAAAACGCAAACTATCCGATAGGTATTTAAGTATATGTTTTATTAGCAATAAAATAGTATATTTTACAATCTATAAATAATTAATAAAAAGGCGTTTCACTTAAATAAAAAGAAAAAAAAACTCATAACGCGACTATTAATATTATTTCTTCTTTTTTAACTGGAAAATTGCATCATTTACAAATATGCGACTGTAGCGGTTGCTAGTGTGGTGACAGTGAGGGAAAAATAAGAGATAAAATAAAGAGCATTTAAATTTGCATACACATTTTGTCACGTAATTTTAAGCAACATCGATAAAAAAATAACACGATGGAATAAAATAAGAATAAAAAACAACTCTGTTACGATACTATTGAAAGAAGCGTTTGATAGTATCCCCGCGATCCTTTATTACTGTCCGAGGCTCTTCTTAATCGTACAGCACCGGTCTATGACATTTTCAAGCTATCTCGACAATACTATTTGTTTTTCAATCTTTTTCTTATCGCAGTTATTAATAACCCTTTTGTACAAATGATTAGTCGGCGATGTTTCGTCGTTTCATACATATATTTATTATACCGTTTATGTACGCAAATTTTAAAAACTCTACGTGACACTGTCAGCAACGAATCGCGCCTTTTTCAAACGATAAACGAGATTCACGGTGGTATTAAAATTCATATAATCGACAAGGTTTCCGTACCGAAATAGTTATTGATGCGAGAGACATTTCAGAGACAAATGATAAAAACGAAACATCATTGCGCCTTGTTACGCCCGACTCTCGCGATAACCTCGTCCAATATTTGCGTCAATTCTTTGTTTTCCTTGCTCTTCTGTTCGACGAGTTCCGCCAGTGAGTTACTCTTTAATTCGGCTTTTCTAAGCATCGCCTGAAGCCTCACGGTTTCCGACTCGTTCTGTTTCCGAATCTCTTCGAGATCTTGATTAGCTCTGAAAAAGTTTTTTTCTTCCGTTAATTTGTTATTTCCACTTGCGGAAAAACAGCGCTCAATCTTTTTCCAAACACTCTGTTGAAAACACTTTTCAACGAAGAATTTGACAAAAATTGAAACCGCCATAAGTTTTGTCGCCGCACATCGTGCTCATATTACGATATTACGTACTTTTCGAGTCTCGCTGTTGCGTGACTTTTCACTTGTTCGTAACGATTTTCCAGAGATTTAATAATCTCAACGTTCTCCTGTAGACTTTCTTTGAGTGCAGCCTCGTTGTTCTTGTACGTTGCCACAACGGCTTTGAGCCTCTCATACTTCAGATGAACGTCATTAAAAGCAGCCTCGGTATTATCAAGATGGTGTTTAGCCGCTGCGAGCTCTTCTTGCAACTTTGCCTTTTCGAGATCGAGGTTCTTTCGATCCC